>JAODLD010000124.1:6798095-6813265 GCA_026781065.1 Mormyrops boulengeri
TCACCCCCCGCCCCCCCCCCCCTCTAAATTGGGAGATGTGGTACGTCCCACCTACCTTCACCTCAATGTCGCGGCTATTACGGGGCTGCAGGTTGAACTGGGCGATCTCGGGGCTCAGGCCCGTCTCCATCTGGGCGTACATCTGGTAGCACGTCTCCACGAGCCGCGCTGCCAGCTCCATGTGGTCGGCGGGGAGGCCGTGGTGCGTGCCCAGTGCCAGCGTGCCTGGCAGGAAACACACCAGGTGGTCCTGTGGGAGGGGGGCGCGAATCTCAGTGAGGCCCTGCTCATCAGCGCGGCCCGTCTCTCCCTCTGTACCCGTGAGCTCCGACATGAACGTTTAGTGCTTCTGAAAGCCGTTTCATCCCGCCCAGGTGTTCCAGCTCTCCTCAAAGGCGACGGAGTCAGAGCCGCAGCTCTGCGTCTTTGGGCGCTATGCGGCTCAGCTACTGCCCATAATCAGCAGGTTGGAAGGTCAGTGGTTTGAATCCCAGGACCAAAAGACCAATGCCACTGTTGGGCCTTTGAGCAAGACCCTTAAGCCCCAATTTCTCCATGGGCACTGCATGCTGGCCTTATCAAAGTACAGGCTGACCCCAATACTTGCTTTTACCTGTATATGTGTCTCATGGCGAACAAGAGTTACATTAAGCAGAAGATTTTGTCCAAAGTGATGTAAAGTGAGACAAATATTTATTACAAACATATGTGCTGTGAAGGAGTTGACTAGGCATGAGTGCAGCTAGGCTGAGCTTCCAGAGAAAGCCCAGGTAGAAGTGTAAGCAGTATGGGGGCAGGAGCTACACAACAAATCAATAAAGTACCTCTGTTCTGTAATTAGTTAAGCTGAGCGTTTAACTATTCAGTTACACATATGGGTGGGTCTCTGCCCAGCAGTGCAGAGATCCAGCACTCCAGCAGAGTGTCAAGTCTTCCACAAGACAGGAATAGGCCGTCATGTACCGGAAGCCAAACCAGGCCCAGACGAGTTCTCCACGCATTCCAGAACCCAGGTAATTAACGCCACCATTAGGATGGGAAGTGACATCATCTGGATGTTGCAGGTACATTTGCAGTAAATTGTCTGTTGGGCCACCTACATTTTGAACATGACATTTTACCCACGAAGGCTTGTTCGTGTTTTTAATCCAAATAGTGATGTTTATCAATCGAGCACTGGGATGAACTGGAAACCCAGAATCCCTGTTCTGCCGCGGGTACGATCACTCACCCCTGTGCAGATGTTTTTTCAGCCTAGAATATTTACCCGGAGACAAACCAGCCTAGTTGTCTGAAGACCTCCTCCCACTATGAGAAGCCAATTTGTTTTGGATGTTTTTTTTGTGTCCATTTTTGGTACAGACCTGATGTCTCGCCAGTGCAGACATTTCAGTTGCAATATTCAGCGAAACAGGAATCCCAAAAGGATGCGTATCGCTGTAACCGCTAATTCCAGAGCTGAGGGTGGGGGTGGGGGGTTGTCCATCATTTCAGCAATCTTCAACATCTATCACAACTCCTACTGGTACAGAATTTAGGTTTAATCCATCATACTGTCAGCCAACAAATATTCAAAATGTTATCAGGGAGAATATTATACCAACAATGCAACGGCTCTGTATCTCTTACACGGTTTTCAATCATTTTGCTTTGTCATGAATGAATCGTGTTCTATCTCTGATCTCTTATCTGGGTATAAAGTTGACGACGCCTGAGGTGACCCTCAGCTACTCACCACCCTGTGGCTCTACCACACGAAGGGACCAGAAACAAGATCCTCACACAGCAGAGATTTATACTGTCCACTCATCCATCCACCAGAGATGCTTCTGAGTCACACATTCCCAGGGCCAATCCCAGGAAGGAAAAGCCAGGAGATAACCCAGAACAATAGATCACTGTAGACAATGCAAGTTCAACTCACCAATTCATCTCAAGAACTAATGACAGAATTGGATTGTGGGAAGAATACGGATCTCTGGCAGGAAACCCTCATGTGAACGTTCAGCGCTTGGATACAGAAGCTATAAGGTAAGCATGCTACTTTGGGGTAATGTTCTCTTCTGTTGTCCTAAATTAGGCATTTTCAATGTGAGAACGGTCAGCCTCTGATGGCAAAAGGTTTGATTGTGTTTATCACTTTGGGAGTCTAATGATAGTGTGAATAATTTGGTGGCGGCGGCGGCATGCAGGAAGGCTCACCATTTTGGCACTGAAGCGGCCATGGGAGAGCTCCCCCACAAAGGTAAGTCTGTGGGGGGCGGTCATCCGGAGCAGGTTTTTCTTCACGCCTTCCACAGCCTGCAGGTAGTCCTCCACCAGCCTGAGGGCGCACATGGAAATGCTGGTCAGCCAAATGGTAGAACCAGCTTCTATAGCCACAGCCCTCATTTTCATAGTATGTAGCAGCACAAGTCAAAAAGGCACCACCTTGTGGACAGAGCCTTAAAAACAATCTATTATAGCCATGTACTGTAGCTACAACCATAAGCACGAAAGGAATCAAACACCTCAGTATGGTTACCCTTTGAGTTCTACGTCTTTAAGACCGATGGTGTGTGAGTTTAATAGAGGTAAGTATTCATTCAGGTTTTGTTTTTAATCTTTTTTATATACAGTAAAAACAGTAACCCCCCCCCACCATGGAATCATGATGTCTTAGGGGGTCCAAGGCACTCACTCGTTCTCCTTCTTGCCACTCTGGATCCACTGTTTAAGCAGGTACTCGTAGTAGCTGTCAGCCCGCGCACCCAGCGTGAACACGCCCCGGTGCGTGAACTGTCCGCTGTTTGTGTTGATGAACTTGGGCACCAGACCGTCGTGCTTCCCATCCAGCTGGTGGACGATCTTCATCACCTCATCCACTGCGTTCTGGGGGGGGGGGGAGAGGTCAAGTGGGCTAGTGAGCAGGACTCTGAGGCAAAGATTTCTAACACTATCCTCACTGACAGCCAAACCTGTCTTAGAGACCATACTTCACATTTGATTTTTGGTGAGTCTTTAAGACTCAGGCAGCTACTGTGCTCATAGGTCCTGAGACACTCAGGCAGCCTCCTGTTGCTGCCGGCGACCTCAGATGACCCTCACATTTGTCCAGACCGAGCTTCTCATCAAGCTTAGGATCATGGGCCATATGATGCATTCTAGCCATTCATGCAACAGAAGACATAGAGGACTGAGGTTGGGGTATCGATGGTGATCCATGGGTCAGTCCTTCTCTCCCAGAAACGTGACCCGCCAGACCTGCCTGGAACTGGGCGTCCTGGGTGAGCCGGCTCAGCTCCCGAAACTCCAGCTGGATGCTGGTGACCTCCGCCACGGTGCTGTCCGAGGTCCAGCGTGGGGGTCGGGCTTTGCCCTGGCCGATGTTCACGTCAGAGTACGGGATCTTGGAAGGTGTCTTGAAGGCGGGCATCAGTCGGATCCCAATGTCTTTCTGTAGGGAAGTATGGATATCCATAATCGGAGCGTTGAAGTGGGGCTGATGGCCAAGCTAGTGATTCAGCAAGGTGCTTAAGCCTAACTGAATCGGTAAATACCTATCAGTGCCTCTAAGAGTGATTGCTCCCTGCCAGACTGCCCACATTTTTGCTCCCTCCCAGCTCCCTGCCAGACAGTCCACATTTTTGCTATATGGAGCTAGGAGGGAGCAAAAATGTGGACTGTCTGCAGGTCCCCGAGGACCGGATTGGGAGACACTGATCTAAGGAGCTGCAGTAACTGAAGACCAGTGATAATAGTAACAGTGAGGATTCTTCCTCTAGCTTCTGTCCGCCTGACTCACAGCCTTTTCGAAGAACAGCCTGTCCCCGGTCAGGTGGTACGTGCTGAGCAGACCCCCCAGGATGCGGATGGTGGTCTCGAAGAGGTTCACGTCCACGTTCTTGGAGAAATTCAGCTCGGTGGCCACCCACTTCTTTGCCTCCTCAAACTCTACCGCGCGCAGAGGAAAATCGGTTTAGGGACCAAAATCTGTGCTACTTGAGTGGAACATCTTAAGGCCAGGTGAAAAAAACCTTCCTCTGAACCCACGGGGTAAACTTTGCAGAGTGGTAAGGTATATTAGCCATCTTCCTCAATGACACCCAGTAAGCACATTATCAAAATTAGACATAGAATTCAGTCTTAGGAGCATGAAGGCCTGGAGACATTCCCATGGGATGTGAGGAGGGGATGGAGGGGTTATTTGGGGTGTTGGCATGCGCTCTGAGGGCTGTCATACAAGACAGACATTTCCTTTTATACTATTGGTCCTTAGGAGCATATGAGCGAAGGGGCTGGTCAGACTGTGTCCCGCCCCCAGCTGGCAGAGTTACCTTCTTTCAGGCCCAGGATCCACATGGTGTCCAGCGCGTCCACCAGGGTCAGGCCCAGGCCGAACCACTCCCCATAGGACTTAGATACGGGCTTCAGCTCGTCGTGCCCCCAGGCGAAATCTCGGTAGCCCTTCCACGCGTGCCTGAAGGCCTCACGCACTGCCTCCGCCCGGTCGATGGGTTCTGTTAATCCTGTGGCTGGATATACACGCACACACACACACACACACACACACACACACACACACGGACACATGCACCAGTGCTCAATCTACCATCCTTTGTGATTTTATCACCCACCCCCCACCTGATGTTTAGCATAATGTAGCAATTTACCACTCAAATGACATACCCCGTCCACCCCCACCAGTTTAACTGGCACAGTACATCATTCACTGCCATGCTTGAAATAATGCATAATGCTTGCTATGCAGCTGGGGCACCTATTTGGCCCCTGGTCCCTCCCTCCCTCAAGAGAACTGTTTCATGATCCGCCCATCAGTGGGCATCACACAGTCCTGAGAGGACCCCTAGCAGCGTACGTTACCCATACCTGGCATCTGTGGCACTGCTTGTCCGGGCCCTGCTGGGGGGGCCTCCCTCTGTCTGGTGGAGGGCTGGGCTTCCACGTGCTGGGCCCCCGTGACCGGCTCCGCCTCGATTATGGCCCCTCGCCAGCTGCACGGACAGGCGAACAGACAGGTAGATAAACTGACATTAGTTACAGACCTACACATCAAGGCACTGACATTTAAAGGTGAATTAACAAATACAAGGAAAGTCTTTAACCGTTAATGTGTCAACAGCTAGGACTCGTTTATCGGAATATGAGCAGAATTTTCCGATTTTTCCCATCTACCTGCCCTTCTTCCACTTCTCCAGCACATGTCTGCCTGAAGCCTATCCACACTCAGGCACTGTGGGCATTTTAGAGACAATCACCTGAACACCATGTTTTTAGACTGTGGGAGGAATGGAGGACTTGCAGGAAACCTGTGCATGTAAGAGGAAAACATGCAAACTCCACACACACAGAGTCACTGGGATGCGGCGCAGCCTTGGGGCATGAGGACGGGGTGCCGCCCACGGGGTGCCTCCCACAGGGTGCTGCCCAGAGGGTGCTGCCCACAGGGTACTGCCCACTGAGCCACCATACAGCCCAATTTCTTCATATTTCTTAAAGGAAGTTTAATTAAATTGGCAGGGTGCCCTCATACCTACACTGCCGAGGGTTCGAATCTCACTTCTGCACTGTGCGTGTAGAGTTTGCATGTTCTGTTGGTGGTGCCAGGTGTCCTCTGGGTTCTGCGCTTTCCTCCCTCAATCCGAAAACACACGGGGAGGCAAATCGAGGCCTCTAAATTGGCCAGAGTGCTTGACTGAGCACATGTGTAGGTGCCCTGCAATGGACTGGTATCCTATCCAGGAAGTAGCCCAGCTTTTTTGCCCTGTGCTGGGACAGGCTCCAGGCCATCCTGATCTGAGTAAGCAGAGAGAAGATAGATGGAAGGAATAAAGAAAATGAAAAATCAGCAGGGAGGCCTAAGGTGTGGTGTTTTTGGAGAAGGCAGAACCGCGCAAAATGCAAAGCTCTGGGTGACTTTCAACTCCATTAAAGAGTCTCTCCATTATTTCACTTCACAAAGTCAGTGCTTCCTTAGAATCAATTTGCATTCGTGGGTGATTGGGAGGCACTGGGTCGAAACCAATTTACCGGAACCCATTTCCTTAATCATGCCGGCATCATGGGCTGTCTTTGTGTCACTATAGGGCTCAGTGGCTTAAAACAGAGCATCACACTGGCAGATATAAAAAGGAAAGAGCCACCAACGACTCTCAGGCTGAGAAGCCCCGGCGCACAATTATTAATAAAATTAAAAATTAGCGCTTATCAGAGGCTCACCTGACAAGCGGCTTCTCCCCGTCCGCCGCCTCTGTACCCCTCTCTTCTGATGGTCCCTGGCTCTCTTTCGTCGGACCATCAGATACATTCCCTCTACTCCTCTGATGCTTGTGCGGGACCACGGGTCTCTGCTTGTTGGGTGCTGGCCTGTTCTGCTATGGGATATGTGCAGGTTGGGTGGGGGTGGGGGGTTAAATTCTGAAACTTTAGCAAATGAAAACTTGCAATCAAAAGCAGCTGCCAGAACCCCAAGCAGAACTCCTATAAGCAAATCACTGGTTGCCTTGGATACAAGAAAAAGTCATCCCGGGAACCAAAATGTACAGGGGGAGCCATAATGCAAAGACGCTAATCCGTGGAGAGGAAAATATTGTTTTGCAGAGCAGGGGCCTCGGGATTAAACGCCCGTAACCAATCAGCCACGACGTTAAGTCCCATTCATGGTCGACCTTGCTGAGTTCTTGCCGATGCCCTTCAGCCTAACGACTCATAATTAGAGTCCCAATCGCTTTCCGTCAGACCTGATTTACAGCAGTGGTAATGGTTAATGCTTTATGTGCTTTTCGGGCTCCGATGCTACACGTGGAGATGGTTGGGGGGGTGTAACGAACCTCAGTGGGCAGCTCGAGTTTCTCCGGGTCTGGGAACACTCTGGGGACCACCTCGGGAATGACCCCCGGAAGGGCAGGCTTCAGGGTTCCGGTGTCCATTCCTTTCCAGTTCTCCTCTCCCACTAGCAGAGAAACGTCTGGACGGGAAAGGGAGGGCGCGAACACGGGTCGACACGCTCACGAATGTGGCCTTTGACACCGGGAGAAGATACTTCTTTGTGAAAGCTGACTACTGTGTTGTATAAGACGCACACAAACCCAAAAAAAAAAAAAAACTCTTCCTGTCAAGAATCCTGAAAACATCTCCGAGTGCCGGTCCAGCTGTTTTCATTTCCCTTTCTTAAATTCAAACCTGTCAATAAATATTTAAAAGCAGCTTTGTTTCCAAGACCATAAATGAGTGGTTGTGTCCTTCATGAATATTCATGAATGTTCAAGCCTAGATGAGCCGTCGTATACCGCTGAGACAGGCCGACAGTCTGGAAGTCTTTCGTCAAAACTTTCGAGTAAATCCTGCATGTAAAAGTCAAAGCATATTTGCTGCATTGTAGTTAGCAATCTTACATCAATGAAAATGCAATGGGCACAACAAAGCTAATGGTCAAGGTGGTCAGACAAGCAGGACAGGAAAGTTCAGCTGGTTTCAGCCAAGTCTATTAAAAAATATGGTGGAAGTACCTTGATGTTCAATCTGCTGGGGATGCAGCCTGCAGTAGAACGCAAGCCAATGACATATGAGAGGCTCGGTTTAATCTTCCTACCTAAATATCTACCCCAGAGTGCACTGGGCAGGTGATTTATACGAAGACAAACGAGTGAAGTGCTGATCAAAAGCACAACATAAATACAAGGACGTGGTGCAGAGGGGAACTTTAACGGCCAAACATTCTAGGTTTACGTTTTTCTTTCCCTTTTATTTCGGATTTATTTTCCTGCGGTGGATATAAGAAATTTAATTTCTGCTGGTAGTCGAGCATATTTATGGCACACAGGATGTGGATTTTTGACAATTTGATGACACGGTGCCAGGAGGCGGACCTACCTGTCGGGAAGGGCATCAGGCTGGGGTACATCGCGGTCCCACAGATCACCAGCGCGCTCAGCAGGAGGAGGATCAGGCTGCGCTGCAGACGAGACAGCTGCTTCCACCTCTGATGGACGGCACAGAAACGGGAGTTACCTCCTGCGTTGTGGTGGGGCGCCACTGACCCCCTCCGCGATGGCCACATCACGTGGTTTGTGCGAAACCGAGGGATTGTGTGGGAGGGAAAGGGAAGATGGGCCAGGTGTGCTGTCATGGACGTGCGCCAGGACAAGTTAACTCCAGCCATTAGAAGCTTTCACATCAAAGTTCCGGAATCTGGCCCTGGTTTACAAGTCCCTGGGCTTTCTTGACCTAGAATGGTAGCTCCTGGCCGCTTTCATGCATCACTTTCTTCTTATTAAATCTGGCCAGCAGATCGATCTTTCATTTTCCACAAAATAAAAAAACTTATGTAATGTTATCCTGCCAATAAACGCTACTAGAAATATGTAGTCGCAATCTATTAATTGATTCATTAAATGTAATTGGGGTACAAAAACAATTCCATCTGTTCAGTCTTTGCTCTGATAATTATATCTCTTTTCCTGCACTTCCTGCGTGTAACTTCCAAGTTAGTGCCAGTGCTTGTGGTCAACCAATCAGCAAGTTTATCGCTATAAGCCCCACCCTAGTAGTTTGTGTTTGAATGAAAAGTACCTAGTCCAGAGTAGGTATTAAAAATGATTCAGAAACTGCCTCTGAGGATCTACAATTGGGTCAAGTTCCTGCAGTGTGAACGCAACAAAAGTCCCTGGTTCCGGAAATAGGTTCTGGTTCCAGACTACGGTTCCGGCAGTGCACCTATTAAACACTGCACACGTCAATGGGCCTGTTTTAGGAAAAACAACCCCCCCCAGTGTGCATTTCTACAGAACTGGGTCCAGAACTGCCTGCTTATAAACTATTAAATGATAGGGTTGTTTGTCAGTACTGGATGGAGTACAGTGTGAGTGTGACAGTACTGGATGGAGTACGTGTAAGGGTGGCAGTACTGGATGGAGTACAGTGTAAGGGTGGCAGTTCACAATGGACTATAGCGTGAGTTTGACAGCACTATATTGGGTACAGTGTGAGTGTGACAGTACTGAATGGAGTACAGTGTAAGGGTGGCAGTACTGGATGGAATACAGTGTAAGGGTGGCAGTACACGATGGACTATAGCGTGAGTTTGACAGCACTATATTGGGTACAGTGCGAGTGTGACAGGACTGAATGGAGTACAGTGTGAGTGTAACAGTTTTGGATGGAGTACAGTGTAAGGGTGACAGTACCCAATGAAATACAGTGTGAGTATGACAGTACTAGATGGAGTACAGTTTGACAGTGACAATATTAGATGGAGTATAGTGTGAGTATGACAGTACTGGATACCCTCAGTTGACTCACCCTCCACCAGGACTGGCGACGCCGCTGCTTGCCGTTGTTGTATCTGCTGTCACCCCCCTCGGTGACAGTCAGGGACACAAAGTCTTTACTAGAGAGAGCGTACATGTCTCCTAACAGAAGCTGAATGATGGAACGGATCACTGCATTTGCAATGGAACCTAAAGAAAGACAGAGGTACAGAGTAGTTCCCTGCAGCTTGTTCCGTGAGATTATCCGTTTCTATGAGTAGATAAAACTCCCAAAGTCACAAGAGAATGGGGACAGAAGTGGTGTTGNNNNCCCCCCCCCCCCCCCCGGCGTCCAGGGTGACACAGGAATTTACAGTATCCTGGTTACAAGCATAATGTGGTATTAAAACGTAGCCAGTGACCTATAGTGAAGATTAACGACCAACAGTAGAGTTTTGCAATTTATCTGGCTGTTCAATCATTATCATCCACTCACAAAAAAGATAGAAATGCCAGTTAATCAAAGGAGCAGCTCTTTTAACTGACATCAGAGACCTAAAAAGGAATAAAAAGTAGACTGACAGACCTCCTGGGAGTTTCAAAGTGCATGTGTGAGGCGAAATCTGCTTTAAGGGATCATTTTTAAAGTTTATAAACATGATTGTTACCGGGAAAATTGCTAATATTGCCATTTATCTCAAGGTCAAAAAATAAACTATTCTCATAAAAATAAAAAGCTTCATTGTTCAAACACAGGTGTGTTAGCTAACAAAGGTCTTTGCTGACCATCCATCACGTGAAGCCTCCTCAGATGATACTCAAATTGCTTGCAGAAGAAACATAATTGTCAGAATGACACAATATTGTGTGAACCAAAGGTCTGTAATAGTACAACAATCGTCAGTCTCTGATGATAATGGTTCATATTCTTTTCAACATGAATATTTCAGATGCATCCTGGCAAGTCTGTGGCTAAACACTGTGCCAGCTGAGTGAATGTAGCAATCATGAATCTAGTTAGGCTGGACCCAAGCATATTTAGCCGAAGGTCATTTGTTTAGACTGGAACAATGAAAATTGTCAGGGTCACCCGGGAAACCCAAGTGGCCAGATTTTGGCACGGGACTGATTCTGGGATAGACAGGATGATTCCCTGCCAGACAGGATGATTCCCTGCCTTCGGGGACTGGGGAAGCTTGTGAAAACAGCAGATAAACGGAAGGTGAAAAGAATAGTGTTCAAGGGACTTGGAATGTGGGAGAAGATCCGTCTTCGGGATGGACGATGACCCATGGAACACAGTAAAAATCCATATAACAAACAACAAAACAGCTCAACATCCTGGATTCCAGGTCTGGGCCAGAACCTGAATCCAATCCAGACAAGAAGAGATGGGAACTGATGTGTATTGAAGTTTCCCTCCAAAGAAGGCTGCTAGTTAAGGAAGAGAAACCCTTCCTTGTGTAGCGCATGGACAAGGAAAAACAAATTGCTCAAAACTCTTCTGCCCACTCTGTTAATGTTATAAGATCAGCTAAAACACTTTGCTCAGAAACCTCATGTGATTTTTTTAACCAAATAACAATGGGACAAAACTGGATTCCTCATCAAACCAAATTCAGGTCTAATAAGGCAAAGTCTGGTCACCAACCCAGCTTCTACTCCTTTTCTAATTTACAGGATGCATAAGACCAAAACAGTGGACAGGTTTAGGACAGAATTTGGTCACCGTATTAGCAAGTACTTCAGGGCTGAAAGATTCAGATTCGCGTGCTTGTAAAACACAGGTAAATCTGGCTCTTTTGTGGTTTTTCATGTGCATTTCACATTTTCACCAAATCGTTAGTCTCATCAATCCTTCTTGAATTTATTATATCACAGTAGATTGTATGTGGTTTGCTAAATAGGTTTAGAAACATCAGGTTCACCACGCATGCGTTACTGCGTAAACTTCAGCAAAATATGACGGCATCTGTACTAATATAAGCATATAAAAACAACAGAATAAAAATTAAACCGATTAAACTGCACACAGGGACTTGTGTGCAATTTGCTATCATTGATGCACCTGTTCAAATAAAATAAACCAAGACCGGAGGCCATGTTACTTTGAAGACATAATTAAAAGGCTGATTATATGATTACCTTTCTAAACTGCAACCAACCAACAACTTGCCTGAGGGCGGGCACAACCATAATTTATTCAGCTCCCAGTAAGGTAAATCAACTAGCTAGTTTCGGGATCAAGAAAAATAATTTACATAATGTATGCATTTTCTCCAAAACAAATTAATAGCCATTTAGACAACGGAATTAAGCAAGTGATCAGCTCGCTGTATGCACTCACCCTTATCTCACTGAAAGTCTCCAGTACATCAGTGCGGTTTTAAGGGATACAACGGAACGATGCATAGGGCCTTCCAGCAAAAACAAACGATTAATAATTACTTTATAACCAGTCCATTCAATACAAGGAGGAGGCATTCTTCCCCTCCGGTTGATTTGTTTTGCATTCGCCTCTCCGGTCCTTCCTTCCCCTTTCCCCGCAGCAAAGGCTATCCTCCCGTCAACCGCCCCGAAACCGCACCGGAGTCCCCATCTCTGCTCCGCCCCCAGAAGCCGATCGCCTCCACACCGCAGCCGCCGCTTGTCGGTGGGGCTTCGGAGGTACCGTGACAGCGCGGCTTCCTGCGGCGGCGCTGACGCCACCGTCCGAGTGCCGAACCGGGCTCGGCTACCTTCGCCGCCGCTTCGGCCGCCGCTCGTTAACCCCCGCCGTGCCGCTCTCAGCCGAAGCCTCTGATTGTACTCTGTCTTGACGATGACTGCAAAGTACTAACATGCAAAAAGGTTACATATGGAATAGCAGCATAAATATGAATTACAAATTAAAAAAAAAATCTCAGGGAAGACGATGACATCAGGTGGATATAATAGTATAATAGACTATTCGTTTAAAAGCAATTTTAATCCCTCGTCAAAAGACATATGTCCGATACATGCAGTTTTCTAGTGTGAGAAACTTAAAACAGAGATTGTCTTACTTGACTTGAGTATATTCATCTTGAGGGTGAATGAACTATCAAAAAAAAGGAAAGAAATTCGCGTACATTGTGTAATTGTCCCTTTTAAAATCACCAAACAAAATCAGTAATATAGATCTACGGATCAGATTCTTCATGGTCATTCTAAGTTGCAATGCTGTCCTGTTAATGTGCCGTCAGGGACACTGGAGTTTCCATCTTAAACCGAGGCGACCCGGTGGCCGAGTAGACCGATACCGTAACGGCACATACTGAGATTTCTGCCCCATCCTGTATGACTATGTGGTGAAAATTACTGTAGGAACCTGTCGCACTGACCTGTAAAGTGACACAAACCATCTGAAAGTGCAACGAAACTGTTTATTAAAACTGTTACACGAAACAAGAGAATTAGAATGTAATGTTAGCAAGTTCAAATCAAATGACCAGCATATAGACATTACAACCACAATGATGCTAAGTATTAAAAAGGCACAAAAAAACCCTTAACGCTGTATTTAGCACCAAAAATTTGTCTCAGCCAGCTAAGGCAACCATATTGAAATGTTCCCTGCTTGCGTGGAGTTGATATTGACATTGAAACAATCTACAGGCAGCTCGGCTTGTACATAAAAGACAAAGAAGTAAAAGAACATTGACATATTAAAATTTTTATGATATTTTTATCTGGTTACTGACAAAACATAATGGAGGTGACATTTCTCATTGGGGTTTACGCAGTGTTCAGGCTCGCTGTTTGTTTAAATAGCAGGCAGCCCCGCAGATTTGCACCTGCCAAGTTAAGCGTAATAAGACGACTTGCTCTGCCTGAAACGCGGCGAGGCTGGGAAGCGCAGTGGAGAAACCAGATGATTAAGGAGCGCAGATGGAGAAAATTACACTGTATTATACCATGAGCTTTTGCTACGCCGCTGAGCCTGAATCCAACCGGTGAGCGGTGAAATCAGTGCTCTGAATGCCAAGCTTGCTTGGGAAACGTTTTCAATTTTCTGTTGAACCTGAGACTTAAACTTCACCTTCAACTATTTATATTCATATAGTTGCTTGTATATGCAAAGGTGGAAAGTTCTGGTTTGGTCCAGTCATAGAGTATCAACTGGTTGGTGGAAACAAAATCTTAGTCTGGATTTTGACTTTCTGGACCTGAACTTTCCATCTCTGTGTAAATATGTAAATTTCAGGTCATGTTCACTACTGGTCTACTGGAGTTGTGACTATGAGGTTAAAATGTTTGCGCCCAACTATCATCACACCCCCCAACCCCTTAGCCTTGAACCCCCATAATGCTCTTTTATAACCCATAAGTGAATAAAACTACTGACCAATGCCTCGAAAACCCCGCTGTGAATACGTGTGACAGCTTGTTAGCCGTGTCCCATGGCAGGAACACTTTGTTAGACCAGCGTGAGTGAAGTTTTCCTCCAATGTTTATAGCGCGTACACAGCCGCTACAAAACCGAAACAGCATATAAATTAGCACATTTTAATATAAATGTCTTTGTAAACAAACATTTTCAGAACACCAGTCCTTCTAGTGAAGTTGAGTCTGGAGGTATTGCAGACTTCTTTGGGTTACATAAATAAGGGGGGAAAAAAGACGACTCTCTAGCGTCATGCTACGGAAGTCAGGAGATTTTTTTCCCCAGTGTTGCTCCAGAAAAAAACAGGAATAAAGACAGCATAATGCCCTTTGTCCCCCGTTATCTCCAGTCGCCGTGGCTCCAGGTTGGGTCTAGATGAGGCTCTCTATGCTGGCTGGGGTTTCAGGGGAGCCTCTAGCTGAAGCATACGGGCTCCACGGTGAAGCTGACTTCCAGCGCAGGGCTGCTGTCGCCGACAGACACGGCCAGGTCTCTGATCGGGAGCAGGTCCAGATCCTCAAACTGAAACGCTGACTCCCAGGGACTCGAACCCTGATCCTTGGCAGGCTTCAAGAAACATCCAGTCAGCTTTGCTTAGTGGATCATCATCATGCCTGATGTCCACACCCCCACACTTGGCTTACTGCATTGATTACATTAGTCTATATTTAATCTGCAGCAATCCAGCTGAAATATTCTGCTAGAAACTAAAACGTCAGCTCTGTTCCTTGGACCTGAACATCCAGCAGTTCTTTAAACTCTATGATATCTGCTGCATCTGACATATTCACTCTATTCCTCTTTTATTCTAATGCAAGGGTCCTGGAGAACCTCAGCCCTGCATGTTTCCTCTCATTTAACATACTGGAGCTGGAGACCCCTGTTCTAATGAATGGGTAACCAAAAGCACTTAAAACCCACAGGGGACGTACCTCACAGTCTCTGAGCACCCCCACAAAACTCTGTGTCTGTGTATCAGCCAGGAATTTGATCTCTCGCTCCCGATGGCCCAGCCTGCCGCCTAGCGGGCAGGAGAAGGTAATCCTCTGAGTGGCCGCCTGGCTATTCAGCCGCAGGAATCTCAACTGGACGACGTTGGCACCTGGGTACTCGAACTGGTATGTGGGGACAGAGGCGGATACAGAAATAAACGATTTCGTTGCAAGTACATTTTGTAAGAGTCTGACGAATGGTGCGGGGGGGACGGTGTGAGCTTTGATGGGCACCTGAAAGCCGCCCTCCTGCGTACTGAGCCAGAGGAAAGAATCTGCCGTCCCAGAGTCGCTGAGCCATGGTTTCATGGGGACCTGCGGGAAGAGCGGGGGGGATTCCCATTAATGCTGGTGATGCTGTCACATCAGAATGTCGCCTGAGGGAGTTCCTGCTCGTATAAACCGTGTGTCAGTTATGGTGGTGCCAATTAATTTTTTCCTAGGTTGTGCGAAATCGCAGATAAAAACCCTATTCCAACCGAATCCGCGCTCTAAGGTGTATGTCTATTAATTTACGTTGCGGTT
>JAODLD010000124.1:6813365-6830386 GCA_026781065.1 Mormyrops boulengeri
CCCCCCCCCCCCCCCCCCCCCCCCCCCCCCCCCCCCCCCCCCCCCCCCCCCCCCCCCCCCGCCCCCCGGCAATGAGAAAAAGTTGCCAAGTGGCAGCACACCATGTAGATCAAAATATATGTCACTTGTGCTTTTAATATATTTAGTGTCTTTGAATGATTATTTTTTTTTGGGGGGGGGGGGTCACAGGCGGTCATTTGGGGGGGGCGGTCTTGGCCTCCTGAGACTTCTCAAGTCGGGTGTTGCTGGGAGTCCCCCCCCCACACTGGAAACAGATACAAGGGAGAAAAGGCCAGACTCATGAAGCTACCTGCGATTCTCTTGGAGACAGGCACGTCTGGCTCCCCTCTGCAGTGAACTTGCAGTGCACCAGCATGGCGTCTGCAGGGCTGCCCTGGTTGGGGTCGATGTAGTACAGCCCTGTAGCAGCAGAAACATCTGCCCATCAGCTGGCTGCTGCCTGTTAGTGGCTCCCAGCCCTGTGCTCAGTAACCACATTGCAGAATAGCCTGCTAGACTGATTGCTCCTTTTAGCCACCACATGTGTACATCTCAGTTTACCCAGGTAAACATCTAAATATTCAAGGACACAGTTATACAAAAGAAGGGCCCTCCGAAAGACTCAAGCTTCTGCTAGCTAGGTCATGGTGTGTAGAACAGGCTACAGGCTATATGCTAAAGATGCTACCATGCTTCTTGCCTCCTGTATACTACAGGCTGTATAAATGCTAAAGGCGCTACCATGCTCTTCGCCTCCTGTATGCTACAGGCTGTATAAATGCTAAAGGCGCTACCATGCTCTTCGCCTCCTGTATGCTACAGGCTGTATAAATGCTAAAGGCGCTACCATGCTCTTCGCCTCCTGCATGCTACAGGCTGTATAAATGCTAAAGGTGCTACCATGCTCGTCGCCTCCTGTATGCTACAGTCTATCTAAACGCTGAAGTAGCAATGGGGGGCAGTGGAGGTCCTGACCGTTGGTTAAATCGGGGTGGCTGAGCCACAGCTCCAGACAGGTGGTGGCTGGGTGCTCTTTGGTCCCATCAGGAGGGTCCAGCAGGCGCCGCAGGTCCCGGCGCAGAGACTCCAGCAGGCTCTGCAGCAGGGGGTAGTTGGGCTTATCTGCCACATGCATGAGGTCCTGTATGGGGGGTAGAAGAACCCAAAGACATTACATAGTGTTTGTATTTATAGAAGCAGTTAGTAAGTCCTGTGTTTTGGTCATAAGCCTTTGTTTCGGATTGGAGAAAATGCCATATGGAATGAACAGCGGTCCAGCCCACCAAAAGAAACCAGCCACACACTGTGAACACTGTAAACATGTGCCTCCACATTTTGAAGTTTACCCCATCAGTGCATGATTTTACTGCATTGCACTATGGGAGTTTCAGTGATCCTGTCACTTTTCTTCAGTTTGACGGATGAGTGACCACCCTCTCCCCAAGGAACTGGAAATACTCGCCTTAATTTGCATCAGAGTGAGGTTCACAGATGGTCCAGGAGGGCCCGGCGGGCCTGGAGGTCCCTGAACCCAATGGAAAGGAACAGCATGAAAGGTGAGACTCAGCAAATTATGTGTCTTACTGATGCCACACATGCAGCACCTCAGGTGACAGTAATGCAAGACAGAACCATGGTGTTTGGTACAGTAACCTACAGGGAATAGGAGACTTGGTAATTGGCAGTATGGTTCCATACACCAAGGGTTTTGAACCCTCATTTCCCCCATCGCTATTAGAATTTACTTATTTCACCACAACAACTAGCTGAGCGGTGAACATGACCTTCTCCCACAATACACTGGGGCAGCCAGCTGTTGGCACATTGATCATGGAGATTCAAAGTTAAAAAGCTCTTGCTGTTTACTTACATGAGATCCCTTCTCTCCAGCTGGTCCCGGAGGTCCTTCAAATCCCTTAAGCCCCTAAGAGAAGATATTTGGAATTAATTCACTCATCCCACATCGACCGGAGCCCACCACTCTTTCATTAAAATAAACTTAATTCACACTGGGTCACGTAATCATGACTACACGGAGGACTGAAGTGGGAGGTGCAGTGCCCCCCAAATGCAGTTTAAAATCGGGTTCCAGGTATGAAGCACCCAGCATGAGAAGCAGGAGCTCTTTAGTCTGTTTTGCAGCAAGTTCCTGCTGTGCTGTGTTCCTGCTGTGCTCCTTCACTTCCTCCTCTCACTGGTCCCGATAACTCAGCCCACCAAGTCACAGTAAGGCAGGTGACAAAGCTCTGCTATTCATCTCTGTTCACTGCTCCTTTTATGTAAAAGGGAAAATAGATAATATATTGATGTAATGTACTTCTTAATGATCCATGGAGACCACGATACTCAAATTTTTAATTGGGGGCATTGGCCCTTGGCTTTGTGTTGCAGATAGAATTTGGCCCTAGGGGAAAAAATAATTGGGGAACCTCGATGTAAACCTGAACAGCCATTGAATGTGAACTTACCTTTTCTCCGAACAAACCCTGCAGAGAAGCAAAAAAAAATAAAAAATAAATTAAACAATGTTGTTTTGGCTTTGCCATTTCATGTTCTTTACTGTTCTGTTCCTCTTTTAATTCTCCATCTTTTTAAGACTTAATGCAGTGGTTTTGTCTGAGTAATTTCTCATTCTCAGCCATTACAATCCAGACCCCCTAGACACCATCACTAACACTATGAGAGTATCAGACCCCTAGAAACACCATCACAAACAGTATGAGAGCATCTTCACACAAAGCAATAACCTGGCAGTGAATCAAAGATTCATGTGGAAGGGATATAAGGGAATCCTACTGGGATGGGACCCGCAAAACACAAACGTAAACCGGAAGCTAAATTGGTAAAACTTTACTTCAGGGAGCATAAATACTCAATATTAACTCAGCTACCTCTGAAGTATCAATCATGAACAAACATAGTAACTGCTTAGGATAAAAGATGCATCATGATTCATTAATGATGGACGAACATGAGATCAGTATGTAAGTAAGACTTAGTTCATGTTTAATTAACACATAAGTAAATTACTACATTATTTGTGCCCCCTCAAAGTGTTACAGTTAAAATAACTGATTAAGTGGTTGATGAAATGCAGACTGTATCGTGTGAGCTGGGGACAAAGGGAAGCTTTTGGTTAGGGCTTGTCGGCCTGAACAACATTTCCGTCTGGTTTACTGGGGAGCATAAGAAAGCACAACACAGCCAGACAAAACTACACAAGGAACGAGAGACAAGCAAACTGAGTCAATGGTGAAGCCGTTGATGGATGGAAGGCTGATAGATGGATGGATGAATGGATAGATGGATGGGTGGATGGAAGCCTTGGTCACCTGACACTCCCTCTCCTCACATATATGTGCTGCAAGGCCTGACTTGCAGACAGTAGCCTTGAAAATGCAGCCAGGGACAAAATAAGGGAGCAAAAGAACTCACCGGAAGTCCGGGAACCCCGGGCTTTCCTCTCGGCCCAGGTGGCCCAATGTCGCCCTGCGAAAAAATGGGAGGGGGGCATGATCAGGTGATTCCCTGGGTGTGTATATGTAGCAGTGAAGAAATGCGAATGTATCTATAAATATACATGTATAGCATCATGCTGCGTGGTGGTACTGGGCCCCCCGGTTTTGCGGGTTGGGGTGGAGAGCATTAAGCTGTGCCCGAGTTGTGAAAACCAGAAAGCAGGTGCTCATGAGCCCTGCGGCTGTGTTGTGGAGGCATTCACTTGTGTTAATTGCTTTCCTAGCAGTCAAAGCTGCACGATGGCCAAAGATATAACTTTGTTATGTATACGGTCCTCCAAAGGCAAAACTATGAACCATGAAACTGAAAAAAGGGCCTTCAGAGTTTCTGACTATCGACCCCTATATATGGCAGGTCGGTAAGCGACAGCATACTTATTCAAAACTGAGCATAGCTGAAGTAAGATATATCGTCAGAGGTAAAACAGAACGTAAGAGACGCAGTGTCATAACTCAGTTTTGATAAAGTTACTGTGTTTTGCTTTTGTACAGCTGTATTAGGAGAAATACTACTTAAAAAGTGAAAACAATTAATTCATTAAAGAAAACAGATTTAAAAATCCAGCCCTATCCTCTACTCCTTTGGAATAGAATAGTGTCTGTCCTCTTCATTCTTCCAGCAGGTGGCATAATGGTCAAAGACCAAATCTGTGGTATTTTCATAACTCGGGAACCTCTTGGGGTGCCCTTATGCGAGGCATTTAAAGTGACTTCAGTAAAACGTCCATCTGGGTATGTGTCCACAAGTGAAAAAGTCGTCTGCTCTGGATAACAGCGTCTGGTAAATAAATACATGACGACTGGCCGGCATGTCAGACTAACGTTTAGATGGATCAGAACCTGGGGTTTGTTGCTGTGACTGAGGTCTGGCAAGCAGAATGAGCAGCGGTTTCCCGGCAGTTATGTAGAGGCTGTGCGGCCTTGGTAATTGCTCGTCTCCATGGCATTACGAAGCCCCACCGGAAATTGTCTAATCTAAAAGTCTCACACAGATGGCCTGGCAACTGTCAAGCTGTGTGCTTCACTCAAAGAGTTTTTGAGTGCTAAAACTAACAAGGGCATTAGAGATTTATTTTTAATCCTGGTACATTTAACCAGCATTCCATGGCTGATCATGGAGAAGTGAACCGCACTGACAGAAAAGAGACAATCGTTAGCAATTAATGAAGCAGCTAATTCACCTCACCATTGACTGACTGTCGACCATTCAACTAATTCACAGTAACTAATATAAATATTCCAAGACACCACATGAATCAAACAGTGACAAATTCACTGCCTTTACCTGCTCGCCCTTTGGTCCAGCCTCTCCCACCTCCCCTGGAAGACCACGTTGACCCTGAAATGCACGTTTTAATAATTGCTTCATGCACAGCAATGATGCAGTCGAACACCAGGTACAGAGCTACAGTCGGTGTTCCAGGATGCACAGTTTGAATGAATGTTACATTTATATAGCGCCTTTCGAGACACCTAAAGCGCTTCTTACAGAAGCAATGGGGAGCCACTTCACCCACCACCAGTGTGTGGCACCCGGACATAGACCAAGACACTGATCTTTGGACCAGTGATGTCTGGGGGGGAGCTAAGATATCTTAAGAAAGAGTCCTTGTCTGATTCAGCTATCAAATCAAGACTCATCCATTGAAGGGATCTTCCCCCAAGCAGATGTGCAAAAATGTGTACTTTAAAAATTGAGCCATTGCCACAGAAAAACTGAAATATGGTCTGTTTTTATTCTACTTGAGCACTGAGGCACTCAAGTGAACTATTTATACACATAAGTGAACAATTTAGAACAGTAGACAGCACGCAATTACATACTTGGATGTAAAAGTTCTTCATTCAGTTGTTATCCTTTTAGAAATGTACTTAACCTAAAGCACCCAAGTAAATCAGACGGCTGTATACGCAGATGAGGTTCAAAGTCCTCGGCACTGCAAATTCAATTTGCTGCGACTGTAAATTATGAAATGAGAGGCTGGAGCAGTACCTTTATCCTGTCCCCCCCAGGTGGACCATGTGGCCCCATCGCCCCTTTCTCCCCCTGTTGAAAGGGACAAGAGAATATTAATGCCCATAGGCTGAGCACCATAATGAAATGATGATGCAAAACTCCACGTGACCAATCAGATCGCCAGCTTTGGCAGACAATGCATTGTTAGTCACCTCCTCCCCCTTGACACCCGGGTCTCCCTTCTCTCCTCTTAGGCCTGGGATTCCCTGTGAGGAGTTTGTGGGGGGTGAGGTGGGGTGGTAAAAGGACAGAGATTGTATTTTTTATTGATTTTCCTATATTTTGGCAGGAAACGTAAATCTAATACTATTCAATACCATTTTCTAATTTTCCATTACATTCTGTAATAATATTCAATAATGTTATGTGCAATATTAAAGTTCCATAATGTTCTTTCTGTAATATCACCATCATGTAAAATGGTCAATAATAATGTTAAAAGTGGTCCATAATATGGTAATATGTAACATAATATTCTGTTCATAACATCACTAGTATTTAAAAGTGATTGATAATATGGTAATAAAGGTGCATATTGATATTCAATAGGGTCCAATATAACTGCGGTTTTGGTAACGGTGGCTCCATGCAGAGAGAAGGACACAGACTGATAGAGATTGTAGGTGAGTGTGGAGCCATTGTGTGAATCTGTGCTTTGGAGCTGGTAGGCACGATCTCTGCAAACCAGCTGAGATCACACTTGCTTTCACATTCACGAGTGCCCTTCACTTGTAGTGAACGTGTGATGTGAAACGGAGGGGGGTTCGGAAACTTACTGAGGCTCCCATCCTCCCGGGGGGTCCGCCCAATCCCACGAATCCACTCTCTCCCTGCAGAAAAGGAAGATGTCATGCTGGCGCTGTTCCCGCCGGCGGTGCTGTGTCTGCTCTGCGCTGCTGCACACCTGTGTCTGTTTGTGCCCAGGCCTGTGTTTCGTGTGACACTGTGTGCCATTTCTGCATTCCATGCGGCACTGTGCGCTGCATGTACTGTTGTGTACTTCTTCAGGTAAGCGGGCCAAACCAGTCTCAAACGGATATAGCTGTGTGTAGTACACTAATAATACTTTAACGTTTTTTTTAACTCCAGTTAAATATATGTGGCATGAAATAAGGCAGTGTGCTGTATACAGCCCAAAGGCCTGCAGTCGAGTCTAACATGTGATGTACATTTTATGTATTAAAGTACTCAGTGTAGACAGTACAGCGGATGATCGGTGATCCCTGACCTTTGCTCCCCTGGGTCCTCTCAAGCCCCGAATTCCGGCTTTGCCCCGTTTCCCCTGTAAGTCATGGGTTTGGGTTAAGGCGGAGGAGATGCATTCAATGCACAGAGCAAAACCAACCAACCCACAAATGAAGAGGAGCCTGATCTTCATCCCACAGAGAAGGCAAGTCTCCCTACCGTCCTTCCGATGTGTCCAGGTATTCCGGCATCTCCATCCCTGCTGGGATCCCCCTAAAACCCAAACGCATGGCTTGGGGCCTTCAGCTCATCTTTTCTCTGTACCCTGGACCCCCAGTTGCCACATTTGCACCCTGAGTCCTTGTCTGAGTCAACAATCAGTTCACAGAGGCACACGGAACTGCAACACTGCCAGTAGGTTGACATATGTGTGTTCGCGAGATTATTGGCTGTATAAATGTGCACAAACATCCAGTGCGGTAAAATGTTCAATCCAAGGGGGGCAGCCCCCTTTGGATTCAGCTTATAAAAGCAGGAGATATAATTTTCTCAATGAGGAAAGACACAGCAACAAAACTGTGAGTCCTCTACCTTCTCTCCTTTTGGTCCATGTTTCCCATTAGCTCCTGGACTTCCTGTTGGACCCTGGAAAATAACAACAGAGACATGAGAATGTTATCTGTCACAAGGCGGATTGTTAGAGAGGTTAGATTTTGAATGTGATTCACACAGTTATTGGTATTGTTGGATTGTATGTTCAAAATGTAAGTGAACACTGTGGCTCCTGCAATTGCTTTAGCATTGTTAGTGACTACTGGTGGGGGGCTGCCATTGGTCTCTGGGGCTGGGGGGGAATCAGGTGATGGGTTTCACAAATCATCACTGGCCCAGGGCCCTGAGTTCCACCTGTTCCAAGTTCGCGGAGTGTTTTATGAATAGGAGCCCTCTGGTTTTGTCTTTCAGCAATGAGACCATCAAGAGGGCTGTTCACGAGCCCTTTAACACACCATGAGATGGTAAAAATGAACAAATAATTAGCAGCATTTTTTTCAACAAGCCCAGGTCCTTTTCCCAGTTAAACCCGTCCAGAGCCTAATCCCCGTGTCGCACAGCTCTGCTCACTGGCCGCATTTTTTCATCCCACCATTATTTGGTGGAAACAATAAGCATAACCGTCAAAAAGCCTTAAATAATTCTGACTTCAGGACTGTAATTATTTGCAATTATATTACTAGTTTGCATAATATTTACTAAGGCAGCTCAAAGGAACAATAGATAGAATAACTGTACATCTGTACAGCTGACACAGCCTTCGCTTTATATCCGAGAACAGTCTGAACCAGCTACTCTTGCTCCAAGCTAGCATTATGGACTGTGACTTTGTGGTTTCCAAGGCAACCAGACACTTTGTGCAAACTGCTGTGGACAAACCTGGCGCCCTGCTGCTCCTGCCAGTCCCTGAACTCCCTCCTCACCTGGCGCCCCCTGCAGTTTACAAAACCAGAACAGAACAACAGTTACGGTCTTTGCCCACTGAAACGTTTAAACAAACTCTGTCCAGTATTCTACATTAGTCCTAAAAATACCACAAATTTTGAGATGTCTGGAGTCAAAAGGCGAATGTAAGGCCAGCAGGAAGGAATGCTCCAGCAGGGACCGATCTACCTCTAATCCAAGGAGTCCTGGGGGACCCTTGATTCCTGGCAGGCCTTCAGGTCCCTGTACAAAACAAATGCATATCATCAACCCCCATATCTAAAAACTAGCCTTCATCATTCTAGAGGCCAGCTGAAGGGAAGAGGGTAAGCTCACCTGCTCCCCTGGATCTCCTTTGTCCCCTGGGTCCCCCTTATCCCCGTCGGGCCCAAGGAATCCCCGGGAGCCAATATCCCCTTTGGGTCCGACAGCCCCTGTTGGCCCCTGCAACAGGAAACACCATCAGAAACACCCAAATCAGAAGTGCATGTTTCTGCAGACATTCGTGGTCCTGGCATGGCTCAGCCCCATGCGGATTTGTGTGTCACGTGCATGTACAATGCATGTCATACACTGTACGTCTCTGCAGTGAAATGCTTTAGCATCTACTTCCACCTACTTAAATCGTATTACAACAAAATAATGAATAAATAGAAAATACACCAGTAGTTGCAAGATGTGCGATAAAAGTGTGGAATGAGGCATGGAGATAAACTATGGGGGTAGGGATGTAATTCCCCAATAATCAAAACTGGCCAATACACCCCCCCCTAAATAATCACTAAATGGGTGGTGACACCAGCCCATCCAACGTTCAACCCAGGGTTACACCTTTTGGATGGTGTAAAGCGTGCAAAGTGGTTGTCAGCTGTAGGAGCCCTCGTTCAGTATACGATCGCCTGGAGGGCAGAAGCATCTTTTCCATGTATCAGTTTTGGCCTTCAGTGTGTGGTAGCACCTCCCTGACAACAGCAGCTGTGTCCTGTGCACTGCACCATGCTCTGTGCCATGTATTGTGTTGTGCACTGTGCTGTGGATTATGCCCTGCACTGTGCTGTGTACTGTGCTGATCACTGTGCTGTGTACTCTGCTCTGTACTATGCCATGCACTGTGCTGTGTACTGTGCTGATTACGGTTCTCTGTATTGTGCAGTGCACTGTGCTGAGTACTGTGCTGAATACTGTGCTGTGTATTGTGCAGTGCACTGTGGTAGGTACTGTGTGTTACACAGGCTGGGTTTGAACATTCAGATACACTGACCTGTGGTCCCACTTTCCCAGCATCACCTTTCAGACCTGCTTCCCCAGTCACACCCTAACAGCAAACAAACAAATAATTGGGTAACACGTCAACAAATGAAAACCGGCTCTGGGGCCTAAAACATGACATTTTATCCAAGGACAACTAAGCTGAAAGCAAAGGGGACCTAAATCCTGAATGAAGGGACAGACTATAAGGAGAGAGCAGTGCAGTCGGGGCAGAAAATATGAATCTGGCGTAAAACTGATGATGTGCTCAGAAATTCTTGTGGAATAAAATAAATCCCATGTGAGATCTTTGCTGTTCTGTTCCTCGTTGATAAAAATGAGATCACGACACCGTGAAGATGAGATTTCCTGTTCATACTCATTTCGGTATTCACATTTCTCCGGTTTCTCTCATTAAAAACCATTATTAAAAATCTCACAGACGGTCCAGCTGGACCAATAACACAGATCCTGGAAAAGGCCTCAGAGGCCTGTATATATCCTAGAATAATTTGTCATGTGACTCACCAATATATTAAATTTGAGCCTATTCTATTCATAGAGAAATCAGCCACTGTGTCCACGGTCCACAGTACAGATAACCTCAGATCTGATGCTTTCTGCAGTTACTGTTATGAAATTATATTCTATACTCCCAAGAATCATGCAGAATATGTACCTCAGGACCCTGAGCTCCGGGGGCGCCAGTTGAGCCAGTGGTTCCAGTTTCCCCCTGAAATACAAAACATTTCAGGCAGGTACCCTGGGGGGTATTCCCCAAAGCAGGATTTTTGGATTAGCCAGATAACTTCAGCCAAATGTAAGGACTGTCCAATAGGAATGTTACCTATCCTCCTATTAGACTGTTTTCACGTTTGGATTAAGTTATCCAGCTAACAGGGAAATCCTGCTTTGTGGAGTAGCTCCTGATCTCAGCTGGGTAGTAGGTGAGTAGTAGAAGCAGGGCGTCACTGTACTCACCTTCTTCCCAATGAGTCCGGCTGGCCCAGGTGATCCACCTGGGCCTCCAGGGCCCTATAGAATGATAGAAAAATCCTATAAGCTCCTATAACCATCTCAATAACTGCTAACCATGTAATGCAAAAAATACAGAGGACACCCACTGGTGGACCTGGCAGACCAGACGGCCCTGTTCCTCCCAACAGCCCTGTCCGACCCTGAAGAAGGCAAAGAGCATGTGATCACCCACAGTGCACCAAGGCATCTCCACTTCAGAAATACACAGCATGTGACACTGTTCTGGGCACGCATGATTTTTATTACAACCTGGAGATTGCATTTATTATTCAGATATCCTACCTGCAGCCCTACGTGGCCCTTCTCTCCCTTTGGTCCTCTCTCTCCATTGGCCCCAAGGGCTCCAGAGGGCCCCTCGATCCCAGAGAAACCACGAGGGCCCACATCCCCCTGTGGGTGAGAGATCAGCTTACTTTGATGGCACTGGAAGGTGTCTTTAGAGTAAGCATGTGAGGTTCTCCAACTGGATGTGCTACGTGTATTCTAAGGAACCACCAACAGTGACATATCCTGCCAAACAGTGCCTTTTACCAGCTGTATCCTTCTGCCAGGGACCAGCACAGGAGTGAGTCACTCTCTCTATGAGCATCATACAGCAACCTCAACCTATGTCAATCTCAAGACCACAATGCAGAAACATTGTCTCTCAATAATGTCAGTGATCACTTGGGTCTCAAGGCACCCGTATAACAGCACTGAGGGCTTGAACCCATGTCTGTAGAAAGGTCTGCTTTCTGACAAGCACAAGTTGGTAGCAAATAGCTGAAGCATTTAATTAGAAGTGACTATGTTTGACTCAGTGACTATATGAATGTTTTATTACTATTCTGATGTGCTGGTCACTACAACTCTGTAGCTGATATGTATCAATGCATGGATGGATGGATGGATGTAAAATGTGTTTATGACAGTGTTTTTTGTTCTGACCTTCTCTCCCTTTGGACCAGGGTCACCAGTTTCTCCTGGAGGCCCAATTTCGCCCTATAAAAACAATGAAACAAAATATTATATATATATGCACTTTTTTTCGCTGCTATTGGAAAAATATATAAGAAAAATGTATAACTAGCTTCTTCTGTAGGGGGTAGGCCTGGAGAACTCACCTCCCTACCCCCTGGGCCCAGACCACCTTGGGGCCCTTTGGGGCCTTGAGACCCCATTTCCCCTGGGGGCCCCTTGAACCCCAGCTTCCCACAGTTTCCCCGGTCCCCCTGTAATATGGAAATGAGAGAATGATAAAGAAACAAATTATGAATAAATTAGAAGGAAAATGTGAAATAAATCAATCAATTAATCAACCTATCTATCTATCTATCTATCTACAGTATCTACGCATCTGGCCTCTTCCTCAATATTTTGGTTTCTCATTTCATGTATCGGAAAAGTAGAAAAACATGGGAAAGAAAAATAAAGAAATGAAAAAAGAGGAGAAATTAGTCAACAGAAGTATGCAGATCCTCCTTGAAGACCGGGCAGACCTTGCACAGCCAGGTTTTCACTCACCCATCCCAAGTCACCAAGAACAAACAAAATAATGACACTGAGAGAGAAACGAGTAGATCCCAGTAAAAATTCCATCAATTTCATCTCTAGCACTCACCTGCTCTCCTTTCATCCCCGCGGGTCCCTCTACACCACTCCGACCAGCATCTCCCTGGAGAGGCATTTTGGCAGTGTTTCATATCACACACTTCAGTTACACGTCATTACTGGCTACGAAACACAGTTTTTCAGCCTCTGCTTCCAGTCAACCATTACATTACCTCAAAACAGTTTATAAAGGCCCATGTGAGCTAAGGTCTTCATAAAGAAAGTGCCCACACAGGCGGTTCAGTGTTGTGTTTCTCCTCCTATCTGATTTGTGGAGTCAACGTACCAGTATACTCCATTTACCTCATGCACACACACACATATAAAGACTGTATGGCCATCGCTTGCTTGATTTGACAGTTATCATAACCTGGAGAATATAAGACCTTTGTAAGCGATGGGAATGTGTGAAACCAAGGACTGGAACACAGAACGCTGTACAATTATTCCCTCCTTTAAATGCCCCAGTTGTCCATTTCTCAACACAATATGAACAACACTAACCTGTTGACCTTCCAGTGCAGGTGGTCCCATGTCACCGGGAGGTCCCTCCACCCCCTACGCAAAACAACAGACATGTACATTATGTATTTTCAAGGATTTGTTTTTCCCGCAGTCATCTGTAGACATGTCTTCATGCACGTTACTAGCCACCACTTTACCTTTGATCCCTTACCGCCGGCTGGCCCTGGCCATCCAAGCTCCCCCTCCTTGCCCTGAAATACAGGAAAAGCCAAAAGAGCTTTTACTGAACCCATTATGGCATTGATCACATGACCAACTGAGCAGGACTAACCAATTACAGAGTATTACTGTACGTGATTAATGATTACCCAAGTCTTGGACGGCTCTTGGATGCATATACACACTCTCTCTTAAAAAGCACATACAGTTTATTAAATACTCATAGAATAGTTAGACAGGTAGAGCAAGGGTAGCATTTTGGCATAGGACTTCATCATCTTTTCATGGTCAGGATTGTGGGGATGCCGGTAGGCTCTCCCAGATAGCACAGGGCACGAGGCTGGGGTGCACCGTGGATGGGATGCCAGTGGGAGGCCAGTCTCAGTCTTGTAACTGCCAGTCTTAATGGCAGTTACAGTCCTGGGTTCATGGATTTTAGGACAATAAAAGCCATGGATCTTGGATATATCAGGCTCAACCTATTAAAATCTTGGGTTGTAGGTTTAGCATTTATTCTAGAAGGTTCTACTTCAGCCATTTGTCTTGAAGGAAGGACAGTTAATGACTGGTCTCTGTGCAGGAGAGCTCTGCTCTCACATTCATTGAGACATAGCTTCAAAGAAGTTCAATACCCAACACTGAATAGAGCACTTGCATTACAGAAAGCCTTGCATTAAGCTGCAAAACTATCTTCCTACACTGAGGAAGACAGTTTTTGTTTAAGACCTGATCTGAATTTTGAACACCAGCGGGCAGAGATGTGCTGTAAGCTCATGTCAACCAAACAGAACATGGTGTTTCATCTTTGTTGGTAGGAGTTATGAATTATAAATGCATGAATGAATTATGAATGTGAGGTTATAAATGCTACAGAGGCGTCAGGTTTCTGATGCTGAACTCCAGGCCTATTGGTCTTAAAATACCATGGAAACAAGTCTGGGCATGTTGTGATCATGGACCCAAGATTGTACTGAAGAGTGGCTGTCATTGGATCTCAGAGTTCTCAAAGTCATCGAGGGTTCATGTTGTGGATAACAATAAAATGCACTCATTGCTTTTTTTACAGTGAGAAAAAACACAAGAAATAAGATAGAGAAAAAAGGAGAAAATACCCACTCACTGGAATTCCTGATGGACCACCCGGACCTGGTGCACCCAGAGGCCCTTTGGTTCCTGGAGGCCCAGGTTTGCCAAGCGCACCCTCCGGGCCAGGAACACCTGAAGGCCCCTGACAGAGAGTGACAGGGCCGTCAAGGAGCAGTTTCCATCAGTCTTCAAAGAAATGACTCATGGGTCTAACCCTTCACACCTTTGTAGGCTAACTCACACTCACGTGCTGATTTTTGATTTCATTCAAACCAAAAGGTGAATTTCTATTAAGATCTGAATTTGGGACATCATACTCAAGGCAGCAGAGATCATTACACTCAACCTGCAATCATTCACCCATTTGAGTGGAACCTTTTTTGTAGGGGTTTGGGACAGAACTGCCTGTGAGAAATGATTAGCCTTGGCTCTGGCAAATGGAATCCTAGGGACTTGAAATGGCTAATCATCTCTGAGAGAGGCTTGGCAGGGGGGGGGCGGGGGTTTATGATAGCAGAAACACTCACCGGTGCTCCATGCAGCCCTTGGAGGCCTGGCTCCCCCTGTCGGCCCTAGAGGCAAAAACATCCAACAGGAGGCTGTTAATGACAAAACACCGCCTCGGGGAGATGATCTTATAACCCAACAACATACCTGTGGCCCTGGAGGGCCTCTTTCCCCTTGGGGTCCCTGTTGGCCCTGGAACAACATTTTAAAAGTTAGATCCAATGCACACTCCACACACTGCAAACCCCACGCTCATGGGAGTTTTACTTACACAAAATGTTCCAAGGGCAGAACGAAATATGATTGGTTCAGAGAGATAACCAATCAGATTGTAGAGGAGTTGGGTCCAAGCAACTAGAGGAAGCAAAACCAGGACATCTGATTGGTTGATCCAGCCTTCTCTAGTTGGAATTCTCTAGTTGTTTGGTTATCTATCTGAAACTTATTCTTTGTTCTGCCCTCAGAACATTTTTGTGTAAGCAAAACTCCCACCACCAAACCACACACTTTATTCTGTCACATGTAATGAGGTGCCGAAGGGTCTACTGGTACGGAAACCGTAACCAAAGCGTTGTGCACTCCACTTGGGATCTACCTTTTGTACCTTTGAACATCATACGTAAGCTGAGCCGTTTCAGCAAAGGATTCAGCTGTCTTGCAGCAAAACAAAGAAGATAAGAAAAAGAGAAACCCAGGAGAAACACTGGGATGTATGTCCCAGCATCAATGGGAGTAGGTGTCAGCAGGTTAGCGCCTTGACCAGAGCAAAGTGGAGACATTGGCCCAAAACACTTCAGATTCAACTTGCCATTTCTCTGTCCATAAAATTCATATGTAATGTTTTAAAATAAAATAAAGGTCATTTCTTGCCTTGTCTGTTTCTTTCAAAAACTGCATTGAAACTATAGATTGATCAAAGTCAAGATTTCAGTGGTTCGACCCAAAATACTTCCCCCTAAATTTTCTGATAGAAACCTACAAAAAATCCCCCCGAAAAACTAGGTTTCAAAATAAAGCTTGAAAAACAATGAGTTTCAGGATATTTGAAACAAAATCCCAAAATCAACAGCAGAAACTGGCTGTGGAAATGTCCCCACTCAGCGGGGTACCCCAGGGGTACCATTAAAGATAATGATTTGAAAATTTTGTCTTTATTTGGTATCAAAAAAAAACATTCTGATTTGTTAAATCTAACCTGGGCCAAGTTCACTTGACGGTACCTAATGAAAATGTATTAGGAAACTGGGAAGTTTTATACAGCTGCTGACCCTCTCCCGGGCTGGAGTGATCCAGGGCTCTTCTTGGTTATCCATGTACACCCGCATGAGGCTGGGACGAGACGCACACTTACCACTGAGCCGCTTTTGCCTGGTGGTCCCTGCAGGCCTTGTACTCCAAGTTCCCCCTAGGGGTAGGTATGTGACATGGCTAGTCAATGCTTTATAACAGACGTTAAACCACTACCACCTTGTACTGAAGGACCAGCTTAGTACTACTGTGGGTGTATTTAGTTAATTTGAGTGCCATGGAGGGGCGCCATAAGGGGGGGAGGGGGCAATTAGCCCAATATAATCTGCTTTCATGGGGCCCAAAATCTCTAGCGGCACCAGGTAGGTTAAAGATGTGTGTACTGATGTCCAGATGGTTTGGGTTAAGCCCAGCGACACCCTTACCATCTCCCCCATGAGTCCTGGCCTTCCACGCATGCCGACCGCTCCAGGGAAGCCCTGGGGAGAGAGGGAACACGCGCAGAAACACAAACACGGTGATTCAAGCTAATTTATCCTACAGAGAACGACCGCATCAGCAAGCTGGCATGTATCTGAAACCAGGAGAGGCAATAATGCCAGAATGATATGAAGGCTTTCAAAATGAGCCCATTCTCAGTGATAGTTAAATACACTGTCCAGTTCAGTTTGGGTCAGTCCAGTGCTAATCCCAGACTGCACACAATCAGGGTCACTGTTTCACTGGAACCACATGGAATTCTGGAAGCAGAGCAGTACTGAGATGAAGACTCACAGAAGCGTATGGGGCATGTGCAGACTCACAGCCAAGACCAAAAACAGACCCTCCACTCTGGAGGCATGATTCACTCCAGCTGAATTATATCTTCATTCCTTTGCATGAATTCAGTATGAAAATATTAAATAAAAGTCATAAATTTAATGACCTAAAGAGGTCTTCCACATTCTCATTGTGGTATTCAGAGATACACCTCGACTCCAGTGACATCCACCCCCCCTCCCACCCTCTTAGAGTAAAACCTGATCAGGAATCACTTACATACATGCCTACTGGTCCCTGCGGCCCCTCCATGCCTTCCTTTCCCATGAAGCCCTGGGAGGAAGCAGCAGGTAGTTATCAGAGGCACAATATCTCAGTGGGCCTGCGTTCATAGTGGGGTACCGCAGGGTTCAGTTTTAGGACCACTAATGTTCCTAATTTACATTAATGATATTGACACCAATGCATACAGTAAACTGGTTAAATTTGCAGACGACATTAAGGTGGATGATCTAGCAGCACAGAGGCTACAACAGCATCTTGATTTAATTAGCGACCGGGCTGATACCTGGCAGATGAAATTTAACATAGATAAATGTAAGGTAATCCATGCAGGGAGCAGAAATGTAAAGTACAGATATTTTATGGGTTCCACTGAAATAAAG
>JAODLD010000124.1:6836740-6868161 GCA_026781065.1 Mormyrops boulengeri
AAACCTTTCCGTTGGCCCCCGCTGCTTTGAGACCCCCCCTCCACCCCTGCTCCCAGGTGTCCTTTTGGCGCCTTCGGATCCGAGTTTCGGTTGCCGAGATTGCATCACATCCGCCAAAAACTCAGGCAAAACTGAATAGGATGCATTCCATTTGTCACAGAAGTAGCAATACCATGGACCCGTATCAAAAAGCAAGTTTTTTTGCTTAGCCGGACAACTTGTCGGATTTAACGTACCTCAGTTTAAATGGCCTTTATCTTCGTTCACTTACAATTAGGCTGAAGTACCTTAAATAATCTGACTAATCATGAAATCCAATTCCAGCCTGGGTAATTGTTAGCCATTGTTAGCAATATCAGTCGATAACACATTACGTGCAGTGCTTTACATATACGACTCCGTAGCAACACGTTCACAGATAAGTTGGAGGGTATAGTGTGTGCGACCGATTTAATGAGCCACAAATAATACAAACACAAAGTAGTGATTAAACAGTATAAAACTAGAACTTTCCCTTCTGTTGATAAAGGGCGCAGCCATCTTGGATTCTGAACTTGGGATCCTCTGTGCTGCTCCAAGATATTTCTCGGATCTCCGAGAAATGGGAGCGCGCATGTCGTCACTTCTGCCTTCAAAACTCGGAATCCGAGTTCCGAGGGCGAATGGAACGCACCATTTGTTGTCGTATTACCCTCCTACGCCTAAGGCAGGGGGGTAGGGGGTGTGTGACTGCATTTTTAATGATGTAATCCCCCAGAAATGGGGAAAGCTTCCAACTTGTCCCCTTGCGGTCTTATGAGAAGAGCAAAAGACCAAAGAAACAGCTGAAGAGGCTGTGAAACCTGACAAAACATCAGCTGGCACTTGTTATGGATGAAAATCAGAGCTCCGCCGAAATGGGAACCGCATGCTGATATTCCGGTGGACGTGCTCTGTAGGTCTAACGGAGCCGCAGCGGTTACGCAGTTTGAAAACTACAAAGTGAGCACGCGCCCCGTTGATGTATCTGCCCTCTTGACCTCTGGCCTTTCAGGTTTCTTAGGCAGAAACATCAGTTTTTCAAGAAGCAGCCATTGTTGAAACTGAGGTGTACACATAAGGACAGTATGGCAGTAATTCTGCATCACTCTGCTGGAGTGCTTTGTTTTTTCTTCACGTTTTCACACTAACACTCACTCTGCTGAGTGGAAATATTTCAGAGCTTATGCTACAGTATTAATTATGCTATACAGTATTATGTAGTATTATTTAGCTTATGCTACAGTATTAATTATGCTACAGTATTAACACATGATGCTCCACAGCACCTTATTATTATTATTATTATTATTATTATTATTATGATAAACTGGATACTTATGTTAGCGACACAAGTTAGGACAAGAGTCCTTCCTGGGATCCCCTTGGACTAGAAGTCCTGACTGAACTGCAACTGATTTGGCCATAAATAGCAATACGGGTCAGAGACAAGGTCAAGGCAATGTCAGCTCACTTTCGTGCCTTGGGGGCCGAGTCAGGTAGGTACTTACTGCGGGCCCCTCGAACCCTGGCTCCCCTCTTGCCCCAGCTGGTCCGACAGGTCCCTGGTGCAAGGATGGACATAACAAAAGGCAGATAAAGACAGAGAGCCAGAAGGTTTAATTCATATCGTGCTGCACCACTTGCTTCTATCAGTCTGTTCTACTCTGTCACTAAGGCTCTGCTCTCAAACGTAGAGATACAGTTAAACGCAGCATGGAGAGCACAGCGCAGCCTAACTCGAGCACCACTGACATCATGACCTAATTTATCGCCCGCCCTGCCGATACATACATCCCCGTAAGGCACTTCATCTACTTTCATACATCTTTCATCATGCAGTTACAATATTTGTGTCAATCCTCGCTTGCCCTTACACTTGAACTTATCATGACAGAAGCATTTATGCAACATTAGCCATGATTTAGAGTACTTAAAAATGCTTGTCGGCACACTATAGTTTTATTAATCTCATCTCGGTGATGAACACCATGGCGTGAGATCTTGTCTGTTTCTCTTCAGCTCACGCTTGTGTTGTACATATTCACACCACCCCTCTTCCTGTCTCGCGAAGGTTCCCTTTTCCGGGCAGATTGATCGGCGAGCTCAATAGGCTATGGTAGGTTTCAGGTTCTCTGGCCAGCCCCAACCGGCACACCGACAGGTGAAATTCAGACATGAATCTGAGCTGTATGAGGTCATGGCTGTGTTCCTTCTTTTATTTTTAACTTACAGTGTTTCCTTTGGGGCCGGGAGCACCACTCATTCCAGGTTTACCCTAGAGAAACAGGACAAAGGCAGGGTAATTGTCTAGTCATCCACTGCAGTTATTAATTAGCGACATTAATGTCAAATACTAATGGCAAACTCTAGACTGCTACATCAGATGTGAACTAGATTCAGCTGTTATTTTTTTATTTTAAATTCCTTTGCATTGGTACATGGAGGTTTTAGGAGCTATTTGAAAAGTGTCATATACACACAGCCTTTTTAAAATATGGGGGGGTGCACATTTATTTTGCTCAACACTCCTTGGGTCCTGATGAATGTCACAACCACTGGTGTTTCCAGCTCTTGAAACCCTCTGATTTTGTGTTTCAACCCCCCGAAATGAAATGTTTCTATTTTCTTGAAAGTGAATTTTTCTAAAAACTAATTAGCAATTTGCAAACTTTATTGTGAGGGACCCCCCTCCCCCTTGAGGACGATGGCATCCCATATTTTCTTCAGGAGGCTGAGCTCCCCAAGCGTCGAATCCTACAACGGGCACTGGGATGCAACATGTCATGCTGCACCAGACTTGGCCTGGCATACTGATCTTGGGTCACATGACCCTTTCTTCTCAAGGCCATCTGGTGAAACATCCTCTTTCACACCTCCCCCCTTGTGCTCAGGACCCCTGGTGTGTTCCCAGTGACTGCCAGCCAGCAGGACCAACCCATGATGTGAGATTTGAGGGGGGACTGAAGGTTAACAGAGCTGAACGGAAGTACCTGAGGACCTCGGAGCCCTCGAGATCCACTCGGTCCTTCCAGCCCTGGTGGACCCTGGATGAGGCAAAGAAAGGCAGAAGTCATTTACCAGGATTGGCCACAGGGAAGCGCCACGCTAGAATGCAAATCGAGCCATGAAGTCATCAAATGGTTGCTACACACCTGGGGGCCCCTGGGCCCCACAGCTCCAGGTGGTCCAAGGTCTCCCTGTGAAGACCAGAGTGCAGAACATGGGACAGTGTCTGATCAGCTCTCCTGGCCAAAATCAAGCACACTGCTCCCACTATTAAGGTTCCCACCCCCCCAAAACCAGTGGAGGTGAAACCTCCAAAAAAACTCTCACCTGTGAACCATTCACCCCTTGAGCTCCTATGGCACCTGTCAAACCTTGGGGCCCCTGTATAAACACACACAAAACTATTATTTCAAAGAATACATGGCTTACCGATCATTATTTGTTCAGCGACGTCGTAAATCAGCAGATAAAGGATGGAGAACGGCAACAATAAAAGAACAGTCTCTGCTCTGAAACTCACTACTGCCCCTGGTGGTCCGGGAATGCCGTCAGGCCCATACTCCCCCTAGAAAACAAAATATAAAATCCCGCTGATCTGGATGAGAGTCACATGGTCTTGGATACCATTCTAAAGCTCAGCCAATCCAGCCTAGTGAGACTATTTCAGTGACTCACCTGAGGCCCCGGGGCCCCTCCCACTCCTGGAGCCCCTCTCAATCCCTGTGGCCCCTGAAGGTCATATGAGAAGAAGCATTAGTTGGACCATTAAAAACCAGATTCCTTTCTACTGCATTGGCATTCTATACTTGAATGTATGGCAGCAAAAGGAGTTATAACAAAACTATTACTTAATTCTGCTTGCTACTCCAGTGGCTGAACAGCTACTCAATGTTTGGTGCTCAATACAGTGGTGAAGTCACCCTGAAAACTGCCACTTTCAGTGATCCTGAATGATGTCTGTCACAGAACGCGGAGCAGAGCTTCCCAAAACCATGTGATGCGGCTATACTTTTACTAGCTCCCATTTCATGAACATACACGCATCCTGTGTGTGGGACTGGTGGTAGGGTTTCGTAAATAATGGCAACATAACTGATATTGAACTAACAAGGAGCAAGTGAACTGGCAGGTTACAGCTCTCCAACTAAACAGAATGTGCGTCAGAAATGGTCGACTTGTTTTTAGTTAAAGATTAGAAGTAATCAGCAAAATATACTTTACTAAACATTTGCGTAATAAACACATGAACAAGCCATCATTGCCATATTAATTGTGTAATTTAACAAAATACGGTGCCTTTATTTTTCCTTTTCGATTACCCCCGTGCCCCCCCAATAAAATAATCTGAAGCTTGCGCTGGCTTACAGGCCTTATAAATAAAGAGATGATTCCTGGTGGTCATGGTGGTCTGATCCACTCACTTTAAGAACAGACACAGTAATTTTAACAACCTTGGGCTGAGAGCTACATGTCATGCTAGCACAAACGCTGGTCCTGACAGAATGTCTCTAGGAGGCGATGTTGCTCCTGATAGACTCACCGGTTGTCCCATGGGACCCTTGAGGCCGGGCTCCCCTTTGGATCCCTAAAACAGAAAGATGGATCTGAGACCAAAATATTGGCTGTTGACAGTAGCATTCTTGGTCTGAGATGGTTAAGGCATGAATTTTAACATTAGCTCCCTTAATTTGTGGAACAGCAGACCTGCTGAATCCCTCAATATTTCTCAGATGAAACAGAAGGTATGAGGAACCTTGCATTAGCTTTGTAAGAGAGATCACTGCTCATGACTTTTCAAAAAGACTAAGTTAAAGGCGTTGTTCTCAATCCCAATTTGAAGAAGGGGGTGTTCCAAAATGTTTAAGCATTGGGCTGAAGTAAGTACTACGCTAATTGAACCAATTCAGCAGTTGCACAAAGCGCTGAAGCCGGTAACCCACAAGAACCAGAGACACTTTGAGAGAGTTGAGAGACACTGTCCTCAAACCTTAAAAAAAGTTATTTCAGGAATTGGAAGATCACAATCTCTTTTGTATGTTACCCACCACTTGGGGGCGACACAGTGCACATATGCACGCACAAAATATCAATGTGATAATGGATCAAACTGCATTGAACATTCAGTGTGAATGTTATGGTTTTCATTGCGGGAGAAATCGAAGTACCTTCTCCCCTGGCTCTCCTTGGTCTCCACAAGGTCCTGCATGTCCAACTGGACCCTACAAAAAATACATCTCTCCAGCATATGTTGCAAGACCATCTTAAATGATGATAGGCACAAAAGTCACTATTTAAAATGTCAGGTCTCTCACATGCATCACTCCTTATTTGTCAGTGGATGCCAAATCTGCCGGCAATAATGAGTTCAGATTATTTCAGTATACACGTCCTAGCGAAAAAAAAGTTGCACACTTTAATATTTCGTTGGACCACCTTTAGCTTCGATTATAGTGCACATTCGTCAGTGCATTGTTTGCACATGCAACACCTTTGCATTCATTTCTTGTTGACATCTTGCATCGACGATAGGTGAGTTGACTCTGTAAAGTCTTCAGCACATCTCAAATGCTTTCAGTGGAGTTAAAGTCAAGACACTATGGTGGCCAGTTCATGAGTGAAAATGATTCCTCATGCTCCCTCAACCACTCTTTGACAGTTTGAGCCCTAGGAATCTTGGCATTATCATCCCGGAATATGCCCATACCATTAGGGAAGAAAAAAATCCATTGATGGGATGACCTGCCCATTCAGTAGATTCAAGTACTCAGCCGTCTTCACTTCATTGCTGCATAATGTTTCTGAGCTGTAACAATGATCCAATCATTGGTTCTTAAGTACTTGCTGATTTAAATTCAAACGGGGGCTACTTTTTTGGCCAGGCAGCGTATATTCGACACCGAGAAATACCAGGTAACCTGTTAGCTTCAGGTTCCTTTACTGAAGACTCCCTCCTCTCCAGAGCAGCAGTAAAAAACGCAGAACAATGGGCGAAAGGGTTAAAATCTGACTCTTCGGCAAAGCACCTTTGCCTGCACACTCGGCGTAAAGCAATCATTCTAGTCTAAGCTCTGTCCAGGCTAATTAACCTTGTTGTTCTACTTGATTTTTTTTGCATGAAAGCACACTACAGGACCCTCAGGCGAGATGTAAAATTTGATATTTAAATAATAAAAAAATTATTCCCAACCATATACTATGAAACAAGGTTGCCCCTGCATGGCTTGAACGATGTGTGAAGAAACACTGCCCCCTTGCGGCTATCCAAGGTACTAAACGTAGCCATCGGAGTCTGCACTCTCCCCAGTCCTTGGATGGGTGCCCACAGAACGGAATGGCTCTGCTTCTCTTACCTCGTCCCCCTTCTCCCCTTTCTGTGCTGCTTCACCTTTATAACCCTGAGGACCCTGGTGAACATGCAGAAAGAAATCCAGTCAGGAATCTTCACAACGGCATTGACAAGCTCCCCGCGAATGTATTACTCATGATGCTGTGTTGCCATGGTCAGGCTGAGAGGAAGTCAACAAGAGCAACGGCGACCTTTGCCCTCACCCGGAGGCCTGGTATCCCAGGAGGCCCTGGCTGTCCATCAAATCCATGTTCCCCATGTGTCCCGCTGTGCCCCTTTCGGCCTGGCATGCCCATCATACCTGGCTCACCCTGAGGAGGGCACAGTCACATGATTTGGGCTGACACAAAACTTCACACATCCCTGTATTTGATAACCTCAAACGTGTGTGTGTGTGTGTGTGTGTGTGTGTGTGTGTGTTTTCTGTGTAAACGTTTAGAATTTCCGGCTGTTTAGAGTCAGACTGCTCGTGTTCTTCATGAAGTTTGTCGCAAACACTGCAGTGAAAATGCCGAAGACGGCACCAGGCAGCTTCTATAAAACCAGCCAGACGACACCAGTGGGACACGATGTCATCGGTAACATCTCTGCTGCCACCCGTGGATGTAACGCAAGCCTTTCCCACATCCTCACATAATCGGGAACAGCTTTCCGTCTAAAGCAGACCAAGCTGTGGAAAGTCACTTGTAACCAAACGGCGCCACGTGTCTCAACGCAAAATGAATCGGAACGGCAGACAACAGCGAACTCTGTGGTCCATCCTGGTTGGCCAACACGCCTGAATGAGAATCTTATAGCTTTGATGGAAGGTGACCTCCAGTAACATTGTAAGCCTTTCATATGATTGGTGACATCTCACCATCAAACCTGTGCTCTCTGTGCAAGTCTGTTGATTAGCATTGGAGCTAGCTATGGGGAAAACAATGCTTTAGGGCAGCCTTTCCCCTACACCATCAATCAACCTGTGGTTTAACCCAGTGAGAGCAACCAACAGGAATGGTGACTGACAATTCGGGATAATCTCACCCCCTCCCAAGGCTTTTAAAGAATGATTTATCCTTTATTTGGAAGAACTGGATCTGTGGCTAGAAGGTTGCAGACTGAACGCGGTTATGGGAGAGGAATCCAACAGGAATATTTATTAGCAATTCATCCAATCAGTATTGCATCCATATTTCTGTTCCTGGCGGTATGTGTATAATAATACACATACAATAATAACATGTTTCCATTTACGCTTTTACCAGAACTCTTTAAAGCGATTAACAATAACAAAACTGAGGAAGGTTTTTTTTTTAAGTTTAAGTTTTAAGTTTTTACAAAGGGGGTGATAATCTTGTGATAATCTCTACACAGTGTCAAGCAGGCCCACAGCAGTACAGACACAACAGGATTCCACTGTACCCTTCACAAGACCAGGGTGGGGAGGGCGGCCATCATGCTGCCTGGCAGTTTCTGCAGTGCTAAATCACCTGGGCTTTGATGTAGAGGTAGTCTGGAAAAGTGCTAAATCCACCCCCCCCCAACCCCGACCCCTGCCAAGGATCTTTCAGCCGTGAAAGCTAACTCACGGCGGTAAGGTGGACTCTGTTTAGGCGGCGTGTGGGGGAGGGTGCATTTCACACCTTCATATTTCACACATGGGTTCAACAAAGAAGGATTTATTTAATTACACTCTGACCCCAGTGGAATAAATCTGACCTCTGCCTTGACTGAAAAAATCCCCGGGTGGCCTCATCTCATTAATCAGAACAAACTGTATTTTTTTTGCCATTCTTTATATTTTAGTTCCAGAAGAATAACAGCCGCCACCTAATCTGCATGCTAGTGGCGGAATAATCCGCTGAGTGACACGGGGGAGAGAGCGGGATCGCGTATCTGCCGTTGACAGGGACCCCGCTACGGTGTGGGGTCTAAAACAGAGAGCTTCCAATCCGCAGTTCGCTGAAAGAAGATTAAGTATGTTAACCCCAGTGGACCCATTAAAGTCCCATTAAGATCTTATCGCTAACATAAAGGCCATGATGTAATCCCCCCCCCTGCCCCCCCGAAACAGTAAATAGTCTGTTACCTTAAATGGCAATAAAAAGCTGCCTGTAATCATAGCGGCAGGACGGTGGGGCGGGAGGTGCGGGAATGTGGGGGGGGGGGGGCAAAGGGAGTATGTGACGTATCCCTGAGTAGAACCATGTGCACAGGTGTTGATGACCACCAATGACGAGCAGCAACTGACTGGCAACTTGCTTAATCGGGCAGCGCACGGCTCTGTGGGTGTCCGAAGGTTGTTGGTTCGAATCCCAGGCCAGGTTGGGCCCTTGAGCGAGGCCCCTAAGCCAGTGGCTCCAGAGGCACTGTCTGCCCCTGATCTCTGATCCTCGTGTGTCTGTTGCTTTGGAATTCTGCTGGGTTGGCCTTGGGGTTCTGCTCTACTGACCATAAGGCTGGGATACTTGCGTACTTCATAGTTACCCCTTTCCCAAGTGGCTTTGGGGAGGGTGGGGAAAAACTTAATCCCCTGTGTTGTATCAGTTACCATGTCTCCTTGGTGTCCAGGAACCCCCTGCTGCCCTTGGTCCCCAGGCTGTCCCTATGTAGTGACAATGATGACAGTCAACACGATGGCTCACCTTCAATGGACATGAGGCACTACTTTGTTATAATGCTGGTATCATTAACGTGCTATCTGTGTGTATCTCACCGGTTGTCCAGGTCTTCCCATCTCCCCTGGTGGTCCAGGAGGCCCCTGCACCCTCTGAAAGCTCATAAAGAGGAAGCTGTCATCAGAGGCTGCCTGAGACCACTCCCTTCCCACCCACTTCCAATCATAATGGGACACGCCCACTTTCGGTCACAAGCACCACACCCAGCACCATTGACATAATACTTGCTGATTCCGACCTGCCACACCCACTGCCAGTTAGTCATTAGTCATGCCTACTTCCAGGCAAAGGCAGCCTTGGAAAGGATGTTTACTTACAGGCCAGCCGGCTTGGAGTAGCTGGAAGAAGGAGCTTTGCTAGGGGAAGAGGATCACACATGGCATGAGTTAAAATAGGATTGGAGCAAAGATGGATGGCAATTCTGAAAGCAGCGGCCACATCAAGGGAACGATTCTGCTGAATATCCATGGCGTTTATTGGGTCGTTACTCTAACAGTCTAACGGCTTCCTTGGATTGCCCAGGCATGGTGTCCTGTTAGGTAGAGAGATCAGCGACTCAGCCGTTTATTGGTCTCGTCCCACTTCAGTCCAGATGCCAACGCCATGGAATATTAAAGACATTTGCTCTGCCTGAGCTGACAGTATCACTCAGCATTGTGCTGCAATGACAGCATACAGCACTGAGCTTTAACCTCCATATGTGAACACGGACTCCAGGTGACGAGAGAAACAGCATGGCTCGTGGACGGGATCATCTTGTGCTGTTTATGTGACAGAAGGTGCCTGTAAACCTCACACACCACTAGTTTTGAAGCCGTATCGCTTCCATCTTACCCATGCATTATCTTAACTGCTTATATAAATACCAGAGATGGGAACAAGTCATTCCTTGGGGAGTCCGAGTCAAGTCTCGAGTCAAAACCTGGCAGAACGAGTCAAGTCTCACATCTTTTGTCCTCAAGTCCAAATCGAGTCCAAGTCCTTCCATCATTTTTGTTGTCATTTTTTTGTTGCATTCAGGCAATTGAAAATGAAGACAGCAGAGAATGAATATACACTGAAATTATAAAATTACAATGATGGTATCCAGAGGGGGACTATAACCTGAAATCTTCGAGTCATAGCGTCCAAGTCGGGTCCAAGTCTTGAGTCGAGTCACAAGTTATCAAATTTGAGTCCAAGTCGAGTCATGAGACAGTGACTCGAGTCTCTACCTCTGACAAATATTGTAACACAGGGGCAACCCTACCTTTTCAGGGCCTTAGGCAAGGCTTTAGTTGGAAGGCCCCCAACAATGAAAATCGATGATCATTTCACTTCCTCCGCAATGGAGGTAATTCAGGGGCCCTAGGCAGCTGCCTATTTTGCCTGTAGATAGAGCCAGACCCGTTGCAACTATTTCACCAAACAAATTCACCAGCATGTGAAAAGTACACAAGCAGGTAGTGCAAACTCTGCATTGTGTCTGCTGACTTCATACCTGCTATGGTGAATTTGAACTGGCTCATTGCTTTAGGACAAGATTTGTACAGGGTCGTGGCCGGGGGGGGGTCTGGCAGACCTCACCTGTGAGCAAACCTCCTCCATCAGTAAATGTCATCTGAGGGCAAGGAAGTGACAAATGACATAAATGACGTAAATGACGTGTATGGGAGATTTCACAATTAACGATAGATTCTGTACTATCAGACACAGGCTTCTTGCTCATCAGAAGGGGGTCCAGCGCTCTGGCGTACTGGTGAAACAAGGGGGGGTTATGTTTAAGGCTTGTATCAGTACAGTTTATATAAAAACAGTATTAGACTGAACAAAACACTGAGTAGGAAATCTGCAAAATTATTCAGAGACACAGATTAAATCTCCCCCCCCCTGTAATTTATGTCTGCAGCTGTTTATTATGCTTAATCCATCAATGTCTTAGATTAACAGTTTTCTTCGCATTTAATTATGCAATACACTGTAACAAATAATTGTTTTAATGTTGTTCTATGTACATTGTGTCCATTGTCACCATAAATGTCTGTTCATGTATTAAAGACACACATTTGAAATGTCTTGACTATAACTGCCAATTGCGTCATAACAGATTTTTTTTTGTCTTACATTCAGAGAGATAAACAAATCAATATGCATGTTAAATAGTACGTGTTAAAGCAGTATCCATAAATCTAATTTATTAACAGAATTGTGTTTTAAACATGCTTCATTGTGATTGTTTAAGTCATGTTTAGGAACCATATCTTTATTACAAAAACTGGCGATCATGTTTTTAAACAAGATTGTGAATAGGATTATTTTGCAGCAATATGCGCAGAAAGTGATTAATGAAGTCCTTCACTGATGAAACCATTTTACAACTCGGTAAACGCTGAGTGGTAAAATATGTAATGTTAGCATGGAGAAAATGGTTTTAAAACAAGACCATTATCAGTGGTATTTAAGTCCTTCGTTTTAGCAAAAACCTTTACATCCAAACACAAAGACCATAATTCCATGTGTGAGATATGCGTCACTTCCTTACCCTGAGATGAGATTTACTAACGGAGGAGGTTTACACTACAGGTGAGGTCTGCACCCAGACCCGTCTCCAAATTGAAAAGTGCCATTTTGAGGTGCCAAGCTCCTTTTCGATCACCGACTAAGCAAACTGCAACCCGATTTTCAATTCAGCACATATAAACAAAACGTACTACACCTGGGTCACGCACCTGCTCCGGTAGGGAGCAAAAATGTGAACCATCTGCAGGTCGCCTTGGACCTTGTTGGGAAACACTGCTCTACAGACCCAGGGACTGGGGAGGCTGGAGAGCCCAAGGATCTGAGCTGAGCTTATGAACCTAATTTCCATGACTGCTTACACATCTGTTCATGTAAAAGGGCTACGGTTATTAGCTTTGGTTAAGAGAGGTTCCCGCAGTATGATTAACTTGTAGATAAGGGCACTGTTCACATGTGCAAAGGCAAAGTCACACCCAGAGAAGGGGGTCCTTATGGAAGACGTCACTGCATCGCACAGGTACGGTTCTGAGGAATGCCATCGCTTTCCCAAAAGCTTCAGAGATAAAGTGGGTGAGGAGGCTCATTCATAAATCTGTAACCACTACAGTGAGTGAGACGGCCTGTCTGCATTGCTAGGGAGGCAGGGGACTGGGTGTTTACAACTGTAATTGACTGTGACCGACGGTAATCACCCACGCCGTTAACCAGGCCCCAGCCGGGAAAGCGGTCCACCCTCCCATGGAGCAGTCCTGTCTGGGATTAATGCGCGAAAACATCACACATTTTTTGGAACGCTTTGTTCTGAGGGCCAAAACAAAAACGAATCAACTAAATGTCCCTGGGAGATGAGGAGTGGTTGTGGCTTAGTTACAATTAAAGCTAAGATATTCAGAGAAGCATGACTACAGACACTCCCTTCTGTGATGGGGGCTCTCAGCCCCTTCTACCCATCTCCATCCAGCCTTCCATCACTGCGTTATGCTCCGCCCCCCCCGTCAGTCTCTGCAGTGCCTGGTCAGACTTGCTGTCCCCCCCCTTCTTCACTGTGAGTAACCTGCCCCCGCTACAGACAAACCTAAAAGTGAAAGTGCTGATAGATGGTAAAGGTGAGTCAAAAGACATCTTGAGGACTCGTGTCCTAGTGGGCACTGGAGCAGCCCTGATACTGGCTGCAGAAGAATGACTGTTCTTCACAAAATATTGTTTGTCTGGAGTAGATTAGAGTGCCACAGCCTGGCGGGCCGTCACCAGGGCGCCACGCCTCACTGCCGCTCGGCATCTTTGTCAAATCAGATTCTAACCAAAAACATGGTCTGGAAAGTTCCGTCGCCAACAGTGAACGGCTGCATTGAGCTTCGCTGTGCAAGTGTGAAAAGGAGCGCATGCTGTAAGGTGGTGTAAAAAGCAGATTTAAACGGAAGTGGTGTCAGAAAAAAAAATGTACTTCTATTGTTTGAGAAAGACATTAATATAATACAAACCTACCTGATAATTCTTCATCCATCCACGCGTGATTCTAGTATTTATTTATTTTTTTAAGGTGGAGGGCATAAAAGGGGCCATGATTCATACCGAGAGGCCAACCTTATCATTAACCAATGATATGTTTTGATTCAGTGAGTGACAATGAAAGGAGCTCTCCAGTGGCCAATCATCTTTCAGCTGGGGCCAATGCCCTGGTGGCCCCGCCCCTGCGTATGCTCCGTGGGTCAGAAACCTGCCTCCTGCCCCGTGTGTGTGGAGCTCACATGTTCTCCCCCTTTGCCCGCTCCGCGGCCCGGTCACACAAAACCGCGGCGCTGCCTCTCGGTTTTCTGCTTTCCTCCCTCAGACCAAAAGCATACAATTATGTGAATTGATGTCTCTAAATTGGCCATAGAGTGTGAGTGACTGGCATCCTGCGGAGTCCCCTGACCAGTACATTGTGGGATACACTTCAGGCACACTATGACCTTGCACTGGGTGAGCGGTTTTGGAAAATTGGAGAAGAAACCTCTAGAATAAAAACAGTCTACTGATCCTGTCAAGAACTGTTTACACACCGAGCGTTGACTACACTCAGCTGAATTTGCATGAGGGTGTTTTGGCTATTATGCTTAAAACAGTGGACCCCCACTGAACGGCACCAAGAACAGCAAGCGTACCCTGACAAAGTTTACCGAATACATGAGCCTGGCCTGGGCTTGGCGCCTTTAAATCGGTGAGTGCCTGGCGGCTGGGCTACCGCACAACCAAGCCAGGCTCAACCCAAATTGAGGAGCCATCTTCTGGGCTCACTGCCAGCAAGCTGGGGGTCAGATGCAGTGTCATTTGGGAAGGTCCTGGACAATTTGACCCTTGGTAATGCACACTGGATTGCCGGTTCTGATTGGCTGCCCCTGCTCTCAGTCCTGATTGGTCATTAATACAGGCCTGTCAACTTTGGTCAGCTGGCTGGAGTGAGATTTGCAATTCAAGACAAGTCTGCACAAACCTGCACACGCATTTACATGTACGTAACAGTTTTATTACCCTTTAAATGGTCTGTAGGATTTGCAATATTTTTTATGTAGCTAATTTTAGGTTTATAATAAAATAATATAGATTTGTCATAAGATTTCTTGATTGAGCCTGACAGTTAAAAATTCAAATTCAAATGAAATCACTTTATTCACCCCCCAGGGGCAATTAAAATGGCACACTAAGCACAGCAACCATTTACACACAAAAATAATTATAGAACAGAAGGACATAAAAGGCATTAATGCAAACTCACCCTGAAGGCAGCCCAGTCTTCCACTCCGTTCCTCCACAGGTAGAGGTGCGGCAGTCCCGCTGGGCCGGGAAGCCCCGGCTCGCCCCTGCGACCCTCGTGCCCTTCCGGGCCCCGGTCCCCCTGTAAATAAATGGGTTGGAAGAATGTCACTCTCAAAGACAGGTTTCCGGCACTGGCTGGTAGGTCATCGCTGGTGACGACAGCAATCCTCTGTAGACCCTACAGGAAGCCACCTGTACAGATGGATATAAGGGGATCTGCCCCCCCCCATGCTTTCAGGAACGCTCATACAGTAGATGGTTCATATCCTCTCTCTGTCATCTCTCCCCATCAAAATCTGCGGTTGGCTGAGCGCCTGCAGGCCAGCGTGTGAATAGCTCTCTCTTACAGGTGCGTGAAGGCGCCGGATAAAGCCCAAGGCCTTTAGGGCGACACGACACAGCTTACTGGCAGCGCAAACATGACGCAACCAATTAGCTACGCTGAGAATAGGTTAAAAATGTACACGACCACTGCAGTAATGAGACTGCGTATTTCTGCTTCAACTGCCTATAACGCCTGGATTTAATGTCCAGCGATGTTCTTGAGAATAAGAACAGAGGCGAGTCAACGGAGGGTATTGAAGACCCAAATCCTGAAAAATGCAAATCACAGGTAAGTACGTCCTCATTTGTACGACCCTGCCCAACTGAGGATCAAATCAGAATGAGACGTGCCTCACCTTGACACCTTTGAATCCTAGAAATCCTCTTTCGCCAGGACAGCCCTGGGGAGGAGAAGGAAAACAAAGCAGGGGTGGGATCACACGATGGGATCAAGTGGCGAGACGGGAGCCGGGGAAAAGCCAGCCGAAAGCCTGCGTCTAACGGACAGCTAATGAATTTCGATCTGTTTAAGTGCCAGGCTTCTTAAATCACCTGCAGATTAAACAAAGGCTGACTTGTGTGTGTGGATGTGCGCGAAATATTCCTGAAGGCGTGAAAGGGTTTCTTTTTGCCTTATTTAAGCAGCAATAAATTTGTTAAAGGTTAAAGGATGAAATTGCAAGCTGTTTAATTCACTTTGGATGATGATATCCATTAATTGAACACGATAAAAACACCATAGATGCAAAGTAAACAAACTACTAAATTATGCAAAAAAAACCCAGAAAGGTTTATTTAGTACTTGCACGGCCGGTCTAACCCTTTTAGCAAAATTCCATTAACCTAGTTGTCATTTGTCATCCTCCTTCCCACACTGACAGAGGGGCCCCCTGGTGGTTGCTGGGCCCTAAACAGTTGCTTGATTCACTTATGCCTTGGGCCAGTCCTGAGTACTTGGGCGCCATTATTGGCTTTATGGCCTGTCCCGGGTTCAGCAGACACCTCTAAAAGCGTGTAGCACCTGGTTGCATGTAAGAAGTAGCCACAGCAAAGCAGGAAGCGAAAGCGACAGGAGAGTTTCTCCCACGAACATCACGTTAGCTAACTGTTAAAGGTTTAGCAGCTTCTCCAGCTCTGAACACAAGGAATGACAGGGCGACTCAGATCATTCAGCGCCGCTTTCGTCTGCCTGCGACCTTATAAATCTTCCAGGCCTCCAAAAGCCTCTAAGCCTTTAATTTAGCAAGCAGCATAAATCGTTTTATGCGGCCTGGTCAGATGAAATTCTGGTGTTTGTAGCGGAATGGCAAGCCCGGAATCCTCTTGACCATAATTCCACCGCCGATGAAATAAATCACGCTTCGACCCAAAAACGGGTGGCGCAGATTGAATGCACTTGTGTTTCCACATAAAAACTGAGCCAACGACTCATGCAGCATGTCTGTAACATTGAAATATCCAGAACAAAAATATCTTTTATATTTCAAAAAATGAACTCATGAGTTGAACAAAGAGAGTTCAGTTCCACTCCTAATACTGAAGTCATGAGACAGTCACACTGTTAAGAGGCAATACAACCAGCCTCTGACAACAGCCTGACTGAAATAGGCCTCATTACAGCCTTGGATCAATATTATGAAAAAGGCAGTTTTGTTGTAAATTAAAGCTTTTGTTTACATGCCCTATGACAATCGAAATAAAAGTATTTTTTATCACACAGCAAGTGAAAATGATGACAGTTCGCTATGCTGTTACCTCCACACCTACCGACTGGAGAAGCAAGCCTATTAAATTTGACTTTAGCTCTTAAACTCAGTAACAACATTTGTAAATATGCTGTTATTCAGCTTTACCATCATCTTTTCTTGCGAGAACTTGTGACCTGTTATAGCCAGAAATCCTTTAAGAATTACATTCTGGGGAAGCAGGTAATTAACAGGATGATTAGCACCAAATCATTCTCACCTCCTGTGTTGATTTTGCCGCACTGGCATAAAAGTATGTTTGTTGGTTTTTCTTTTACCATTCCATGATGGTAAAAGGAATACAAGCGAAACACTGATTTAAATTTTTTTCATTAGTCGCATGGTCTGCCAGCTTTAAATCACTGCAGATATGCGCGGCTCTTAGCAGGCAGGCCGCAGGCCGACTCGTGTTTGCAGTGAAAACAGTCGCTCCTGGCTGCCCTGGTGTTAGTGTTTCCTCTTGCCCCAGTATGGGCCGCTGACAGGCCCGGCATTAAATCATGGCAAAATCTCCACCCGCTGAGAGAAATTAAATTCCTCAAATACCGCGTCCATCAAGGAACTTGTGGCTCCCCACTAAGGGCAACAGGAGAGAGACTTCCCTGGTCCCTAAGGCGAACGTCTGCTTCCAAACAAACAAGGAACTGAAAGTATTGTTTTGTTCAAAATGTGGTAGAAAGGGGTGTGTGTGTGTGTGTGTGTGTGTGTGTGTGTTTGTGGGGGGGGGGCGTGTGCTTTGCTTTTCTTCCCCTACAGCCAGTGGGCTATATACCTATTATACTTCAAACGCGGCAGGATTAATCACTTCAAGGGCACGATGAGGCGGGATCTATTTTTAGGGACTCTGCCGGGCTTTGGTGTTTTGGTCCAGCTTCTGGCCTGGGAGCTCCCACAGTGCGAGGGGGGGGCTTCAATCTCAGCGATGATCCTGCTGAACTTCTGGAGCAATGAGCGTGAGTGAAACTTCAACGCTCTCAGTGAACACCTCTCTACATTTGCAACCTGAAGGTTGCTGCTTTCAGTCCCAACATGAGCTCTGCTGCAGTACTGTTAGTAAAGGTACTCAACCCCAATTGTCCCTGGGAAATTCCCCATGGTATCTGCTAGGCAACTAAACATTAATATCAGAGGTGGAAAATTCAGGTCCAGAAAGTATAAATCCAGACCAAGATTTTGTTCCAACCAACCAGTTGAGTCTCTGTGACTGTGACTCTTTATTCAACTGGTTGGTTGTAACAAAATCTTGGTCTGTACTGGAACTTTCTCAACCTGAACTTTCCACCCCTGATTAATATACAGCATCAGCTACACAAAATAGATTTGGAGTCACATCTCTGTGAACTGCATGACTATAAACCCTGTTTAGCTCCAAAGAGAAGAAATCCTATTAAAATTACATAATGCTGTGGTGTGCAACACTCATGCTATGGGCTTTCAAAGGCATATAAAGCCAACCAACCAAGAGTGAGTGTGAAGGTATTTTGAGTTGCCCAGTCTTGTATCCAAGCACACACAAGAAGGGAAATCAGCAGTGAATGGCTAAAGATTAAATCTATCTACCTGAAGAAAGTGTGAATAAGGCATTATTATATATCCATGGTATAGCATGCACCGTGTACTGGGAACAGAAAAGAGGATACTCACTCGCCTCCCCTGGGGTCCGGCTGGCCCCAGAGGTCCCCAAAGGTACCGGAACGTCCTTCCATCAGGGCCCTGGACCAAACCTGTGTCACTGGTAGGGGCCATTCCTGTACCTGGTGTTTTGCTGCCTGTTCTGGTTCGTTCCACCTGACCATGCTGAATGGACTTTCCTGGGGTTCTGGGTCCCAGCTCTGTCACCATGGTTATTGGGGCAGAACCAGGCCTTGTGGTAGGTGGAACCGGTGTTGAAAGCAGAAGATCCTCCCCTTCCAGTGGGTCAGAATCATGGTGCCTGTGGAAATGGGGACTCTCCTTGCCCCCAGAGAAACCACCCGAGGGTTTCTTTGAGGGGCGGGAGGAGGGAGCGTCAAGGTCGATGATGTCATCTGAGGGCTTTCCTGGAAACGTGTCTTGGGTCCTCCCTCCTCCGCCCCCCCATCTCTTGTCTGTGGTGACGTTCTCATCTAGGTCTTTGGATGCAGGGTTGGGCTTCGAACCCACACCCTGCGTGTGCTTCTGAGTGTGAGTAGCACCAGGCCTGTGCGGAAGGTTGGGGTCAGCCAGGTCAGTGTCCTCTTCCACCAGGAACACATCCCCATGTCCCACAGAACCAGGCCGGCCGGGACCTAAGGGGGTCAGGCCATCTCCACGCGGACTCCCACCTTGGTGAAATACAGACTCCTGCTCAAACAGAGGAAGGAGAGAACGAAGACCACAAAGAGTCAGTACTCACGAGAGACCAACCACATGCTCAGACAAGATTTAGCTACCGACATTTTTTATGCATCCTTGGTAACTGAATTCTGGGATTAACCATTAGAAACCTGAAATGTTAAGAGTTAATGCTCTATAAATAAACAAAATAAAACTTATTTCTGTTTAAACCTGGCATGTCTTCAGGTCCATGGAGCCCCATGACCATTACACTGGTTGTGCTAGAAACTTTCCATTTCTGTAGTCCTCGAAAAGTTAAACTTTAATGAATTCACCCCAGGTCAAATAATATGTAAGGCTACATCATTAGTTTAAGGATTTTTCTAGGGAAACAACCTTTAAACAGCTGAAAACCTGCTAGCTACCCACCTGGCCCTATATTATTAACTTGTTACTAAATAGTAGCTAATAGATGCCTGATCATAATAGATAATTTAACTTACCATGCAAAATCCCTAATGTATATAAAAAAAACAGCAACATTAAAGTGCGTAAATTGTGCTTCATTCACACATGAGCAGTTGCTAAGTAACAAAGCATGGTGCCAGAATAATGATGGGTATAACGTGTAATAGCACAGAGCAGTAAAATGCAAGGTGAGGCATGTGGAAACCAGCCTTTATGTGAGGAAAGGGTGAAAACAGGCTATTTAGCTAATACGTCTAACCCAAGGGAATGGGGGCGGGGCTTGCTGGATTGATGGATTGATATGAAGCACCTGAGGGGTGCAGATCTAAGTCTAGCTCTTGGCTTTTATTGAGTAAAAACTAAAAACAACACATAACTACCTTCAGGTGACGGCGGTGAGGGGCTGGGGGCTGTTGGGGGCACAGGTGGGAACATCCTCCACAGCCCTAAAGCAATAGCCTTTAGTGTCTTAGTTTGTATTTGTTTTCAGGGTCATAACACCTGATTGAACTGACCCCTCTTCTGGTCGGGATTTTCCAATTTGGATACAATGGTGTAATTACCCATAAAGACCCTTATGCACAGCAGGAGGATGCTGCACTACACAAGTTGTCCACTAGGTGGTGGAATGCAGCACTAGGTCAATGGCATCCTGCATGACCCACAATCTATGGTCAACCTCAAGCAGTCTGGGCTGGGAATGCTGCAGCGAAAGTGCTTTCTGAAACATGTTTACGTCTTTGCGTGTTTTTTTTTATGGGGCGGGGGAGGTTAAAAAATGACCACTGTTTGACAGCATTGCACGTGAGTCATGGAGCGTTATCCAGTTCGCACACCGTTTCACCGTTATTGTTTTTAGCACCCGACATTGTCTCTCGTATGGCTGGTAACGTTTATGCTGTTTTTTAACTGACATCAAGAGGCACAGTGACTTCATCCATTTGGTATGAAAATCACATGTTTCATGAGGTGTCAAAACTCGTATCTCAGGTCACCATTACACAATCTGTCTGAGCGGTGACAGGTGCTGGCAGTGGGGGGGGGACAGCAGGAGGTTTTTGGTCAGGCTCTGCAAAAGTTGTGATGGGGGTGGTGCCTCCATAGACCATAACCCCGCCTTCACTGTTCCCATGAGTCATCACGATCATTATAGGTCTAGAAAATCATCACAGGTTGGTCATTGGGCTCATTGTAGATGCAGAAGTAGGTTTTATGTAAAGGAGACACCAAGGGGAGAAAGAGGGTAAGGGATCAAAAATAAAGGAAGAAAAGCATTCCTCCAACCAGTGAAACGGAAAGGTAACTAAGGTCATTTTCAGAAATTTTGGGCCTGTACCTTGTTGTAGATCAAAGGCAAAGAACAGGCCAACCAGGACTTGATAAGACCTGGACCTGATTGAATGATGCTGTAAGGCTTGGGCTGAGAAATGCCAGTAAGGTGGGTTAACCCGTTCAGGCAGGAGGAACACAGGTGTGTGGGAGACCCCTTTATTAGCCGTCTGTCACAATAATCCTGACATATTGCCCCTGGAGGTGGAGCTGTTTTCAGATTAGCATCAAGGAAAGAGTGGAAACACCCATGAGTCAGTGAAGAACATCAACCCAATCAGAAGGCATCGGAGTACGCTGTCATAGCCTGAGCCGCTCTATGATGATGGGGAGCCCCCAGGAAAGCCCCAGGAGACAAACTGCAGGGGGTGGGTCTCCAGTCCACATAGAGCTTACTTCACCTGGTAGCGATGCCTTTAGGATATGGGCTATGAACCAAGCAGGGATGCATGTGATGTTGTCCGGCACAACGCTGCCGCGATGTCTCCAGCGACGAGGTTGACGGCTTGGCCCACGGAACAAAAGGATGACGTGATAAAGAAAATGGTCAGAAAGAAGAAAGTTGGTAAGAGGAAGTGGGCAGGATGGAAAGGGCAGGCCCAGAGTTGGAAGGGGGAGGGAGCAAAATGGGAGACAGCTGGGCGTGGAAAGGTATAGCTCCAAGGTTATGCTAACACAAAGCAGATGGTCGGTTCTGACTAGTAGCTAGAGGAACCAGGCCTATGTGACTCAACAGAGTAGACAGGGAGTGAACTTGCTGGTTCGAGCTCCATCTTCCGCGGAATAGTCACATCTCTGTTGGGCCCTTGACAGGACAATTTGCTGGGATCTTAAGACATCCAAGGCTGAGTCCCAGTTCTCAAACCAAGAGCATGGTTGCTAAAACATCCCAACAAAATTAATCATTCGGGGCTCATTTGGATTCATTCAGAGCTTTAGCCTCGTGACTCAACCTCCTCTGGCTCTTGAGCACGATGCTTAACCCCCCAAAATGCTCTAGAGCAACACATAAACGGCTGACCCTGCGCTTAGACCCCAGGCTTCGCTCTGAGTAGCCTATGCGTGTGTATGTCTCAAAGGAGAGCATGATGGGATTTGCAAAAAGAAGCACTGTGGTTCACCTGTACTAGTGAAGATGCTTCATTTGCCATTTAGGTCAACATCAGAAAGATAAGAATCTGTACTGCTCTGTAAAACTGTCTATGTAGGAAAACTCCACACTGTACCTCAAGCAGGATGCTCTAATCGTCACTCACAAGGAAACATCTGCATTAACATTTCGTGATGAGTAACCGGGTTTTTCCCAGGACATCCATCAATCGTTCACGTTCTCTACTGTGTTGTGGTGCTGTATGGCTTCCAGAATCAACAAACTTAAGGGCTAGATGCCAATGATACCGATGAAGTCACTTCACTCCTGGGTCACTTGTCCCTTGTTGTCAAAACAGATTCTGTCAATCATGTTAAGGATTCCATGACCTGAACCTTTTTTCTGGCAGATCAATGCATTAGCAGTTATGCTACATGCAGCAGGAATACAGTCAAGCACGCCTCAAAACCCTGGACTCAAGTTCTGCAAGAGCCTAAGTGCAATGGACCTCATTCCCAAGATACCAAGCCCTGCTTACGTGACTGGACCGTATCCCGCTCGCCCGTGTCCATGTTTGTTTGCAGATGACATTCAAAAGGTACTTGGTGAAAGGAAAACAGCACATTACCTCAACGGTAAACGGTGTAGCGTGCTGTGCCGCTAATTAGCACCTGCCGCTGTTATGGAACGCTGCAAAACAAAAACGATTTGCAGATGTCTTACGCCGAACTTGTGCACAAATGTTTTGGGAGTCATTGCTGAGATGTCTGTGCAGCACTTTCGTCTAACCACAGGGGCAACTGGCAAAGCGGAAACGGCACACAGACTGTCCACACTATCTTACTCTCTACTGCAACATTCTCAAAACAACAAACAGGTAACACCCGGCGGCTGGGCTCTTAATCTAAGCATGACCTGCAAGTAAACCCAAGCAGGAATTACCGTAAGACAAGCATCATGGAAATGCCGTTTCACGGTTCAAATCTACAGCTCTAAGATCCTGTCCGTGCTGAAATGTCGAAAAAGAGTCACAATATCTAGCAACCAATTGCACTGCAGATTTTTCCCATTCACTTCCGCTACAAACCGTAAAAGAAAAATAGCAGAAAGGGCTACAAACTCACTTCAAAGCAGACCCCATGAGTCACCCGTATTAACACTGACAGTTTCGAAGCTGCCAAAAATCGGTGTTTTGCCTTAATCTGGACCAGCACAAATTCTAGTCTGACTTGCTGACCGAAGTTGACAGATCCATCACTTAAATACATACAAAGAAATTCACAGAAAAACATCGGCGGGCATGTTTGCGAGTGAAAAAAATGCAATTAGAGAATGCTAATGATCAGAACATAGGCCAAGAGGAATCCAGGAAGTCCTTACCTTGAGCTCCTGTAGGTAAAATCCTGGCAGTGCCATCAGCAGGGGGCAGAGGAACAAGGCGACACACCACATGGCTGCAGGAGACCCGGAGCGTCCCGCTCCCCTGGATTACCTGCATCCAGAGTGCTCTCTCTGCCCTCCTTCACAACGCACCCAGAAATCCTCCCCATCACTGGCAGGGGCACACCCCCTCAATCTTGTGATCCTCCCGCCTCCTCCTGATTTTTTAAAGGGTAGGAGGGGCTCCTAGCACCTCCCACGGAGCATGTGAAGGTGGATGCATTTATGTGATCCAAAGAGCACAGCTTTGTGTTTGTGGATTGTGTCATGTGCCTGTAGCCAATCAAATGGTCAGCATTTGTGAGGCATAATCACATGACCATGAAGTCTAAATGTTTAAGCTGAATGGAAAAACACCCCTATCTCTGCAGATACTCAAGCACAAGCCTTTCACATGTACACAGATCAGGGATGCCTCTGTGCGTGTGGGGAAGCCCTAGTGTTCAACTTTAACTCACATTTACAAGGGCCGAGTCCGTATTAAGGGTTAAAACAGTCCTGGGGGGTTTCTTTATTAGTGAAATAAAAACAAGCACTATACAATAGGTCCGGTCATGGATGACCAGGGACAAAAAAAGGAGTAGAGAAGAGGATTAAACGCTCAGGGCTGTGGAAAATCCTCAGAAAGGAGAACAACACAGCTACTAACTACTAGCTTTAAGTGAATTGGAAGAATGTTTCTGGGGGACCGGAACGGGGACGAGCTTCAAATATGCAACGTCACAAGTGGTACTGGAAGGAGAGGCGATTGGTTGATGTGTGCACCAATAAGGAGAGACTACCTGATGCTGAGAGCTGGGGACACCCTATAAGACACCTCATGGGACGACACCTCCATCCCAGGCTTGCTGAACCAGCTGACTTGAATATGGGAATGGGACCCGCTCCCCCCAGACAGAGAAAAGGCCCGACCCAAAGAGCCCTAGCAGAACTCAAGCCTCCCTTAACCTTACTAACGGCTTCCATTGCAGGGGATAAAACATCTAGTTCTTGTTTCCCATAAAGCTGCTCGCCATATTTAAAAAAAAAAACTATGCTAATAGGATTGAGGATCACGTGAGAGTTGGTTTACTAGCCCGAACCTCCCAGCCCTCGGTGTCACAAAGCACTTACTATATACTGATTTATTTGTATGTGTATGATTGATCTGATAGTATCACAAAATTACAGCTGTGTGGAGGAGATTATAATTATAGGCAGGAGGGATGCGAGGCCCGGGGCGCTGGGGATAGGCACAGACCGGCAGGGCACGGGGGCTGGCGCGATCCAGGGCTGTCTGCTAGGTGGACAAACTGCCCCAGGAACACGACCATGCAGACTCTGAGGCACTCTGGGGAAACACGGTGGACGGGTGGCTGTGTGAGCTGTTTCCATGGCGACTCAGGTTGTAGTTTAGCAGGTTTTAATTGTGACAACACCATCGATGGTCAACGTTAAATGAACTATTTTTTTCAGACTACATTGAGAATCAAACAAAACCCGCATGGAAAGTTTGGGTCTTAAAGGGCAAGAGTGAAGGATTTACACCCTCGAACCCGTCATAACTGATCAGCTGCTCTCACTCTGGCCCCTTGACTTGGGGGGGGGGTCACATGGGCGCTGCCTTAACTTGCTTCCCCAGTTCTACAGTGTATGGGCTGGCATCAGCACCATCCGTCATCTCCACCCCACCTTAGAGCTCCTGTCCCCAGCTCACTATATCCCATTCCGCTTTTTATGAGGTTCATCTCTGCTGGGGAGGTCTCCACAGCTTGACCTGTGTGTGTGTGTGTGTGTGTGTGTGTGTGTGTGTGTGTGTGGCTCGGCAGACAGTGGTCACTGGATTGAAGACAATCACTTTGTCCTGTTCAGGACTCCAGTCCACCCCATCCTGTATTCAGTAGAACTGCAAGGCCGAGTCAATACAGACCAAGGAGATCTGACTTTGCAATCTGCCTGGTGATGCACCTAACCAGAGGCTGCCCTTTACCATTAACTAGTCATTGTGTACACTGGCGGCCTTTCAAAACACTTTAACCTCTTTCACATCTGTATCTGAATTCCCTTCCAGCAAAACTTAGCCAGGCAATCCTGGGTCAAGATGAAAGCCCAAAGTGCCTGCAGTCCGCGTGCAGCATGTTGTGAGTTAAAGGATAGCGGCTGCGCGGCCCTGCGCAGTCTGTGCAAATCAGGCAGACATGTAATGTAGCATCAATCTTGGTCTTGATGCATATTTCACTGCAGTCTGTGATCACACTGACAATCCCATTGATCTTAACTACAGCTCAACCTATGGCAGGGCTTTCCCCCAAGTAGATCGCAGCATCACTCAAAATGCACTCGCAGCAAATGCAAATGCCTGTGCCTGCACAGGTTCACTTTCCTTGTGGGCTCCGCCTCCCAGTCCCCAAAGCTGACTGGGCCACACCCTGGCACAGTCCTACAGAAGGGCTGGGGGTCAGCATCAGGCCCTCGGGGAGCAGGAATAAGTTTTAGGAAAGTGAGCAACAAGGTTGGTCCGGGTTTGTTTCCCAGGGGCAGCTTATTACAAGTCACAGCACTTTCTAGCAATAAATCAATCACTCTCCCCCACCCACATGCATCCAGGACTATAATTCAGCTAGTAGATACCAGTCCACAATGTAACCAAAACTTAAACAACTAGCTACAAACTCCCCAGGTTATCTTGGCTAATTCAATAAAATTTTTATTTGTACATTTTCACAACATTACATTGTCTCAAAGCGCTTTGCATTATCCCTGCCCAAAGCCCCAGAGAGCAAGTCGGAGGAGACGGTGGCAAGAAAAAAATACCCTATAGGAAGAAATCTTGGGAGGAACCAGACTCAAACGGGGAGCCCGTCCTCCAGGGGCCGGCAGAGGAAGTCAAAGTAGCAAAGTCCCCATTTATATGCTCCGTTGTGTTAGTCCAAAGTGACGACGATGCAACGGCTTGGATCCTCCAGGGATTAGAGCCAGTAATCCTTCAGTATGAATACATACATGCCCTTAAACTTCTCTGTGGATTGTTTTTTTATGAGCTCTCCCTCAAACGTCAACAAAAACACCGGCCTGGGGATCACACAGTGCTCCAGCAGGAATTGGGGACCCAACCCACAGGAGACTCCTGCGACGGAAGATACTGAGGCCCAAGTGGACATTTAACGATGACAGCCCAATGGGTCCCTCCTTCCCGTCAACATCAGACACACCGCCAAACCAGCCTGCATCACCGCCACCACACAGAGAGGAGAGTCACGTCTTGGCTGAGGTTTACGACATCTTTAACTGAAGCACCAAAAACGGACCTGTGTTTCCCCTTTGCTACTTTAGAGCCTCATCAATCCCAGCCTTGCGTACTCCTATAGTCATTGCTTTTACCTACATACTCACTGTTAAGCACTGTTTGGAGGCCGTACAAAGAATGGAACAAAGCAATGGAAACAAGTCATGTCATTCACAAAAACAAGCCCCATGTGAAAACACAACTAGCCAAACCTGCAACTAGCATCAAATTTGAAAACATCTGAGGGGATTAATAATTTCCAGGGTCACCATATGGTTCTGTAAAAGCTATAGCTAATTATACCATGTAACCCTGAGTCACCGTTTAACTGAGGGACTAATAAAATTGATGATGAGGTTCACGCGTAGCGGTAGTGATCACTGGCCGATTCCCAGCAGTGCTGTGATTCAACGCTTCCTGAAGCCAGATGTGACCCCCTCATTTGGCCGACTGGATGCAAGCTATTCGAAAACCCAGGTGGTTCATTAACTGCCATTTTCCCTGCTTCGATGGAAAGGCAGACTGAGGAAGTCCTGCATGGGTACTGGAAGGACTGGGAATGTGTAGAGGGAGATGTGTAATGTGAGGGCCAGGACCAGTCTGGGCCCTTAACGGGGGCAATGTGCCTGTAAATGGCAGCTGTGTTGTTACATGCAGGCACCTTGACACCCCTAGTAACGACATTAAAATGCGGGCGGCATCTGATCCGTACCTACTGGTCAAAGCCTTGATGGTTCTGTGGGATGGTGTTCGTAGCTACCTTCAAGCCGTTACGCAATTTGCATGATCCGGGATCGGGGGGGATCAAGAGTGTTTGATTAGCCGTGAACCAAAAAGTGGGTTAAGATCCATTAGGATCAGGGACCACCCTTCTGCAGGGAATAGGGACAACGGCAAGAGAACCTTCATAAAATTCCTTAATCATAAAATATAAAAGAATAACTTAGCCCCGGCTATGGAAAAAATACCTGATTTATAAGTGATTGGGGCAAAATGATGACAGACTATGGAAAAGCCCCCTTCCACCACTCCACAGTAACGTTTAAGCAGTCCAGCGGCTGACAGGTTTTAATATAAGCAGGTGACCCAGGGCATCCCGTAAGTCTTAGGAAAATGCTGCAGCAGCTCTACATGTTTCTTCATTGGAGAACAATTGGCTTTCTTCAGGTTACACATAACTGGTTAAAAATAAACTGTAAACTGTGTAAGAGATGCTAGGCTTGGAGGGGGCAGCAGGTCCAGGGTCACATGGGGGCTGTTTAGAATATAGCCTAAGAGACAGTAACAAACATCACTCTCTCCCTGCTGTTCTGTGGAGGAACCAGAGGGGGGCGTTTCAACCTGTGATGTGATCAGTGAGAAGTAAAGGCTTGGGATTTTGGATGGCCCCCGCCCCCCCCCCCAGAAGCGACGGGACTGCAAACAGAACTGCAAGCTGTATAGGAGTTCAGATTCCCAACAGCCCCAGTAAACCCCAGTAGAAAGTCCCTTCCTTCACTTGTTAATATTCTGAGAGGTCACTGAACTAATAGTTTGCATCATCTAAAATACAATGATACGGAAGCCATATAAAATCAGAAGTGGAAAGTTCAGGTTCAGAAAGTACAAATCCAGGCCAAGAATTTGTTTCAACCGACCAGTTGAGAACCTCGTGACTGTGACACTTTATACTCAACTGGTTGGTTAAAACAATATCTTGGTCTGGATTTATACTTTCTGAACCTGAACTTTCCACCTCTATTCAAGGTACAACCCGAATACCCCCCAAGTGCCTTGAAAGTTAGCCTTGGAGACTATGACCATGAAGTGTAGCTGACCCTCCCCAGATGTGCAGAACCCCTGCTAAGAAGGAATAACCACGGCAGAACGTCTGCACTCACCATCAGACGAGCTTTCTCATCTGGGACAAGCTCTGGGTTTTTCAGCAAGTGCTCTAGGTCGTTTGAGGAGAGCATCAGTTCCTGGGGAGGATACAGAAGCGCCGAGGCGGCGTGAAATGCCCGGCGGTACGTGGATGCTTTCATTCCTGGGGCGGGCGGAAGGTTCCAGGTAAACGTACCCGAGTGCTGTGAGACGTTTTCGGAGAGCGTGGCGGTTTGTGGGCGGTGGGCCTGCAGGAGAGCAGATGTAGAGCACAGTGGCCCGCCGCAGCGTCCGGGTCACCCATCAAGAACATCATCTGCTTCAGGTCGCCCTATGTTGGGGGTGGGTGGGGTGGGGGGGGGGCAGGCTGTGAGACTTTGCTGAAAGTCTTAGGAAGGGGAATCAGATGACCAGTATTCATTAACTCGCCATTATTTCCAATGCTGAGTTTTGTGCCCCCACCCCGAAACCTGAGAGAAGCCACAGCTCTCATAAGGGATACCGCCACCCCCATGACCTATGCCGCTGCACATTAATTTTGCATGGGTGACAGGAAACACATGCCACCTGTTTTAGACAGTCGTTACTACATACAGCCGACGCTCCATATTTCTCTGGAAGTGAAACATAGTAGCGGCTTTCTGGTCCGGCAATATAAAGCTGTTACTCGACCTTCTGCTTCGCATCTCATATTGAGAAGCTTCTGTAAAGTTAGTAGGTTGATGTTCATCCTACCGTGTCCTCATTCCATGACCCTAAACACGACACTTTTGTCCCACACTCGGCTTTGACTTTTGGTCCAACTGTCATCCAGAAACACAGACAGTCTCGTCACGATATTGCGATGATATGTCACTGGATAACAGACCATGAAGCTTCAGTCCATAGAAACCTGTGTGTGTTATGCAAAGGGGTTAGATGGCTTGGGGGGGGAGTTCACCTCGAACGGCGTCTCAAAGCCCTCGACGATGCCCCCCACCATCAACAGCCCATCGGTGCTGATGTCCAGGCTGCGGTAGGTCCAGTTGACGCTCTCCACCAGTATGCAGTCCACGTACAGGGCCAGCCGCTTTGTGGACACGCTCACCGCCACCCGGTGCCACTGGCCATCAGACAGCACCCCCACCGGAAACCTGGGAGGGGCACATCAAAACTGCGTAAGGATGTGTGTTTCTATACCATGGGTCTCCAACTCCTGTTCTCCTGTCCTGAAGAACCTCAGCCCTGCAGGCTTTTGGGTTTCCTCTCATTTAACACACTTGGTTCTACTTCTCAGCTAACCACCCATTTCTTCAGTTGAATCAGGTGGAACAGGGAGAGAACTAAGCTGTGCAGTGCTGGGGCTCTACAGGACTGGAGCTGGAGACCCCAGTTCTACACACTTAGGTATGTAAAATGCATGGGATTGCAGCCTGGAATAATATGAATAATGCTGGAAATATGTGCAAATAAACAGTATTTAAATAGCAAATCATGCTAAAAGTACATGGTAGGAATAATATGCAGTAAAGTGCAAGCATATTAAAACAAGTGCCAGCAGAGCGTGGGTTTAGTGCTGTCCATGGGAGTTGGGGCCACAGGGAGGTGGGGCTGGGGGGGCTACAGGGAGGTGGGGCTACTGGGAGGCATGGCCATTGGGAGGCTGGGCCGCTCACTCATAATGCTGCTGCTGCACGGTGACAAAGGTGAAGGCGTGAGGGCCGAGGCGCAGCTGCAGCAGCACGTGGCCCTGGGGGCTCAGCAGGGTCAGCAAACTGCGGTCCTCCGCCTGGGGGCTGCGCAGCTGCAGCAGCAGGCTGAACTCATCCGCAAACCTGCGCAGGTGCAAGTGGAGGGTCGTGACCAGTCGTGAGAAAGCACAGAGACATATAAGCAGACCATCATGCTGACACGGGCAGATGGAGCGGCGGGTCCAGTGAGATGTGTACCTGTCCCCGAAGACCTGGCGCAGGGGTAGGTGGAGGGTGGCATACTGGCCAACTTGCAGAGTGAAGCATCCAGCAGCTTCCTTGGACATGGACACATTTCGGCCGTCCTCCACCAGTCCCACCAGGTGCTCTAGCAGGTCCGCCGCCTCTGCAAAGGTGGGAAAGACGGAATCAGGAAACACAGGCTACCACTTCCTGTCCATCTGACATAGCTTAGTCTCCGGACTATGAGCTCAGAAGGATACCAGCCAGTGCCAGTGAAATGGTCCTGAAAACAACTTAAAAAGCGAAAGACGCAACACTAAGGAGTTCTCACGACTGGGACACCCCCCGCCTTTTGGCTGGTATCTGCCTGTGCTTGTGTTCAAACCGCTAAGCAGTTTCACCTCCGGGCATGAAATCCTCGGTCACCTCTCTAAATCACAAAATGGACAGGAACTTAAAACTTGCGATTCCTCGTCTAAAGTCAGATCGTGACTTCATAGATCTCCGTTACAAGGGGGGGGGAAATAAGGAAAAGTTTTCACTTTCTCTCCTAAAGGGCATATTCCAGACAATGGTTTCATGTAACGTAGTATTTGCCGAGAAAGCGAAGGAGGATAAGAAGTTGTTCCTCGGCCATCTGGCACAACTGGAAAGGGAAAAGTGGAGTGAAAGGGACAGAGTAACGACAGTCAGGTTTCACCGATGAGCGCAGGCAGAGTGCGGCCATCCACACACGGAAGAACAATCTAACAGCGTCCACCTTGTGATGAACCTTTGCCAATTTACGAGTCCCATAAGCAGATCCAGGTGGATGCAAATGCTCGGTGGGGTCCTTGGCGCCTGATCAGGTGGCATGATGAGGTCAGACACACTGCACGCTTGTAAAGAGGCCGGCCCCCCATGTGCCCGTGTGGGTCTGGAGACCGGCCAGGCCGTCAATCGGGACATTCCATTAGAGGCAGTGGGTTGATGTTTTACACCACCTGCTTTTAACATCCCAGGGGCTCTTGTTTTGTTTCACATTCCCGTCCTGCAGCTGATGGCACAGGGAGAGGTTATTTAAATCGGGTGAACAGCAAGACCGCCTGGATGCTCAGGGACAAAGGACCAAATCAGATGGCTTTGGAGTGAGCCACGGGCCAGCTGTGCGGTGAAATCCCGCTAGCACAGCCACGCTGGGAGTGTGCAAGTTGGGGTTCGCCTCTAGTTCGGTCCAAAGCGGTGACCACCGATCCCAAAAGCAGACCAGGGAGATCTCCTGGAACACTTGCAGTGTGACTGAGCCAAAGGGGGGGGGGGGGGGGGGGGGGGGGGGGGGGGGGGGGGGGGGGGGGGGGGGGGGGGGGGGGGGGGGGGGGGGG
>JAODLD010000124.1:6868261-6882422 GCA_026781065.1 Mormyrops boulengeri
TTTCAGCTCTCAAAAGCCCTTACAATCAACGCAAATGCAAATAACACAGACTGAAAAATATCTGAGCAGGCAAAAAGGCAAGGTGGGAATCCAGAATTTTCCTCTGCAAACACACTCCGGAGTACTTAAAAATTTACTGGTGGCAAGAATATCCAAACAGACATTAAACACTGAAACACCACAGTCCAGACTTTTAGCATAAATGTCTAATGAAAAGAATACAAGGTAGCCAATTCCTTGGAAGCCAGGTTAAAAGTCACAGCGACTGCAGCGTTTTCACTTGTAATAACGATCAAAGCTATTGCAAAATGCGCCACATCACCCACTAGCCTAAGAAACAATCCCACAACGCATCACTCCAAACAAAGTGCTTGCCGAAGTTCTGGGGAATATATGGGTGATATTATATCATGATAAAATACTTTAGCCATTAGACACATCCACTACTCTAACAGCTCTAGTCCTAATTCCCTCAAGAGTGTAAGAGTGTAATCAACGTCTGGTCCATTGATTCAAATCATTTAAATGACTAGAATTTTTTTCTGCAGGAGGAGACGTAGTTCTGTGGGATGAAAAATTTGACCAATTGTTTGGGGAAATAGCAGAATGCAACATCATTCTGTGGTCCTGATGCTGAGGGGGGATTTCGGAACAAACAATGAAGTCTATAGCCAACATGGATCCTCCATTATCCATGCAGGGTCTGTGCTTTGCTGTGTGGTTAATGGTTGCTCTGTTACAGGCTGCTATGAGGCTCTACTGGTATGCTGACCACCATGCACGACACAAAAGATATCTGAGCAGATGTTTTTGCGAGAAGCGCAGCAAATGCCTAGAAGCAGTATGACACCAGGACAACTGCACCATGGCTGTAAAATGCAGGAGAGATTGATTGAAATACAGAATTCTAAGAAGCGTTTCCCAATTATTAGCCAGCCTCAATCTACTAACCTTTCCTGGAGGTTTTTACAGGTGTGTCAGCTTCAGACATTCAGTAGAAACCTAGAAGACTTTGTTTATCCTTGCCTGCAGAAGCAAACTGAGGAGTTACCCTGCGGTGACCAAATCAAACATGTATCGCTCTTGAAGACATTCCACAGACTCTTCAACCCGAAACACCTTAGACAGCTAAAGTTTCCCACTCAGCCCTGAACCCCAAGCCCCTGCTGTGCTTTCGACACGAGATACTACATGAACTAACATGCGGTGAGGTTCGCCGAATGCGGATGGACAAGCCGGCACTGGAGAAGGCGCACGGATCATGCCAGCCGCTCAGGAAGGAATTCCTTTGTTTCAGATTCACTGCTTTGGGCTTCTTTTCCACCGGAAAGCGGATGTGAATGACAGCGACTGTCACTGAGGCCCATCCGAGTTCTCTTCACACTCCGACAGCCGTCTAGGTGCAGATCACACCACCCAACCTGGGCCCTTATGGGAAGATTAGATGCTCCACGTTGAGGCATGAGATCTGATCAACACCCAGGCCATCCAAATACAGAGTGAAACAGAAGACCATCACTATACTGTGAAATGAACAAAACCTATGAACTTATTTCTGACTTGTTGGTTTTTCTGGGGTGCTTGGACAGTTAATTATACTTGGACCAAGGCTTGGCCGTTATTAAGGTAATGCAGAATACCATGGTATTTTGAAATCTTGCCTAAACATTTTTTCCGACCAGCAGGGAGTGCAGGTGTGGTGGTCCCCCATAATAAAATTAACCGTAACTGGGGGGGCTATCTCATGGTAAATTTTTCCCCACCACCAGTGTGCGAAATACCCGTCAATATTCGGGGGGGTCTCCATCTCCCTATTGTTGCGCAAAAACGATCTTGAGACCCCCTTAAAATTTTGCTTTTGAGGCTTTCGGGGGGGGTCTCATGGGTTAATTGGGGGTGTTGGACCCCCCTGGACCCCCCGGTATTTCGCACACTGCCCACCACCATTAAAACATCTACAAGGTATAACAGTATGATAAACCAGACACCACCCAAGTCTGCTTGTCCCCCACCTGCGGTGTCAAACTACCTTTTCTTAACAAGATGTTTGACTGCTGTCTTGTCAGTCCATCATCTTATTCTTGTTAAATATTAGTTGAATGTTTCCAGGTAATTATGTGGGTAAAGGCGCTATATAAAATTAAGCACAAGGAATCTGCTGCCATGACTGGTGGTACGCTGTTGAGCATGTTCGAAGAGAAGCTGCCAGGGATGAAATTATTTTGATCACTTGTCTTAATGGTGACTTACATATATATTTGCAGCTGGTTGTTTCAGTGATATGGGCTGAATCATGTCTGAACTCAAGTGCACAGGAGTTCCAAAGGAACCACCTGACCCAAAATCATTTCGGATGCAAGCCAACAAGTGTTCCTTAAAAGCTGCCAGTGCTGCACCAATGTGGCCATGATGTCACTTGTGGGGAATATGTAAGGAAAGCAGGAGAGCGGCACCCCTCGGGGGAGGTCTGAGGTGGGACCTGATAACATGTGGCTTGGTCACAGACAGCGTCCCCACCCTCCCTCAGCCCTGAGGTGAGGGTTAAATCACGATTCTTTGATCAAACCTCCCACCCAACTGGACAGTTAATAAAACTTCCTTGTGACGTGAGCAACGTCTGATTGTCTAGTGGCTTCCCCTGCGTATCTGGGGGGGTAAGGTTCACACAGTAAGTCTTAGCTTTCCAATTCACCATTCCTTACAACCAGACCATTTAGAGGTGTGATATAATTTGCTCATGTGAGCAGTTGATCTCTTCTCTAAAGACTAACTCTAATGTTCCCGGAACTCTGTCCTTTGCCGCGCCAAAGTTGTTCTTTAGCTGCCAAATAATACAGTTCTTGATGCATCTGGTCCAGACGTTCATGAGATGTCCTACTATGGCTTTGCAAATAGACTAAACAACTGATGGCAATCGTTTCCCTTGACGTTCTACTCTACTCCCCCTCTCGGCAGCCCATGCCTACAACATACTGAGTGCGTTACGTATGAATAAATATCTTCTGACACTGGCATTTCAGCACTCGTGGCCACTTGAGAAGTCCTGCACTCAGGGTCTTGCTCTGTTGTGTCTGAATCCACGTGGTGGTAATTCGAAACAGATGTCCAAAAATCCTAAACCTGCTGACACTTCAGGAGACAGACGAAGGTCTCAGCCTTGTTGCTAGGTTGTGTGGCTTGAGAACCTGATGCATTTGGCCTTTCGGCCTGATTACATCACTTTTCCCCGAACCACAAGCACTCTCTATAAATCAATTCACTCCACCATCTGATAATAAGAGGCAGTTCCTCAGGGCTAAGGCCACCAGGAGGATGATCTTAGACCTCTTCAACTGGTAGCCCAAGGCCCCAGAGGCAGCAAAGATCAGCTCAGAGAGGGGACATGCTGAAGGCTTCCATAGGCAGGTCCGCAGAGAAGTGGTGGAGATGTGTGTTCAGATGTAGTTTTATTGTACTTCTCAGAACAAGCCCAGGCGAAAAAAATACAATGTTTTGCCGGTTGACTTGCATGGTTTTTGGGCAGAGGAATGCTCACAGCTGGTCTGAGGATCAGCATATGCTTCTTCCTGGTCCTCAAAATGAAGATGGGCTTTGCAGCTGGCTAACATCTTGTGAGACTGCAGCTCAGAAGATGAGTAGATGAGGCAATTTGGTTCACTTGTATGGCATCCCTGAGGACTGCTCAAGATTTAGGTGCTGGGTGTCATCTTTTTGGCGCTAACACCGCTGCTACCGTGGTTACGTGAGTTGGAGATGACCATTTCATCAGGCTGGTCAGAGAGATTCTCTTCCCCACGTCTTGCCTGTGGGGTGCCCAGCTGGGGGGAGGGGGGGCATGGAGGTGTGGCTTTTTGATGCGCTAAGTCACTGGGTGTGAGGTCAGGCAGCACGCATTTCAAACCAGGTTCATGTGGTTGATGGGCCTGCTGGTATAAATGCGAGCGATAGAAGACAGAGGGGACTCATTCAGGCCCATCTTGAGCCCATGTGTCAGATCAAGAGAGAAGAAGAAGAATAAAAACAGTCTGAGTTTAACTCCAAAGGCCCAACCAGGCACCATCCTAATCTAATCCATGATACTATCTAATGACTTTATCAACTGCTATAAAAAACTGATAAAGGATCATGATCCAAAACCACTGTAACCTGGCAACAACAACATCAACATCATCATCATCATCATCATCCCGGTACAATCTTTCCAATCTGGATGGAAAACCCTGCCTCCTGGCAATATGCAGCTCTGTGGGACACCACAGGGAAAACAGCACTGGTCTGTACTGCCCTAGAACTGAGCCCCTTGAAAATGGGCTCATTGCTCTGTAAAGCACAGGGCTGCAGCAGATAAGCTACTTAATGACTGGGCACTAACCAGCGTTAAGTAATGGGCCTCAAGTCTGCCTTAACTGCGCAATTAGACTTTGTCCTCAATACGGTATCTGAACCGTAGACAAGATAAACAAATTTCCTAATCTCCTTCCCCAGCTCCCCTCACCGGCACCGTAAGTCGGGCTATAAAACTATATAGGCGGTTGGCACCATTAGCTGGCACCGTCTGAGCAGGGCTGACAAAGAGGCCCAGTAGGTAGACGATGGGCCCCCTTGATCTGACTGGATTGCCTGTCCCACGAGCCATTACCCCAAACTCTGCAGATTGCAAGGGAGCTGAGAAAGCAAGTACTTTGTGCTGGCTTCAAAGACAAATGGTGTATGCTGGGTTCTAGGGCGGCCATGGTGAGTTCCGCATTCTACAACAGAAATAATGAGTTCTCCATGCTGGGCTCTAGAACAGACATGGAGAGTTGGGTATGTTGGGATCCAGGACAGGTATAGTAAGTTTTGTGTGCTGGATTGTTTTCACCCACCTGTGCTGTTGTTAGGGGCTCTACAAGAGCATTGCCTTCCTGAAGAAAAAGACATGGCTTTCACTGAGTGACATTCAGGCAATACAGTGCCATTACAAATAAACCTCTGCAACAGCCTGCATACAAGCCACCCAAAAAGTATTACACCTTTCCAAAGTGCAGTTCATCCATCATAGGGTAGTTTGTTATGGTAGACTGTGTGGCGGTTTGGCATATATATACACAGACTTTGGACCTGTGTCTGGGCTCCCCTCCTCCCCGGGAGCTATCCGGCAATACAATTACCATTAGTCTGTCCATCACGGCGGGCCTGTGGCGGCAGCTGTGGCAACGCGGCTTGGACCCCCTCCAGACAGTAATCGGCAATGGCGTACCCCGCCACAACGGGATCCTATTACCATAATGGGTTGTGATTGGACAGCAAATGCTGCAATTACTGTATTAAAATAATTCAGGCCCATGGGATGGCAAAGGGTCAGGCCACCCGGGGGAGGAAGGGGGGGGTTCTTTACTCAAGACCTTTCCTTTAGATAACGGGTTTCCACTGGAACTTGCCAGGGCAAGCGACATGGATAAAGAGGATGGAGTGAGTGTGATTATCGTTTCAGCAGATGAGGGGGGAACACTGCCCTGGAGACCATTAACGTAAGCCCCCGTCTGGTGGTGATTACAAGGTTCGGGGGGGCTGGGGGCGGGGAGGGGTGAGGAAGTACATGTTCTTGATTTACCCCATGCCCTTGGATTTTACACCCCTCAGGCCCGGGGTCAAAGAAAGGAGGGACCACAGCAGGCCTTGCACCTCCAACCGTGGGCCGGTTCTTCTGGCCCGGCCACTTATCCATTCTCCTACCGGCCCGCCAGCTCTTACGCTTTTCTCATTTAATGCCTAATTTGCTCTCCCGGTGCTTATTCCTGCCTGATTCTGCGCTGAGGAGTTGGTGCAGTGTGGAGGCTTTCGCCAGCTGGTTCTGCTAGGAGTGGGCGACTACCAGCGAATTTAATAACCCCCCCCCATTACTCCCAACATCACCTCATTCTGCGGTAGTGCAAAAGAAAAAAAAATATATAATTGTAACCACAGCTACAAACTTCAGTCATATTAGGTTGATGCCAATTAGCAGTGCGACGTGGACAACCTGCAACGGGCGAGGGCAGCAGAGGTTGCGTCTTGAAGTTCATCGACAGCCATAGATGGGCAATTAGCGAGATATTTACAAAAAACAAAAAAAATGTATGGCTTCAAAGAATCACACAGAAGTGAATTAGCAGCTCTACATAAAAATGATATATTGTGAGTTTCTCAAAGCTGGAGTTTGTGGCAGGACACCTGTTTGGAAAGGCGTGGATCGAAGGCCCAGGCAGAGAGATTCGAAAACCGGGACAAGGAGCACAAGACCTGTACATATGAACAATGGAAAAAAGTAATAAGGTCTGAGGAGTATTAAGGTGCTTCAGCCTTTTTCCTTCATGTGGATGGGTTTATGACTGAAGACAGCGGCTATTAAACACGGTGGGGGGTCTGTAATGACCAGCCGTACATCTCATGGGTGTCATTCCGTCCTGCATGTGCGTATAACGTCCAAGGAACAGGCTTTTACAAGACCAGGTGCACATTTTGGTGCAAACACTGTTCCCTGAAGATGTCTGCGTCAAGCCCAAGAGATGATACCCATTCAAAATGAAAGTCTGCCAACCAACCCTAAGTGCACCGTGGCTGCTGCTCAGATCATTAGACAGGCAAAGCCAACGCGGCTAACGTTCATCCAGATGGGTCTTTTCCACTGCAGCACCAGCATTCTCCAGGAATGTTCTGCTCTGCATCACCATTGTTTATCCAGGAAAGTGCTACTCAGCCTTCTTCATATGTTCTTACTGATGGACACATGGATAGAGGATTAACGCCAGGGGGAGAGTGGGACGAGGACCTCCACGAGAAGAAGCTTTGGCCCCAGGCCCCCCTGCAGGTTCACACACTATACAGCAAGAGGAATACGCTACACTGTGACACTGTGTGAGACACACTAGACACCAATAGCCTTCAGCCCAAATCGCTACGCAAATCATAGAGCTCCCTGAGGTCATGTGACCTGCTGAGCTGGGTCATCATTGGCTGTGCAGCAGTATCTCTCTCTGTCATCCCAGCATGCTGCTTTGGGTTGACTTTCTTAATAATCCCGAATTTACCCCATCCCACCTCCCACACCATTTTTTTCTCTCAACGGGCATCTTTTAATTGGAGGAATTATTCCATTACGCTTGAGTGCTTAGCCCATCACATGCAAACCCACCTCCCTTCCATTAGGGCAAAGCGTGACCAGTCACTATCGCCGAATCTTAAGCCCTTCGTGGATGGAGACTGGGGGCCGTCGGTATTGGGTAGCAGACTGAGTGTGTGTGTGGGGGGGGAGGGGTCACCGAGGGAGAATTAGGACAATTGGGAGAGCAACAGAGAGATAGATTAATCCAGGTCCCGTCTCCCCACCTCGCACTATCGGGTCCTGCACACAAGGCCCCCGTTGTCCTGACAGTGCTAATGCACCAGGGGGGCAAAACGGGCCGGCCTCTCTGTTATAAAACAGCCCTATCTCAACAATAGGCCCTCTCAAGTCCATCCATCCAGACACGCAAACAAGAAGATGTGTCCCGGTGTAATGCTGCCTCAGTAAATGATATGATTGGATGAGCCAGGCACACTAGGGGCCTTCTGCTTTGCTCGAGGCGGCCGATAACCGCCCGACTGAAAAGCCGCAGTTAACTACACTAATTGGCTAACTGGCATCCCCCAGGGACCCCCCTGTATGCTTTCAATGTTACCTTTAAGAGAGACACTAATCCCTACTTTCATCCTGGTAAATGCGATTTAAACTGGGGGACACCACAGTTACTATATGGGTCCTTACAGGGGTCATGTGATCTTCTGCTGGGGAGGTGACCGCATTTGAAGGGGTGACAGTGAGCTGCTGTTGAAAGAGAGGCACTGATTTCAGGCCAAATGAGGTGAGGTCCTGGCTACCACAGAGCAACAGAAACACAGGTGACTCCAAACCCAAAAGGTACGAATCACAAACGAAGAAAAAAATAAAATAAGTTTTAAAAACCAGGTAATGTGATATGTATTAATATTAGCAAGTACTGGCTAAGTCTGCAAGTGATGAAAGCTCTGAATAGTAAAATGATGGGTCTTGTAAGGTTACTCACAAGCTTGATGTTGGGCCTCCAAACTTCTACACTCAGCCGAGAGAACGCAGCCGCTAATCTCACAGCAGATGAGCGACACCCCCCAATGCATGAACCAACCGATGATGGACACCAAGCCTGCCATGCACTGTTAATCACAGCCTGACCTAAAGTGATAAAGTAACCAATGATAGAGGTAAGCCTGTCAGCATGTTGTATAATCAAGCCACATTTGGTCCACCATTTACTTCGATCAAATTAAGTTTTATCACGTTCCTTTGGCTGCATCAAAGGGCGTAACAAAGATTTAACGAGAAAAGCATACAAACTAAGTAAGCAGCAAATTAATTAACCTGCCGTCCCCTTATTAAAGGGTAAAATTGGACACCCTTGCTGAAAGCTTAAACTGCCCCCTCTTCCACTCTGCCTGTGCATGCGCTTCACAGATATCTGGAGCGGGAGATTCGTTCATCTATCGGGAGAAACGTCCAGTCAGACAGCTGTAGCTCACATGCCAGGAGAATTCCAGGACAGTTTTTGGCCTTAAAGAACTCCAGCTAAATTTAGCTGATGATTGTATGAAATGCGAAAGTGCAGGAAAAAGCGCATGAGAAAAACACAAGGGAAATGCCTTTTTAAGTCTGAGAATGCAGTTCAATCTTAGGTTAAAAGTATAGAAATTATGAGTCAAAGGATCTTTTCAAGGGCTTTTTTTGACACTCTATAGCCAAAGGCAAACTGAACTTTACTGATTCTACAGCACAGTGGCCAGTTAATCACATTCTCTAGATTTTCTGCTCCACAAAACTATGCAGAAAGAATAATATTTGGGTATGAGATGGATGTTACCCTCCAAAACCTCTATATTCAGCAAATGCATAGCCATTCTGTGAAGGTCGACCAAATTCCGGCCCAGAACGGGTTCGTGTTTCTGCAGGATGGTATGAAATGTTCCCCTTGGGTGGTCTTCTGAGACAATAAAGCAAAGTCTCCAGGCTGAACAGACCTAAAAAGTCTTGGGTCGGAAATGACCAACTTGCTCGCAGACAACAATCAGGAATTTTGAAAATGTGTCCTTCCTGACAAACTGCAAACACATCTGCTCGGTTTAGCCGAAGGCAGCCTTCCTCCTGGTTGGCGCTGCTCCCTGTGATGACGGACCCAAACACGCAGGGTGGAAGACTGAAGACATCAAGACTCGCTTGAGTTGATGGCCCCTGAAACGCTCTGATTTGCTGCCGGGCAGCACTGTCTGAACGGACAAAAATGGAAACCACCTGGGACTCCTAGACCGCGGTAGATGTGTAGGAACACGTGTCCATGAAACACAGCTCAGAGAAGAGCTGGCAAATAAGGACTCTACGTTCAGATGGCTGTTAGAACCATAGATAATAATATCATTTCATATGTCTTTCATTATTCAGTCATTTCATATTTGTCTTATTTCTGTATACCTATTATTGAATATTTCATTCAGATTATAGTAAAGTCTCTTTTTGTTAGCAATAATGTGTAAATAGAGACCCCTACATTGATGTGATTTGGTTTGATCCCATCTGTGCATAAAGACACAGTCATTTGTAGTTTTTAGTTGGAAGAAGAAAGTTGGATGAAAGGAAGGTATATAGATGCAAGGAGAAACACAGTTTTTTGATTGCTAGTTGAGACTGTGAAGCCTTTTTTACTCTGCAAAGTGTATTTTATATGGATTTATTGATTATTTTTTTGTTGCATTCCAGATGCATTCCAGCCTTTTGTTGGATTTGACACTCCAACACTTCACTCTTGCGCTTTATGGAACAGCACAGGCACTAGATCTGTCACTATAACAGACGGTTTAAGCCGGTTGGAGTATTTTAGGAACTACTGGAAAAACTGCATTGTTTTCATGCCGTCCAGCTAAAATGCATGGATTAAAAAACAAATGATAAAATTTGTGGTTTCAGTACAACCAGCTGTTCAGCTTCTAGCAGCCCTGTGCCCCCTAAAGCTTTAGGACCCAGACGCCAGTCTGCAGGGGTCCACAGAGGATCCCCAGCATCTGAGCTCTCCAACCCTTTCCCCATCTACCCAACATGCCCTGGTGTCCCACCACCAACCAACAGATAACAGTGAGCTGCCACTGACGTCTCCACACGGCAGTGTGTAAAAAACCCGATGCAACACAGCTAGTTACCCAATAGCTAATTAAGACTATGAGCCACAACTTATAAGCAGATACAAAGAATCAATTCATTATATTTCCTTAGACATTTTGAGGTCCAGTCGTACTGGGCACAATCGCTGGGGAAAACGCTACACACTCGAGAAGTTCAAGATAGAAAGAAACGTACTTCAGTCAGGAAATCTACACACTGCCACACACAACATAGTGGACAAGTATACTTTGTGAAAGGTAATACTGCATGAAGGAAACCTAAAATTCAAAAAAGTATTTTTAAAACAATCAATAAGGCACCGTATTAATTCCTATAAATAATCTCATGCTCCCCTTACTCTGACCTTAAAATACCCTAAAAGTTCAGTTTTCTCCCGCTCTCGCATTTCACTGAAATGAGACGATGCTGACATAAAGCCACTATAACTTAGACGGAGTCCTTCAGTCAAACTGTGTGAAATCATGTGTGTGCATGAGGGTGTACTAGGGTGTGTGTCGTTGTGACTGTGGAAGCATTTATATGTAAGGACGTGTGTGTCTGTATACAGGCCATCGAGAGCCAGACCCCTGCGCTGCATAAAACTACAAGCGTTCAGGGAGCCGGTCGGAAAACTCCGGCATGCTGGGCTGTATTTTCACAGATGTGGCAGCTCTGTGCAGCCCTCCAGCAGAAAGCTGTATTTCACTGGGCGCTGGAGGCCATCCAGAGAGGACAGGTAGCTGGACCACCACATGGGACGCCACAGAGCAGGAGCCAGGGTCAAAAATCAGAGCGCTTCTGCTCTCTGCCAGGGCGGTCCCAAAAGCCACGGTGAACCAGGACGGCTCTGGGTCTGTTTTCTAAGGGTCCCCAGTGATTAACAGGAAAAGTTATAGTGCTCCATAACATAGAGCCTTAGAGCAAAGGCACGGTGTGGTTCCAGAAATACCATGCTAACGATGCTAATCACCTAGCAGGATTCCTAAAGAACAATTTTTGTCTACAACAGCAACAGAGATGGAAAGTGTGAAGGTGCTGGAGGTGTCATAAGACTGAGTTCTGCTGTGTGGCCTTCAGCTTCACATCTCCATCCACAAAGCGACTCCCCTCCAAACCACATCTAAGGTGACGTTCTGAAAGCAGGAGAGAATGAGGAGCTCAATGAAAGCAAAACAGCCCAGATAATGCCAACCTAAAACAAACAGCCAGGAAAGTCTGAGGAACCTCACAGAAGGTCACTGCTAAGGATCTGGCCACGAAAACAAAAATAATAAATAATAAAATGATCAGTCTATTTGAATCCATTCACATTAGAAATAAATATGATCATTGAGCTTTTTTTTGGACTGGAATCAGAACCAGAACGTCTGGCCAGCTTCAAAGCTGAAGGCTGTACTCTGACAGGCAGGAAACAAATCCGGAATCGCCACGGAGGTTGTACACGGATCAGAGGGCTGGTGTTCGCCTAGAAGCTGTGCAGCATGACTGTCGCAGATGTCGTAAGAGGCATCGTCTCTCGTTGTCCGTCTGTAGGTAAACAGATGATCTACCACACGGCCTAATGATGGGTCACAGAAAATAGCCCATTTAGACACCTCCGACTAAACTCTGTACATTCCATATAGATTTTTTTGGATTTGGTTAGTTCAAGCCATTTATATAATTCAAATAAGGTTAACCCCCTGGCTTATGATGTCTGAAACTGCTCTGCAGGTTAGGACCCCTAACGACAGCATAATTACTGTGAAACAGCGCTCACTGTTTCACATGGTGTCCCACCAGATCGTATCGTTACAGTGCAGCGCATGTTTTATGTAGAAATAAAATAATACGAACAGCTGGCGTTCAGAACGGTTTTTAGTCATGCTAGAAAAACAGATGCACTGGGAGGCTGTAACACAGGGACTCCGGATGGGAAAGCTGGGAATCAGCCGTACGCAAGGGCTCCGGGCTGGAATTCTTGTTAAATCAGCAGCCGGGAGGTGGGGGAAACTGGCGTAACATAGCTGTTCTGAAAATGGGGATCGGGTCAAATAAGACAGGCTGCGGGGGGGGCGGGATCTCTGTACAGATGGCTTTTCGGTCCCGATGCCTTTTCCAGTTATAACGCTCCTTTGATGAGTATGAAGAGGAATTCCTATGCTGTAGTGAATAATTTGACTCATTACATTAACTTGAAGCTTTATGTTCATCTGGACTGTATAATGCTCACATTCTATAAAACCGCTCACAGATGCCCACCCCCACGGCCCATCCCCTGCCCATTTTTGATGTTGGGTTTCTAAGATTTCTTTAGGGTGCATCAATAAAAATTCAAATGTATTCATCCATCGGTTATCCATAACCAGTCATCGGAGGTGTGGCTGCAGTCAGCTCAGAGCCTATCCCAGGAGGCGCAAGATGTAGGGGCGGGGCTGCAGCCAGCTCAGAGCCTTTCCCAGGAGATGCAAGACTTGGGGGTGGGGCTACAGCCAGCTCAGAACCTATCCCAGGAGGCGCAAGGCTTGGGGGCGGGGCTGCCGCCAGCTCGGAGCCTATCCCAGGAGGCATGAGGCACAGGGGGCGGGGCTGCAGTCACCTCAGGGCCTATCCCGAAAGACACAAGGTGGGGGGGGGACACCCCGAATGGGATGCCAATCTATCCCAGGTTGTACACAATATGGACAATTTACATCACGTGCTTTTGGACTGCAGGGGAGAACCACAGTACCCACAAGACACCTGCACAGTCAGCGGGAGAACTAGCAAACTCCACACACAGGAGTTGAACCCTAAACCTGCAAGTGTGATACCAATGTTACGTGGAGCACTGTGACACAAGCAGGAATACCAGCTGTGACAGGGACTCCATGTGACATCAAGTTAGGTCACATGACATTGAAAATTGGCAGGTCTAAACCACAATGTTCTTTTTACCCCCAAAACCACCAAACCCAACACAGTATTCAGAGACGGCAGAATTCAGGTCTTCATTTCAGAACTGAAACAGATTTTTAAGGTGATAACTTTTTGAGCAATGTTGCTGGGCAACTGCCAGGTGAGACAGAGGGCAACTCATCTGGATCTGGGTGATCGTGAAAAGTTGCCCAATGCCAATCAAAGTTTTTCCAAGTAGAAATTTGTTGCCCAATACCAATGGGAAAGTGTCCAAGCAACATTGCCCAGCATCACTGCTTAAACAGCCTTGTGTATAGTCACCCTTACAGCCACTCATTCATGCGTACTATGAAGTAACACTTGCTTTTATATTTTCTAATTTGAAAGACCACGAGGACGGCGCAAATTGGACATCCCAGCAAAGGGAAGGGATCGCTTTCCCACACAGCTTACCTGTGCAAGTAGTAGTACTGTGCATAGGTAGTGGGGTGGGGTGGTCTGGCCATAGGGGGGGTTACTGATGTGTCAAAAGATAACATATGAAGCATGAATTCACCTGCACACTGAATGGACCCCTATGTGCGTAGGGGGAACGGGGGGCCAGGAATTCACCCAGGAACACATGTCATCACAATATCATCAAGGGTGGGTGACATATACGGCCGGACGACCCGACCATAAGACCGAATCCCACCCCCACTACCCTGCCCCGTCTGTGGGTGTGTCAGCCATCCTTGGGCCAACCCCTTCCCCAGTAGCCTTGGTTGCCCGAGTGCCCCCTGTCCTCCGAGGACTCCGGCTCTGCCCGTGAAGGTGTCCGGGTGTTACGATAATAAGCCGCTACCACTATCGCTAACTTCGCGTGGCCTTGTTGGCCGCGTCCCGAACAGTAGCTCTCATTCACCGGCCCGGACAAAGGGGGGGCTTGTCTTTTGGAAATCAGCCTGAAGAATCTCTAATACGGCAGGATAAAGGGACTTCATTTAAGCATTTTTCCTGACAGGCAGCAGCTATTGCAGGCCTATTAGCCAGTGGCTTTGCTCGGAATGGGGGGGGGGGGGGGGGTGTGTCTGGGCCTTTTATCTTGTAAATTCACCTGTTCTT
>JAODLD010000124.1:6886621-6906533 GCA_026781065.1 Mormyrops boulengeri
GCCGGGGCCTTGTCTGGCATGCGCCCACCCGGGGGGGGGGGGCGGGGGGGGGGGTGTGTGTGGCTCAGATCAGAAGGTTGCCGATTCAAGCCTTGGCAGAATAACTGCATCTCCGTTGGGCCCTTAAATGGATAAATGCTCAGACCCCAAACTTCACTCTTGTGTGTGAGTGTGTGTGAAAGGAGAGCAAGATAGGATATGTAAAAAGAAGCATTCCAATGCACCAATAATTGTGCGAATAATGAATCATCATCTGCACAACATGCATAACACAGCATGGACCTAAAGACATGAGATTTTGTCTGTGATGACAGTAAAGTGGATTTGATCGACCTCCAAGGCTTCCCATTTAGGCTGCCGTGTAGTGTAGGATTCAAGGAGGTGCACCGAGGTTGAGCAGGGGAAGGAAATTGAAATCTTGTTGTGGACACCGCTGCTGTCTCGTGGAGGCTGGTGTTCGACCCGTTTCGCCTCAGTGAACGCAAACGAAGCAGGCCATCTACCCGACCCGGAGGACACTGTACAAAAGCTCAGATTCTCTCGCTGGCTGTTTTTCCTACAACACAAAAAAACATTCTGCCACTTTACACCCTGGCATGACCCGGGCTTCCAATCGACCAAGTATGGGCATGAACCCATAAACACCTGCGTTTTCTGCGTGAGAAGATCATATTACGCTCAGTGTGTGCGGTTACAAATAGTGGCTTGCATTGGTTTTCCTTGTATGCCAATAGATCGGCATTACTTGGAGGCGGAGCCAGATATTTGATCCATGATCCCACTCTGTCGATGCCTGTGGATCATGTTATTGCACCAAAGAGGACCAATTTTTGATATCCCTGGTAGGAGCACCTCAGACAATAATTTTGCACCATACAGCCCCGGGGTGAACACCGGAAAAATCTACAAACACACTTTATCTCCCTCAACCATCAGGCATTTAAAGGGCTTTTCAGCTCCACTGATTCCGGTGGAGAAGTAAATCAAATACATATGTCAACTAAACAAAACCATTAGGCTACTGCTGGTCAAATGCACAAAGAATCGTTCGTCTGTCCCGTATCACTTACGGAGAGTAAACAAAAATCAAGGTGTATTAAGAGAATTAAGGATACGATGGAGACGAAAGCAGAGCAGGCAGTTTCACCTGAAGTTGGCTGAGCTTAAGTGACATAGAGAAGTGAATTATCACTTTAAGCGCAAAGCGCTGGTGATGTGAAATCACCAACACATTTCCGACCTCTCTGGAAAACCAAGGAGATCTGCGTGAAGAACTGGGCCAACAAAAACATATTATCAGCAGATGTGGTCCAGCTAACTGCATTTACCCAGCCGTGTTCCTTATAGAACATGGAAGACTTTTTTTTTCCAGCACCCCATAGTCCAGTCTCCATTCAGACTAGTAGCTCATGTCCAGATCTGGTGCTTCTGGGGCAATATCTGAACGTCTGCCAAGTCTGGCAAGCGAATGGCCTGTGACTAGACAAGCCTCACGGGGGTCAGCCCTAGGTCAACACACAGCAGACTGCAGCCCTTGACCCTGTGGAGGACCCTTCTCTATGAGGACCAATAGAAGACCCCTAAGGTGGAACAGGAAAGGTCAACGTTGGGCAATGCAGCGTGCCGATTCACTCAAAATGGGAGAAATGAAGGGGAAACAGTGGCCCCCAGAGAGGAATAAGTCTAACGGACATGCATGAAGACACACTGGAGACCCCGCTTTCAGATGCGAGCCTAAGAGGATCAAACCTCACCTTTGGGGACTGCTGTCAGCTTTGATCATTATCAAAAAGAACTTTCCCACAATATTTTGCCTCTATGTAAATGACTCTGTTAAATGAAAAGGCATCTAAATGTAAATGATTTGCATTATTTTGCCCTAATATTCCATTTTCTCAGATTCCAAATTTCTTCTGTAATTGCATAATTATATCGCCAGTCTGTTGGCCACAAGCAGTTACTACACTAAATATTAAATCTTAAATAAATATTAAATATTAAATGCTCTTCGTACTGAATCAGCATGTTCTGCTAGCGGGCTATGATCTTCTGACTTTACTCACTGATCGCCAAAAAAAATTAACTAAGCTTACCAGTTTCTTCACCACAAATGATTGATGAGGATGAAGCAAACTTCACAAATGCAGAAGGTGGGATTAGGGTTAGGGTGGTAAAAATGAATTTTTTTTTGCTTCTTATTAAATAATTGATAAATAATTCAACTGTCTAGAAATGATATGCCCTAAGCTCCTCTGACCAGTTTCCACTACAATCGCATCATGTCACCCAGCAACTGGTAAGTGCAGAGTCACGGTCTAAGCCAACATGCAGAATAACATTTTGAAGAAATCACCGCCCACCCAAAAACATACAGGCAAATTAACTTACAAGCGCGCTCCAGGCTGAATATTCTTGTGTAGACAACAAGAAAAACTCTTTGCAAAAGGGCTCGAAGTCGGATAAAACCAAACAACAGATATTGGTGCCAATCGGTAAGAAAGCTGAAGCCAATTTCGGCCCATAATGAATCGGAGACATTAGCCAGCAGGGGGCGTGATCCTCCTCTACAGCCACCTCCACATGCTCTCTATCAGCAGTCACTCACACCTGCAGTCGATCTATCGATCTTCCAACTCTCTCCGATTAACATTTCCTAGATCTTAAGATCTTCAAGATTCTTTATTTGTCAAGTGTACAGTTAGATAGGTACGACACGCAGTGAGATGTATCCTAAGCTCAAGATCTCAGTCTAGGGCTTTGCTCATGCCACTCAGGCTTGGTTTGGAATCTGTTTCTTATCTCTAGGTTCTCTGGTTCTATTTATCTGATTATTTATCAGATTTTTTTTTCCAGCCTTGACTTCTGGTTTACAGTATGGTTTTGTTTAACATCTTGTTTCCTGTTTGCTGCTTGTCTGACCCTGGTTTGTCCCGCGGCCTCCTCTTTGGTCCTCCTCTTTGGTTATGTCCATTGTAACTGGGGATTTGAGTCCAGTTCGGCTGCCTGGGTTCTGCACCTCGCAGTCAGTGGCCTCTGATCCTGTTGGGGTCCTCAGAGGCCCAGCTACCAAAGAGTCACCTGTAAGTCCACAGTTCAGGGTGTAAACATTCGCCTGTGTTAGCGTACCATGCTTTGTACTTTGTTGATACTACTAGCCTAATTCCACTCTGCATTCCCTCAGTGTTCTTAATATTTCAATTTCTGCTAATTTAATAGGTTCTTGCTCGGTTTGGAAGCCATTCTGTCGCTCCTGCTCCCAAACCGCTTACACTTGTACCTGGGCTTTCACTGGAATCTCAGCCGAACTGCACTCATGCCTAGTCGACTCCTCGACAGCACATATCTGTAACATGTCATATGACTGACTTCGCTTTGGAGAAAAGCTTCTGCTAAATGTTCATATCACATTCAGAACTCTGTCCTGTTATTACAACAGCTGGGAAACTCACAGGTTTGTCCCCGGCTATGGGAGCAGAATGACCAAAGAAAGGAAAAAAAAACAGAAATGGCAAACAGTCAAACGAGTCGGCGAGCTAAAGTGTGAATTCCTGAAGGTTTAGATGCTTGCATTGTGCCGGTGGGGGGGTGGAGGGGGTACAATAACAATTCCCCAGTTCAGCCCTGGGCTGGAATAAATTCATATGAAGTTAACAACCATTTTTCCCTGCAGGCCACCAGCATGCAAGGCACCTCATGCGGATCTCACTCTTTAATAGAGAATAAATAAGAACCATAAATTTCTGCTGGTCTCACTGCAGCTGACGCTGAAACAGGAGCTAATTATACACGAGCAGAGAGGGGTGTTATCTTAGCTTGACCTCCCATCCATTTAATAAAAAAAACAGTATATACAGACGGCTTACACACACCGAAGGGCTCGATGGGCCATCGAGGACACAACATCAACCTGAGGTCTCGTACGTCACCCTTGACCGTGCGACCAAAAGTGACTCGCAAATGCTGGAAGCAGAATGCGAGCTGCAAGACTTTTATCTGCTGCAGGACTCAATGCATGTAGCCAGTTGTGTCTCCACTAGCATTAAGATCAGTCCAAAATGCAATCAGTCTTTCTGCCAGAAAAAAAAGTTCTGGTTCTGATCTAATTTGCTCACTAATTTGCTGTCATTTGAAGCCCTATGTTGTTGACCCAGTGACAGCATTAAAGTAGCCCGCAAAGTTCACCAGTGACCCCCCAGGCTGCAGCTTTTTAAGAATCATTTCTCTGTAAAAGACCAGGGAGAAGGGGGAGGACCACCTGGACCATCAGCATTGGCTCACTGCCTCACGGTCGCCAGGTAACGCAGCTGGCCATCAGCCAATTGTCTTTCATGTAGCGATGGAACGCATGACATCGCTCATACTCCATTCATGCTGTATCTCTAACGACCGTCACAGCTGACAGACCTGAAGGGGGACCTATTTTTTTCCCCTCCATAATACCTACCCTCAATGCTAAGTGTCCTTTCCAGTCCTGATGATGCCACCATCAAGTGGTAGGAGAAGTGGCCCCAACCGTCATAAAACAATAAAATCAAGACTAAACTACTCTTGTACCAAAGTTTCAATGCACTTAAGGCCAAAAATTTTGGCTTTAAGCAGCTGGGAGGTTAAACAAAGGAAGACAGACCTCATCCAACTGAAGGGCTGCTGGAACACAGTCAAATAGTGTAGCTTGTTTCCTGATGTGAAATGCTCTGGAGCCTGGATGTAATCTGTGCACATTCCCAGGGGGGTTCCTCTTGTAGTCTGTATTTGAGCTCAGGGAGGGTTACTGTTCCTCATAATCAGAAGCAAGCTATATTACAAGTTTTTTTTATGGAAAGATAATAACCCAGCCTCAGTGTGCAAAAGCAATACATCACAGGGATTATGGTGTGGATGTGAATCCCTTTATTGTGTAAGAAAAGCGCTAGTTGGTAAGGCCAAGTCAGGCTTAAATACAAACACACTTAAATTAAATTGTGTGGTTATTATCCCACAAGAGACAACCTGTTATAACTTAAATTAACTTAACTACAATTATAACTACAGATCAACACCACTCTACCAACACTAAAGCGGGTAACTTCATTTTATGTAAGTTAGCAGTCTGCGTTGGCTGGAGACTTGGGAAACATATTTTCATATAGCTTACCTGCTTAAATTAAACGAAGTAAATTACATTATGTTCGCGTGGAAATTGCAAAAAATGGCAATTTCTTCAGCTGGAACAATCGGACTTAATGGGAATGTATGAGAACCAAATAAACAAACAAACAGTGGCTCTAAGAGATGAAATAAACCAGATTATTTAAAAACAAAGAGAGGCTAGACGTGACAAGTCCGATTATTAAGAAAAGGCATAATGCACATAATGAAAACGGATAATACAATCATAAAAACAAAACTACAGACGAAAATCTAAATTATTTCATTTATTTGCCTTGTAGTTAAACAGCCGATTCAATTTGATCAAATCCTGAAGCAAGTATGTACGTGCAACCCAATCAATCAAACACGAAATCGGGTGGCTGTCACCTAGTTGTCTGAATCGATTTCGTTACCTACAGATCGTGCATTTAATTTATCTTCTCGCTACCCTTACCTGTCATTGCAAAACCCGACCCGGTCTCTGCGGCAGCATCAGTCGGCTCCACCTCTGCAGGAGCACCGACCTCGGCGAGTACCAGCAACAGGAGTACCCACTTTGGGAACATTCTTCACTCTTTTGCTAACATTTAAATTAAATAAACGAAACGTATCACTATGGATATCCCCCCTTGTCTTGAGGGACACTGCTGTCTTGGCAGAAACGGTGCATGTTTTACACCGGAAAACTTTTTTAAAGTATAATTTCGTATTTCATCTGACGACCCTGTGTGTATTTTTATACGTTTTACTATTGCCTTGTATAATAAACTGCTCTACAGCCGAGAGTATGCACTCTCCCCCCGGTCCTTTCCACTTGCTCTTATATAGCCCCTATCTCCGCCGAGCGCTCATAACTTAACACGCACCTCGGCACTGAAGTGGCCGGGATTCACGCCCACGGCCCCGCTTTGCGGCCAATCAGATCGGGCCGCCCCCCGGTGCCGCACCTCAGCGGGCACCAGCGCTCACATCACCTGGGCGGCGAGGGGCGTGATCCCCCGCAACAGCTGCGGCTCCAGCGACGCCGGCAAGTAATTATCCTGAATTAAACCGGGCGTGTTTACCCTGGCGTTTAAACGTATTCTGTTTCATGTCGCTGTGTTTATTATACACAAGCAGCAGCAATTTATTCGCTAAAGATATAAACGGCATGATAATGATAAAAAAAAATAAGAATGCCACAGCCTATACTATTTTTTTGTCTAAATGTATGAGCGCTACTGCAAACCTGCAATTTGCTTGAAGATTAGTAAAGTTCCTATAAAGTACTGAATAACCCCTTTTCCTGGAGATGAACTGATTGGTGGAAGGAAGAATTACAAATAAACAGACAGCCTCATTGGAGGATTGATGGATGAATAATTATGGATGGACTGATAAATATTGCCATAATGCATGTGAACTATAGTAAACCGCAAAATATCACGAAATAACTGAAGACACATACGTTAAATTTAATGGCAGCTTTGAGACTTTGATCACCGTCCTAGTCTAAGTCGCTCATGTACAGGTAAACCGGTTAACTGCTGTATTAAATGCAATGAAATGTGCGTTCAACATGCACTGTAAAGCTGCCTTTCATGGTCAACCGCAAGACAACTGGACCCTGCAATTTATTAGCGGGCTTCGCATGCGTGGTGAAGACTGACGTATTGGCCGTTGCTGGAACTGAAACGCTGATGTTTCTTGTTAGCATTGCAGCGATTAAATACAGCACGCGTAATTATATATCAGTTCCCGAATATGCGTTATTAAATTTTTATATTTCGGCGTTGCTTGGAAAAAATATATTTGTCTTTCACACACAGTTTTGTTTTTGTGAATGCGTCTGTCGTGGTTTTTTGGGACATTAATGCAATTGAAAACAGAAAGCCCGTGGTTGTAAATCTGGCCCATCTTGAAGAAATGTAACAAGGTTCAATAAATATCTGCGCCGTTTTATGTCCGCTTGCACTCACACGTCACCGAGAACCGCGGCTGGTCCGCCCGGAGCTCGCTTTCCTTCGTGTTTCCCGGGCCAGGTAATCTGATAAAAATCCAGCCATCTGATACATTTCGTAAATCCGTTATGCACCAGCCAAACGACAATTTAGGGATATCCCCCGTACCTGATAGACGAAATTACCTTATCTTCGCATCCAGTGGGTAAAAACGAGAAAATAATCAGTGTAATAACCCAAGAGAAACGGAACGAAAGTTGATCCAGTCAGTTTCAGTTCCGGTCCATAAACATAATGTCAATGTCAAATCATCATCCAAACACAGCAATGGGAACGTTTTAATTTTGTGAAAAGCAGGCGAAGAAATCAAACTGATCTGACAGCTATTTCTCTTACACTTTTCACTGACAGCAGTAAAATACTAATGAGTAACAGAGCTGGCACGACAGACCGCAAAGGATGAGCTCATCGTGACTTTTTTTTTCAAAGTTTTATTTTTGCGTCTTGTTTTAGTCCAAGGAGTACGCCTCATACAAAATATACGGTAGAAACAACGGCAGACTTATGGCCATTACAACGCAATCAGGCCGCAATCAGCGGGGCAGTTACCTCTGATTCCTCTCTGTTGCCCGAAAACCTTTTTATGATGTTCAACACTGTTCATGGAATATAAGTGTCTTTTTTCCATAAACGTTCAGTTTATATCAAAGATCAGAAATCAATAACTGGTGAAGACGTATTTAAAAAACGAATAAGGATATATATATTTTTTTTACATGCACATACTTTTTTTCTCCACACATGCAAACATTGCTTTTTCAAGCTGGACGAAATAATTTAAAATAAAAAAGTGAGGATGACTAATTTGATGGGGGGGGCTATTGGCAGTAGAACAGTCACAGTAGGTAGGGGTGATTATTTGGCAGAGAAGCCAAATAATTATGGCAGACTCAAACCCTCCTCATTAATAAGATGAGGAACGCTCATATAGATTAATGACCCCATAAAGAAAATTCTCTGTACCAATAAGTCCTTCCTCGTTGGTTAGTGCTAAGCGTCGAGGGGAGAAAAGACAAGGATAATTAAAAATGCCCATAAATGCAAACAGCTCTTGTGTCTCGTTTCAAACCAACACTTCTCCTCGAGTTCCACAAGCGAGGCTGTGATAGATGCACTTTTCCATTAAAAACACATCCACTTGCTGATTGGTCAGATTATTACTATTGTGTCTTTACATGTTTCATACTTTTGCGTGTATATACAGTATGCATTTATATCCTGCGGCTCCTTAAGGGATTTGGTCACAGTCATGCTACAGAGTGTCAGGTTGTGGCCCAGCCCGTCTTCGTGCCATTCGGGACTGCAATGGAGAAAACGACAACCTAGCCATGGACCACGGGTGGCTCCACTCACACATGGGTGTTATCCCTAAGATCCATTTTTTTTTTGGGGGGGGAAGGGGGTAAATGGAGAAAAATACATAGCCTTGCCAGGATGGCGATGGCACAAACGGGAACACTGCTTGGAGAGATCGACGAACAGCTACTTACTACTTAAACCTGAGCCGGTGTTGCGGTCACAGAATCCATGTGATTCGTGACTCTCCCGTTGACTTGACACCCTACTCACCATAAACCAGCCGGGGGCTGGGTCCAAGTGGACCAAGGATTTCGGAGCGAACGGCACTTCCTAAAGCAAAACCGGCCACCTACAGTAAGAAAGTCCCCTTTCACGTTACTGGGATGAATGTCCTAAAAAGTGACATCGCTGACCCCATAAACCTGAACGGTTGGGGTAATCCCTTCCTCTGCAGGGAATATAACCCCAACTCTGGGCACAGGAAGAGGCTTCTGGGAGTCCGCCATCGGGGGGGATCATGGAGACTTAAGAGGAATAGAGGGACCCAGTGTCCCAGTGCCAGAGCTTGGACTCTAGCTTTCGGGACTGGTTACACAGACCCTGACAACATATAACCTGAGCAGAGGAAGACCCTCCACACATACCAACCACAACCAGTGAGCCCGCCACTCCCGCACAGTTGGGTCCATCTGAGTAATTCTGGCTGTTTTAGCTGGCAGATGTGGCTTTAACCATACATTTCTATTATTCCAGACATGCACTATGATATCTTGATATACTCCTCTCAATTTGGCACTATTTTATTAAAGTCCTTTATCATCTAGGTACGATATATAATTTAAAATACTAGAGAAATATTGTTACGCATCTCACAGCTTACAACTAATGTCTGTATCTAACATGGTTAATAAAAATCCCTTATGACTACTTTTACACACCTCCCACCCAAATGCTAAAGCGATCAAAAAATAAAAATGAATAGCTTGCATTGTTTCTATAAGACATTTAGAAGGTCAGGCACTTGGTAATCATCAGCTGGAGCAGGACGCGGGAGACTCTCGATGTTACATAATGACACGGAAATTCACAAAGAACACTGTCCTGTTTACAGTCTACAGAAATGCACGCCATTAAAAGGTAAGGTCTACCCTAACTTGTCGCAAATCAAAAGGAATTTTTTATTTTCTGTCCCTTTCTTTTTGTCCTCTCCTTGTGAAATAGTTTGCTCATAAGCTCTGGGGGCGTTTCTGTGAAACGGCAGCAAACTCCAGATGTCACCTACAGTGAACACTATCCTTCCTGTACATCTATTATCATTACATAAGAAGTTCTCTCCTATAAAATACTACAGCGTTGGAACAGAAGGAAACGTCCCAGCAGCAGTCATTGTGCTGTCTTTAGGTCTCCTGTCTCCTTGTAAAATGTATCTGAATCCAAGTTCTTTCTCCCCCAGACGAGATGGGGATTCTGGCATCCCTGTTAATGACTCGTCTCACAAAGGGACGAGCCACTGACAGAAATGCTGTATATTTTGTATCCTTCTTGTGGCCCCAAACCAGGATATTCTTCCTCCACCACAAATGAAAGGAAAAACCTTTTTTTTTTGCTGCCGAGACTCATTTCAGGTCACTGGTTGTTAAAAAAAAAAAAAAAACAAAAAAAAAAGATTTTGAAATGAAAATTTTGGACAATTCTTGAAATTTTCTCCCTTTTTACCCAATAACTGGATGTTTTACTTCTCTATTATGCACTTTTGAAAACAGATACACATGCATACATACACAGAATTACCCAAAGCTAAGTGCGCACACACACACACACACACACACGCCAGTGTAAACTGCTGCCTCTGTAAAGATGATAAAACTCATCTCATCAAAACATATCACCGATCTATTGTTTTGGCATTTAAGCCACACTAGCACCAATCATCCTCCTTCTCCTGATGGCGACTGCGCCCCCTGGTGGCAGAGCTGGACCCCGCTGGGATGCCCAGGGCAAAGTGGTACCCGTTGGGGACGCCCCGGCCGCGTTGGGCTGGCGGGTGCAGCGCCAGGCCCTGGGGGCCAGCAGTCTGAGCGGGGCACACCCCCTGAGAGCTGAGCGCGTCCTGGAAAACGTCTGCCTTCTCGGGCAGGCCGCCGCCACGTTGGTGGGGCGCATCCCATCCAGATGGGCTCGGGGCGGGCAGAGTGGCGCGTGCCGTCCCCAACAGCACGGGGGAGGAGTTGGCGGTCTTGTACGCCACGCTGGGCCGGGGGGTGAGGGGGGTCTGGGGCAGCTGGCGACGTCCGCGGCTGGGGGTGCTGCCCCCGGAGGTCAGGGTCACCAGGCTCCCCCTAGTGGAGCCACTGCCCTAGATGTAAATGGAAACAAAGCGAATGAAAACAGACGACAATGACAAGAGCCATGGGAGGGGGGGGGGATGCAGAAAGGTCAAAGGTCACATACAAATACAGGCCCAGCAGAGATGAGCATGGTAGAGAGGACAGGGGCACGGCCACAAGGGCGGGCGTCATGGGGATGGGACGGACAAACACAAACAAGCACAGAGAGGCGGTGAAGAAGAGACAGGAAAACAAAACCCGACATATGTGAGAGAGATTTCAGGTCATTAATGATGGTGGACAAGGACAAGGACTGTCCTCAGATCAATGGAAAGACCAGCTGTGTTTGTCAGCTTGGTCCTCCAGTACTAAGTAAACCCCAGATGAGCTGTACAGAGATTCTCATAGCAGCAGGTCATTCTGCCTGTACTAGACCACATGACACCTGACTTCTGGCCAATTGTGGGCGGAGCCTCATCAAACCCTTCGGCCCCTGACCCAATAAAAACCATCCAGCTTTCTTGAATACTAGATCAACACTAATGCAACACTGGCATTGGTACCCAATGAGCCCCTCCTCTTCCCCATGTGTCCCAAGGTCCCGCCCCCTCCCCCCAGCCCCACCTGCTTGTTCAGACCCAGCTCTGAGGCCTCGCTGGGGGAGGTGGAGCGGCTAGCAGCAGCTGACCGGGGGTGGCACAGCTCGCGGCTGCCATAGCGGTCACAGGAGTAGTATCGCTGCTTCCTCTCGCCCCCCGTGGATGACGAGGGTGGCGGCTTGCGCTCATGCGAGCGCCCCCGCTCTGGTGCCCGCTGCCACGAGGAGAGCGCCCCCTCCGGCTCTCTGGGGGATTCTGCAGATCACAAGACAACTGGTGGGGTAAAGGCTGCTGAAGTCTAGTTAATATTTAAACACACATCGAAACGCACACCTACTGTAATACCACTTATGTACACAGCTGCTGAAATGAATGCATTGCTATCTGGCGTCATACTCCTAAACTAGTCCAACAGGCTTTCTGTAGTGCAACAAGCATAACATTCTGGCAACTATGTGAAGATTGTGGGTTCGAATCCCAAGGAGCACCCCAAAATTTTGTTGCTACCAACCAGTACGAGTCCCTTTGGTTAAAACTGCCAGAGAAATGTAACTAAGAATCAGGACAACTAAAGGATGCTGGGTAATTAAAATGGTCAGGGATACAACCCAACAACCCAGTTACGATTTGGGGGAATGTTTTAGGGCAACAAATGCAAAACAGAGCTGGCATCTGAAACCGGGTGAACATTTAACACAAACGTGGCTTAGCGGGTCCCCTAATGTCACAGAGGGGCAGAGCCCCCGGCTGGCACATTTTGGGTCTACCCCCTCATTTGGAATGCGGGCTTCTTTGCTCTTACACAGGAATGATTACAGAGGTCCTCAGGGTTAGTCTTTCCTCTTGCCTTGCCAAGACATGCTCACAAATTAGGGACTCCGATGTCTGGGTGCCTTTTTATCTCTTTAATAAAGGCCAGCTGCAGGTCTCTGCCCTGCGCCACCGTCTGTCGGGACCTGTCACCTTGGTAACCAGGGCCAAACTACTCTATAGACCCCCCGGCAGTGGAGCCCTGCCTGCCGAATAATATATCCATTCCTCGGAGGTTAAAGTATGCTGTTTTTTTTAATACATAGCTGTTTATGTAGAAAATGTAGAAGTAGAGACATACAAAGGGCTGTTTCATACTGGTGACAATTTGCTATTTATGTGATGGTTTATTTGTGGTTTATTCACTTAGCAAATGCTTTTGCAAAGAGCAAATGTTTTCTTTACTGGCTCCAGGCTCACTTGGACCTTATACTGGAAAAGCAGCTACGGGAGGTGGATGGATGGATTTATGGATCACTTTGAACACAAATGAACACTTTTTTTTTTTTAAGTATCATTTCAACTGAAAAAGCAACATTCTGACAACTATGGTTCTTTGCAGGAAAACATCAACCTACACCAGGATATAAAAGCAATCTGAAACCTCACAGCCTTGAGTGAGATGGTCAGAAGCCACCTGGATGGTTGTAACATGGTTACAGGCTTAGCAGTGAACTGCCATTAAGTCTACAAGGTACTGGAATAACTGAAATGGTAATTTACAATTCCTGTCCTAGCTCAGAGTGTCCTCCATGACATGGATTATCTGGTCACCCTATTCAAACTAGAATCCCTTTGGAACACCTTGCACACGCCTGTCACTTTTCACTTTTGCCTGTTTAACCAAATTTCTTCACATTTGGCAACTACGTAAACAAACAAACAAACAAACTTCCCACACCTCCCACTGTAAAAGGATAAGTAGAACTTAAGTCTTGATTGCAATCACTGCACTGTTTGTCCATTTCCATGGTTCCAAGGCAGCCCTATAATGAACACTGCCGCCTAATGGCACTGAGGGGAAGTGCATTTACTTCGTCAAAACATACTGGTTTGTTTCTGTATAAGGTTGGAATGATGGTGGCATATCTAGATGCAGCCTAGATGGGGCTGGAAGCAAAAGAGATGTGGAGGAGCAGGAAAAGGGGCCCCACTGACCAGCAAGGGCTGCATGCTGTGACCCGGCCGTCTGCTCTTGCGACCTCTGCTTTCTCTCCCTCTCGCGGCGCCGGTGGCAGCGGTGGTGGTGGTGGTGGTGATGGTGAGACCGCTCCTGGGCCGGCCGCTCCAGGGCATAGTCATGCAGATTGATCTCCGGGGGGTGGTGCTGTGGGGCCAGGGTGGACACGGAACGTTTCATGGGGCTGGCGTCTGGAAGTGGCTGAAGACGCGAGAGACAGCAGAAAAATAAAACCAGAAGAAAAAAAGAATTGACTTTCTCTTCATCCTCATTTTCGGTTTTTGGGTTTAAGGTTTTTGCAAGATTTTGGCTGAATGGTTTGAAGATCATAGTCATTGTCACAGGGTATTAAGCTCACGCTGACATTACAGAGCCCACAAAATGACCGTGCTGTCTGCACAGTTAAATTTGACTGGTGTTCTTCATAAATGAGCTCTCCTAACCTAAATTTATGTTTTTGAACATCAATTTGTGAATTTGTGAGTTGCTTGAACAGAACAGAATGAGCTCAGTCTCACCACCTAGTGGTGAGAACATATATGTTGCAGTGGTGGCTTAATGGTTAGGGAAGCGGACTTGTAATTGAAAGAGTATAGGTTCAAATCCCCGACTAGCAAGGCACCACTCAGGTACCCTGAGCAAGGTCCCGCCCCCAAGCACTGCGCCCTGGGCGCTGAATTATCTGCCCCCTGCTATGTCACATTGTCACATATGGGTTAAATGCAGGGGACACATTTAGTTGTTGTGCTGTGGTGTGTCAACAATGATCACTAAATAAATATAACTTACTGCCTGTAAATAAACCTCGTGAATCATTCTTCTTCCCTACTATTTTTGTCCATTACACCCTTGTCTGGAGCTTAGGGGACACACAGACATTTTAGAAAGTGTGTCTTTAAACCATGACACATTGGGGGGGGGGGGGAGCAGCAAGAGAAAATCCTCACTGTGAAAACTGGGAAATCGAGACGAACTCGGAACATGCTGCAGAAAAATAGACCTTCAAAAGGAACAGCTAAACGTAAATAAGGGCCTTGATTCTGCTGGATCCTAAGCAGGTCTCTGGGTGTTTCTAAACACAGCATCCAGGACATGCAGCCCAGAAAAATGCTCCCAGAATGGGAATCCGCCAAGCTGTCAGGGCGTGGATTCCACCATAAACTACTGGACCAACAAGACTGCTAGTGGTTGGTGCTGTTCCAGAGGAGATCCTACCTGACCCTGGGCATTCAGCCTGGGCATGGACGCTGCCCGTCCCTGGCTCTCCAGCCCAGAGAGGCTTCCGTCATTGCTGTCATGTTGTATCTCCATCATCTCCACTGATTCCTGCATACAGGCAGACTGGCCTTCAGCTCATCCATCCATGCATCATTTCATTCAATTTCAATTAAGTTTTTTTTATTTATAACCTTTCCTAATACAGAAAATTAATATCTCAAATATTAGAAGGCATAGAACAGTAAATTAATAATTCTGAATTGATCATTTCATTTTTTAAATAGAATGAATGAACGACAAGAGAACTGATCAGTCAATCACCCGACAGAGTAAAGAACATGTGTGTATAAAACCCTGAAAGAGACACGTGTTCTGATGGTAGAGCTGGTGATTCCAGGCCTGCTCCTCTGGCCCAGTACCTGAGCTTTGGTTCTGGAGGGGAGCTCCTCTGACTGGTCCCTCTGGGGGGTCCGTCTCCCCTGTCCTCGAGGTACTTCACGAGACGACTCTCTCACTCTGGGGGGGGACTCTTTATGGGTGCTGACTGGGCCTTGGCTGAAGAGCCACAGGGACACACAGCAGCACACGCACATACATGAAGTCACAGGCACACACAAATCACACACATAGAAAAGGACACCCAGAAACACAGCGCAGTCAGACACATCAACCAGCAGCGAGGCTATACCACAGCGAGGCTATACCACAGCGAGGCTATACCGCAGACACAAGGCTGGGTCAGTGCTTTCCGCACACTGTCTTTCTGTCTCCTTCAGCCAACACTTTCCAAATCTCACTCTCCCCTCTGATCACGCCCCCTGCAAGCGCCCACCCCAAAGCATGGGGGCTCACCCTGCAGTGCCATTTGTCAGAGACAGCATGGCGGGGGGCACATCCGGCGGGGGCTTGGTCTGCGGCTCCGCTTTCATTCCTGGTGTGGAGACACTGGCAGGGGGCTCTTGGTCTTGGAGGTGCGTCAGTGGCAGTATGGGCCTGAAGAGGGCGCCCATGCCCATCTTACCCTGCAGCCATCGACCAGAACAGCGTGATCAGTGGTGAGGGGGTGGTGCGCATGGGGGGGGGGGCATCTACTTACACAAAAACCGGTCACAGTGCCCTAACAGGTCAAGTGTCTAACAGACTAAAAAATTACAAAATGTATGTTTATATATATATTTTTTCATTTTCATATCATACATCCAGTTAAAAAAAATCCAAAAGAACCGATTATCAAAAAAACATCCAGCTATGTTGATACACTACCAGGAGGGGGCAGTGTGGCCCCCTGAGAAACATTACCTGGTTGACCCCAGAGAGTTGCTGCTGCTGTTGGAGCTTCTTGGCACGGTTTTGCTTGTAGTAGTCAAAGATCATGAGGGCAGCATACACTTTACCCACAGTCAGCTCATTGTCTTGGGAGGTGGGGGAAGAAAGGTAAGGAATGGTAAAAAAAAAGAGCATGAAGTACAGATGTGGGGTCTACCGTAGTCAAAATTATTTGGATAAACTAGGGGGCGCTATTTTCCCCTGCAGTAAATATCCATTGATATCCATCACCTTGGACAGCACAATTGTGCTGGAGAATTAAATGCACCACAGCTGTAACGGCCTTAAGTGACACCAGAGCACTTACAAACCTGACCACTAGATGTCACCACAGTCACAGAGCTGAGAGTCACAATAGGAAGTGGTGAAATGAGCAGTTGTGGTAAGCGGACACAGCAAGTGGGGTCAGGATTTGGAAATGGGTCACTTTGGTGTGTGAGAGGCCGAGACCAACTTGATATTTTGCTACCTGCACCTGTCACGCCATACTGGGCTGGCGTACCCACAAGCTTCAGTAATTAACGTGGGCTGCTTCGATAAATGCGCCACAGTTAATCTGTTTGTCTTCCTCCATAAAAATCTACTAAAATAAAATGGAGCTTCTCCTTCTCTCTCCCATTTCTCCATGAATATGAAGGACCTTCAACACTAAGATGGTTTATTTCTCTGCATGTCTGGATACTTCAGAATATTCAAAGCACCTTCAAGAACCTTCTAGAACAGTATTTCTCAAGCCCATCCTCGTTGCTCCTTTCTTTGTTCCTTCTCTGCACCCAAAACACCAGAATTAAACAACCAACCATCAAACATGGAAAACCTGGTACAGGCAATAAAAACTGTGAACTATCTGGGGGTTCCTGAAGGCTGAGGTGAGAAACACTGTTCTAGAACATCCTCAAGAACTTTAACGGAACCCAATTTGATCAACCACTCCAGAAGAACATGAGGTTCTTTACCCACAGTGTGTCAGGTGGGCTTACGTTTATGAGGCGTGACCAGCAGGTCCAGGGTCTTCTGAGGCAAGCTGGGCCACACGTTGCTGATCTCCTTCTTGAGGTCGGCGTCACAGAGCTGCTGGGCCACCACACCTGCGCATGTCCAACAGACCCGAAGCTCAGTGCTCTTCCTCCTTCAGCTCCCTGTCGGTCTCATCTCAGCTGCCTCATGAGGAGCAGCTTTGGGGGACCTTAGCATCACCATCATGCTGCTCCGCCAGTGAGACGGTACTCATCCAAACCGCTTTAGCAAACATCACCAGCGGTATAAATTCATGAAGTACGAAAAAGATACATTAGATAAAAACAGCAGCAAGATATCAAAATTAATTAATTCAAGATTCCAAATCCTATTTAACAACAATCCATTATCCTATACACCTTAATAATTTAATTTCTGTCCCACACTTTACACCAAATCATTGAAGTTCTCCAGTATCCACCATAATAATTTCAGACCTGCACAATCCCTGGTAATTATTTCATTACCATTCATACTCTTCAGAGTTCTAGGCCACTCTCTGCCCACAGGTTACAATGTATCATCCAACTGTGCTGTAACCAGCCTATTATCAAAATGGAGAATATCAGAGCCTCAGCGTCTTAAAGGGCCAACAGAGAGACATATAGCCTGGCTTAGAAGGTGGCAAGAGCAGAAACGAGGATAAACAAGATGGGAGGTCACCAGGTTATGCATCACCGATCGAAGGCAAGGGAGGATGCTGGGAATGAAAGGAGGGTGTGGAGGAGGGACACACCAGCAGGGGGCGTGGGGTTACCTGACGCCAGCTTGATCTCCAGCGCCGTGCGGATGAGGGCCATGAGGGTGGAGGTGAAGTGCACCGTGTTGTCTTCAGCGATGGGCATGTTCATCCTCACCAGCCGCTGGGGAGATGGACGGGCAGTCGTCACGGCGCTGGAAGCACCCCATGTCAAGCCTCTTTTTTGAGTCCTGGTAGCGACTTTGCTTGGCAAGCCAATCCCCAGTTTGGCATTTAAAAGGGGAGAGCCACAGGCCAGCGAGTGAACCATCATTACCAGGACACAAAAAGATCTGAAGAACTGAAGAAGGGAGGAAGCAAGTCTTCCACACAGACACGGTGCACTTTGGCCATGAAAAGATGAAGGCGAGAGAGACACAGGCATGCAGGACCACCAATGCTGGACAATAGATCTGGGTGAAGCAACTGAACCTCTAGCCTACAACATCTCTATTGCTACCTTCAGAAACGTGAGCAACATGGTTGTGCTTCTGCTGGAATGAACCATAACTCTTGCTGGAGCTGAAAGGTTGGACATTCCTGCAGAGGTTTTTAAGACTGCAGGTGATTAAGGATCTGAGCTTGTAACCCTGAAGACAGCTAGTTCAAGGCCCTAAAGGTGTCCTGCAGTGGAAGTCAGGACTCTTGACCTGGCAAAAGAGTTCAGTTTTGCAACCAAACTTGGATGATTTTAGCAGCTTTGAACAGCAGCACAAATTCAATTGATCCTATTGAGTAACTGCAATTGTTCATTTGGTTCAAAACTGAGCAAAAGACAACAGGTTGTGAGTGTGTCACATTGTAAACAGGAGTGTTACAGATGGTCTCACACACCTTGGTGTTACACCTTCATGGAGCGCAGGGTGTTCAAAGCATGCAATGGTTAAAACAGAAAAGGCATGCATCTGTAAAAGGTACGGTGATGAGCAGAGAGCGTGGTGGGTGGGGCTTCAAGGGTGAGGGGCAGAGCCAGAACAAATACCAAACCCCAACAAAAACAGACTACAAAGAGTGAGCAAGCCACGGACAAAGTCTGTAGATGGGCTGGGGGGGTAGTCCTCACTCAAAAGCATGAAACCGGGGGGACCCAGCAAGAACAGTAGCCCACAGCTGGGAACTGCTTTTAATATTGCTGAGAGTGGGAAACGTCTTGACATCAGGGGTGGGGAAAGATAGACAGAAAGAAAAACGAGAGCCCGGGGCTCACCGCACAGCTATGGCGTCCTCACATTTTTCATCAGTCCAACGTTAAGCACCAAGTGGCTAAAGCACATGGCTAATTGCTAGCATCAATGTGCTGGCACATGGCACTAAGCAGGACATGGGACGTGGGTGGCGGGGACTGCAGACACCAGGCTGGGACACTGACATTGTGCCGTGCGTGGTTAGTCAGTGCTGGGCACGATGTCAGTTACTTTGAGGCATGACGTCATTGTCAGCAAGCCTGAATATGATCTGAAAGGAGCTGGGAATTTCAACTGTGTTGAGCACTGGCAGTGAAAGACTCAACACTTCTACAGGCACTGTAAGGTCTGCAGTTAAGATTATTTAACCTGCTGTACACAAGGTTAAAAGGTTTTACTGCTTCACTGATCAGAGCATCCCTCAAAAACTATGTTACTATTATAGTGGCGAGTTTTCATGCAAAAAAGCATGCTGAAGATTTTTCCAGCATCATGAGTCCGTCAGCAGCTGTGGGCGGCGCCGTTTGGAAAGAGGAATACAGCAGCACCATAGTGTCGTGGCAGGAACAGCACAAAACAGAGAAGAACATCATCACAGAGCAGCACAGCTATTGGCCAGATCGTGAGCGAATGACAGGACGGGAGCAGGAGCAAAAGGGGTGGGGCTACCTTATAGGCCACACGGGGCGGACATTTCTTTCCCAAGCCTAAAGGAGGGGACATGTGGCGCAGCATCTCGTACATATCGAGGTAGGTGATGCGGCCACTTCAGTGGGATCGGGGCCAGATGGATAAAGGCCAAGCAGTTGAGAAGTGGACCAGAACGAAGACAGAAACAAGGACAATGACAAAAAAAAAAAAGAGGTCCAGGTTATTTAAATTCCCAGTAGAGGCTTAGAGGCTCGATGCCCATACTAGACAGGCATCACCCCCCCAGTTCAGGAGTTTGGGGTGATGAGTGTAGGGGCTCTGATCCCAAAGGAAACAGGAGGGCGGAAAATTCAAATGGGGTTGAGGGGGTAGCGCTCTCGTCCTGGGGATGACTGCTCCCGCATGCTGAGAGACATATGAGGGTAAGTGGGG
>JAODLD010000124.1:6912070-6934182 GCA_026781065.1 Mormyrops boulengeri
ACCCCCCATCCACAAACAACACTATACTCAAACAACAGATCAACGGAACATCTTTCTAGTGCCACAAGAAATTAATTAAAATTAGCTTTAGTTACTCTAGCAATAAATAATCTTTTGATATCCTCCATTACTAAGTTTTCAGTGTTTCTTTTACAGCTACATGTTGTTCAGATATTCTCATTATATTTATACAAACCCAAATCTATCACTAACCCCTCATGCTGTGCACCCTTCCCCATCTTCCTCATCCTCACCTCACCTAGGCACCAGGCCCCCTAGACACTCCCCATCTCTTCCCCCAACAAAGGTTCTCCTTCAGTCACCCCTCATTGACTCGCCACACCCCGGCTTGCTTACTTTGCTTATCATCCTGATCTCTGTGACCAAAATATCTGTAATGCTTCCCAAAACAGTCACAAAGTCAAACACGTTCCAGGAATCCTTCATGTAGTTCTGAAAGAAGGAAACACACAATATAACAGCTTTCGTAACTTCTTGAGATATCTGGATCATTGGAGAATTTCAGTGGATGAATGTTTAAACAAATAGTCCACTGGTCATATAAACCACAGAGCTAGGTATGTCACAAAAACATTTGATCCTTGAGGAAAGCACTAAAACTCGGATTTTCTCATTCCATAAATGTACGGGACTATATGGGATGTTACATCTATTAAATCAACAGGTAATGATAATACAAATATATCAGGCGCTGAAATGAAGACCATTACAGTTCCTAAAATGCAATTTTCACCAATATTTAATACGTCCATTATGTTAAAAAGGTTGGCTTTTCGAAAATACTTATGGGCTCAATTGACCCGTCTCGTTTGCCGTCTGGGCTCAAACAATCACTACCTCCTCCATAGCCCATAAGGGAGAGTGTCACCGTGGCAACAGTGAGGGCTAGAGGACAAAGATGCTCTTATCACAGCTTGCAAAGATGCTCTTATCATAGCTTGCCCTACCTCCCTGATTTCTGCCTGTGGATATCCTGAGTCCTAAATGATCTACACATGCGCATGTTCCCTCTGGGAACCCTCCCCATTATCACCCGTGAGCAGAAACGGGGATCATATGAGGTGGTGCCCCGGGACAGGCTAACTGGGAAAGGCACACTTACAAGTGGTCCGAAGGCAATGATCTTAAAAATGCACTCCAGTGAGAAGAGGGCTGTGAAGATCATGTTCAGGAACCTCAGCATGTTCTCGTACTCCTCAGGAGCTTTGTAGAACTGGGGGAGGGCGGGGGGGGGGGTGTTAAGAAAGAATCCAGGGTATGAAGTCAGAGCTGCAGGTATGAACCACCAACTCCGGGAGTTTACAGTACATTACCAGCAATTAACATCTTGATGGGGGGCTGTGATATTGGATTTTCTGCTTTGTGTTCACTTCCTCAGCTTACAGTATGCCGCTCCCCCCCACAACTAACTGAATTTTTCTCATAATTACTTCTCATTACCCAAAAGCTCAAGCGATCTCCAGCACCGACCTTCATCATGAGCACCACCGTGTTGAGGGCGATCATGGCCATGATGGAGTACTCGAAGGGTGTCGATACCACAAACTTCCACATCTTATATTGGAAGGACTGCTTGTTCTGGGGCATGTAGCGTGTGAGGGGTCTGGCATTGATGGCGAAGTCGATGCACGCCCTCTGCAGGAGCCCAGAAACCCAACAGAAAGCCAGCGTGGTCAAATCCAGTGATTTGCACGGCCAAGGAACAGCTGGCAACAAACACACTGGCGAGCTGACAGGAAGTAACAGGGGAACCATACCTCGTTCTTCTCCAAGCTACACTCCGACATGGCCTTGTCTCCTTGCTCCTGGAAAGTGATGATGATCAGGGCCACAAAGATGTTGACAAAGAAGAAGGGGAAGACCACAAAGTAGACCACATAGAAGATAGACGTCTCCATGCGGAAGCTTGGACTTGGGCCCTGGTCCTCGTAGGTGGCATCGACTGAATGCTTCAGCACCCTGGGAGGTTGCAGAGCCAACGGAGGGTAAAAAAAAACAAAAAAAAACAAAATACCAGGAAAAAAAAAACAATAGCAGGAATGACTAATGTCAATAACAAGCCTCATAGCTTCAACAGAGTCTGGCTGGACTCAATGAGTGGAACAGAGATTTGCATTCAACTCAACAGTGACCCAGCAGAAAATTACACTACATAGGTGCCATGTGTTTAACGTTTCTGCGTCATTGTATGTGTGAACAGACACTACAAACAGTTCTTCTGATTCATATGATGTTACCCTAACTGCCTGCGACCTGGCACCCCTCAGACAATGGCCCAAAGAGCACTAATGAAGCTGCTATACTTTGCTGAGTTGGCTTCTACATTGGCATTTCCACAAGGGCAGTCAATTAGGTTTAATCGAGTTACATAAGCAAAGAGGTCCAGACCGGTATGGTACGTCTACTTGATAATTAAGTGCCCCATTTGCTGCTTTGCATATGAATGGTTTCCCCGCAGCCAACAAGCAGCACTTCCAGCCATTACAGTTTGCGTGTGGCCATTCGAAAAACCGAGTAGTTCTCGTCGGCGACTGCTTGAGTACACAGCCTGGCCCCTCAAGATAGCCGTTCCAAAGAAAGCACTAGCACGGAATGCTCGCCACCTGCGTTCTTGAGTTGTAGGATCAGGGGAAGGTGCATAAATACGTATGAAGGTTCCCCAAACATTCTTGGAGTGGACATCTCAGGTCCAGAGGCTGGGCAGTATTGTTAGTGTTGAGGATGTACGGTAAGGATAGATTAGCAAAGTCTGAATCTACAATGGTGATGTTTGTGGTAAATGGAATTTTTTACTTTCTAGTTCTCAGGATGCAGCTGTTCAATATTCTGTAATGATGCTAAGTGAATGAAGGAGACAAAAAGAGACTTTTTCTCACTCCTGAGTCAGTTCTGTCGGTCTGTCTGTATTAATTAGCGTATTTTTCGCCACTCTACCCTCAAACACCCATGACTGCCTGGACAGCTGCTCCTGCTTTGCGACACAGCATGACGCAGCTGGAATGTCTATGGCATTGTGCTACTCACGTGGGCCAGCCTTCGCCAGTGGAGACGGTGAAGAGGGTGAGGAACGCCCATAGCACATTGTCATAGTGGAATTCGTACTTCTTCCACTCCCGGGGCTTGGCCGACACCTCGTCCTTGTCATAGTCCAAAAATTCTCCCCTTCAGGCCCAGGAGGTGAGACAAGTGGTTAATACAGAGATGTACGACACTGGTCACACTAATGGTCATGGGGTTGGATGTCTTGATAAATCACAGTGCAGTCAGGCCACACAGTCATCCTTTTTAAAGGGGTTTCACAATGACAGACCCGATTTTCAATGCAGACCCGGCTGGTTACCTGAGTAAGAATCAACCGTGAGGATAAGAAACCCATTTGTCAACGAGTTCAAGCAGCTGGGATCACAGATCTGCAAATTTGGCATTAAACCCATACTGTCTGGGAAGTAATTTTACACAGAAAGACAGTAAATCAATCCTGTTGCAGTCACACAGTGTGCATATTTGTTTTTCGGATATAAATACGTGCAGCCAGGACATTCAACCTGCCGAGCACTGGCAAGGGGTCGGACACACCTGCAATCCTTCTCCAGACTCTTGGACTCATCGGTGCAGTAGAAGAACTTGCCCTTGAACAACTGCACGGCAATGACGGCGAAGATGAACATGAAGAGTATGTAGACGATGAGGATGTTGAGCACGTTCTTCAGAGAGTTGACCACGCAGTCGAACACAGCCTGTAAGCACACGTCTGCACAGTCATGTCAGACACACATGGGCGAGGCCTTCATAGGGACACGCAATCGAACACCCAGTGGTGTGACAACGTCACATAATAAATGGGTGAACCGAGAAATGCCAGGCATTACTACTTATTTTATTATTATATTTGGGGAAACCAAACCTTAAACACCCACGACAGCTTATCCTGAGGTCTTAGTCACTATCAGGGTTAACCAACGATTAGTGGCCTAAACTATCCCATCATCATGTTCATCCACAAATAAACACATAAAACTAAAAAAAAAAGAAAAAAAAGAATATTATTTTATATGACTTTTATAACTCATTACTGAACCTGCTCAAATGCTTGCATGAATCCCCTTTCAAGGAGATTGCATGCTACACTGAGCATGTTGCATGGAATAAGAACATTAGATACATGAATAAAATAATACAATATGCCAGGCCTTTTCCACTGAGAACGCCTGGCTGTTCTTTTGACTGTGCATAACAAACAATGAATTGCTAAATCTTTAGTCTTTAGTCTTTTTAGGGCATTGATACTGCCAGCCAGTATTTGTACTACAGTGGAGAGTCAAAGTCATCAAACAGAAGGTGCAGGGCTTCTGACCTGGGGGTTTTGACTACAAGGCACATTGCTGGCCCTTGGTATTTGAAATCTCCCAAGGTAAGCTGGAGGGGGTGAGACCTGACCATACCTTGAGTTTGGGGAGCCGTTTGATGGTCTTCAGAGGTCGCAGGACCCGGAGAACCCGGAGGGACTTGATGGTGTTGATATCTTTGCCTTTTGTTCCCCTTTAAAAGAGCACAAGGAGAGTGAGGGACAGGCACACTCATAGACAAACACAAACAAGCACACAGACAAACACAAACACACAAACAGACAGACAGACAGACAGACAGACAAACAAACACAGAGACAGACATAATATGCGCACGCACACACACACAGACACACAAACACAGACAGACAACCGCACACTCCTTTTTCAGCCACTGTGTCAAAAACTGATGTTACTGCTGTTGACATTCACTATTGTTGCTATTCACTATTGTTGTATAGACAAATAAATGTCTATACAACTGATTTTTTTATTTTTATTATTAAAGTACCTATTAACATGCATCAGACGTTAAATTATTAAAGAACTACTGTAAACTTTCCTCTCTGTGCATAAATGGCACCTCGCGTCTCCCTCAACAAACAACACACGTACGCTAAAAAACAAACACAGCACCAGATGACTCAACCCCACCATTGTGACGTGCACGCGCACAAGATGCAGAACTCTCCAGAGACAAAAATATACACCCACAGCCATTCCTCATTCCCGCTTGCATGCTATTTTGTAAAGGTCATGTAATAGAAAATTACATGGTCCAGCTGGACGTCCTGCAGAAGATGCATTGTGGGTAAACTTGTTATTCTACAGTAATGCCTGTCACGAACACCCCCCGTACAAGTTAAACAATGAATATATCTATTTATGTTAAAAAACAGGACATGCCTGATCTATACAAAGGGTTTACACAGAACTTAGAAACCCATATACATCAGGCCCTGCTCCTAAATTTATTTTTAAGTTTTTGATGTAAAATGTCACGTCAAAAGAAGCTTTATAGCCTCCGATTCATTTAAAATGTAAAGCTTTAGGACAAAGGGGGAAAAAACTGCAAAAATTGCACTGGTGCAGAAGCTTGATTGGAACTGATCCCAATGGCAAGGCTGCGTTGATACTAGTGCAAAATGCTTGACTGATAACAAACCTAGTGTTTGATATCAATGGAAAAGCTGTACAGCTACTGCATATGGAAATATAAAAAGATGCACCAGAGCAGTCAAGAGAAAGGCAATCGGTTTCTTTGTGGTGTAAAAAAACACCCCACAGAGCATCATTAAGTGTCACACAGCTGGGCTACTGTGCAAACACCGAACAGGAAATTAAATTCCTGTAATGGCACCAGTTAAAGATGCCTAATGAAAAAGTGGAAATGAAATGACTATGGACTGAAATGCAACGGAGAAGCAGTAATAAACCATTTTAAGTCTCCGTTCAACTACAGCTATACTGGGAAGTCACAGAATGTCACTGAAAACATTGCGATTTCCCATCAACAGACAAGTACACACCCTGTTTGTGCTTAATTAAGATTTACGGGTGAGTAGATATAGTCATTCAGAGGAAGCAATCCCTTAGAAACTCACAAATAAAATCCTGAATATACTGTTTAGGGACTACATGCTCTTCCATTAAAAACTGGAATAGTGAAAACAAAAAAGGGACATCTCTCTCTCTCCTGGACTTCTGAAAGCTTGGTTCTGCTTTTTAAATATCAGGCGAACACAGCATTCCTCCTGGGTAGAGAGCATTAACATGGACAGGACAGAGGCTTCCAATATCAAGCGAGCAGCAGAAATCGGGGTGGAGAGCAGAGATAGGATTCAGAGGAATCCACAGGAGGCACACAGGCCTGTAATGCACAGCTCACAGTGTCAACTCAGACTGACAGTGCTGTCTGGCCAAGTAGCAGACCACATTATTACAACTGAGTCCCTCACCTGGAACTGTACCAGTGGGAATCCATATCAGAGGTAGTGCACTGGGCTCGGAACTCAGCCAGGATGGTCAATAAGGATGCAAATGCTGTGTACTTTTGTCTCTCTCTCTCTCTCGCGCACACACACACACACACACAGGTAATATATATCTTTGTGGGGACTTGCCATTTATATCTATGGGGATATCTCTAATCCCAGCATGATGACCTTAACCCCTACCCAGCCGTAACCTTAACCATAAGTAACCAAACATAATACAAGACCTTTGGCATTTTTAGTTTTTTGAATGTGTCCACAGATCTTTGTGGGGACCTGAAAAATGGTCCACATGTTAAAATAACAGGCCTTTTCACATTGTGGGGAAATTTTGGTCTCCACAGTGTAATATAAACAATCCACACACACACACGCACAAAGTTGTGTAATCATATCTTTTTGGGGACCTCTCATTCATTTCTATAGGAAAAATGCTTATACTGTACTAACTATGACAATCTTAACCCCCACCCAGCCCTAACCATAACCATAAGTAACCAAACAAAATACAAGAGTTTTGCATTTTTAGTTTTTTATGAAAAACATTTGGTCCCCACAAGGTAAGGTATACCTGGACCACACACACACACACACGGGTTGCAGTGTCGCCAGTCCATTCAGGTTCCTTTGCCTGATCCTGACAGTCCTAGCTGCCCGAGCATGATTAAGCACAAACCATTACACTCAAACAACCTCTACAGGTTGGTGTCTTCAGTAACCAACGGTTTCATCAGAGAGAGGGGAGGAGCCCTGTCAGGTACAAAGGGTGGGGGAGTCCTGAATATGCCACTCTGCATGTTAGATTAGAGACTCAGTTCCTACTGAATTACAAATCATGAACAGAGTGGCATAGTTAAAAGATGCGTCATGATTCATTAATGATGAACAAACCTGAGATCAGTATTTCACTTGTTATTCATTATTTGTTCCTTAAATAGTTCACAAGGCTTTACATGACAGATATAGTAACAAATACAGTTTTTGCTTGAAATGTGTCACGATTTACTAATGATAAAGGAACATCAGACCAGTATATAACCAATAATTAGTTTGTCGTTGATCCCTTTAAATGGGCAGCGCGGGCAGAGTTGCCAGGTCCGAGGTTTTCCCGCCCAATTGGGCTGTTTTCAAAATACGGTTACGGGTAAATATGGGGAAGTCGCGGGTTGCGTTTTTTTTCTTTTTGGCTGCTTTCATAATATTCCATGGCAGCAGACTGTATGGGGAAAAAGAAATGAATTATTACGAATGCAAGCGGCTCCTAATGCTGAGTAATACTGAATCGCTAGGTACCGGAAGTCAGAGCAGGGCTGTCAGCTCTCGCGCGCATGGCGGGACATTCACGCAAGAAATATTACGGCAAATCTATATTATCCCATTATAAGACTTAAATTGGCTACATCAGAAGCGTTGGGGTAGTTTGCAAACCCTGCAGACTACGTAGAAGGTATTAAAGCTGTTACATAGGCCTACATGCAAAAACGTGTGCTGACTAGTATCGAGTTGAAAATCTCACTCCAGCCAGCTGACTGAAGTTGGCAACACGACGTCACTGTGTGCTAGTGTAGCACAAGCTAAAACCCTGGATTCCTTTAAATCTGAGCTAGATAAGATTTTAACAACTCTGAGCTATTAGGTTCTCCCCAAACGAGCTTGATGGGCCGAATGGCCTCCTCTCGTTTGTAAATTTCTTATGTCTCTTATGTTAAAACGCTGAATATCGATCGGCGGCAAAATACTGGTTTACTTCTGTGAGATGCCGTATACAGGGATTATAAATACTGGGCTAATTTCAGCTTCCGTCGGGTGGATTTTAAGCAGACCTTGGGCTGGAGACTTTTGCTGGACCTGGCAACACAGATCGCGGGTTCTGAAGAGAGGAACGGTGTTGTGTTGGATATCACGCCGCCAGTCGGTGATTTAAAGGTAGGAAAATGGATTTTCTCTGATTATGTTGGGTACGAGTTTCAGAATAAAGTTGTATTAAAAAAGATTATAAATTTAGTTTTATACTTGGCAGAAGACCCGGTGCTACAGTATGATTACCGGGATTGGCGGGCACTGTGTAACCGATGTGTAGTTCTATTTTTATTAAGTTTGATTATTGTGAAGACGGATTGATTAATTGTATTTTGTATGGGTTTTATAAATATGATATGTGGCGGTTGACTGAAGCTGGCCGCCGTTCTTTGAGAGTTGCTTTTACTGCGTATCATAAATAAATATGGTATGTTTAAGTAGAAGAGGTCGTACAGCCTGAACGCTGCTCTTATAAACTCTTATATATATATATATATATATATATAGCCAGTCGGCTGTAACAGGAGATCTGTCGTTATTATAGAGTGGCTGGGTAATTGTTTCTTTTTATTTTGTTCTTTTCATCTTAATTATACTGATATTGTAGCGCCGACGGCGTTTGCATGTCCCAGCATGCCCCGCGAGTAATTGTAAATAGCCCGTTGTTGTACTGTTGTTGGTAATAGTTGTATTTCCGAATTGTGGCATGTTTGTGTACCCGTGGCTTATCTGTACCCTGTCCGATCCTGGCGTGTCCTTAGTTTTGAATAAATTTCCCACCGTACCTTACAGTTCGGCGTCTGACCTCCCTGTCTATTATAGGCATATATAAATAATTTCCAGATTGTCAAATTAATCGTTAGGTTTACTCAATTATTAATATAATCGATGGTGACAGCCCCACACAGAAAGACATGAGCAAGACAAACCCATGCTCCTGATACAAATAAAAGTAAGCTAACCCCCACCCTAATGCCCACGTTAGTAGTTCTGGTGTTCCCACGCAACCACAACAACATGCAACAGTCAGGCCATTGATGCACTAATTAGTCTTAGCATGCTTCTCATTCAGCTCAGAGACTCGGGAGTTAAAGATCAGACAAAGGGGGAGGGAAGATCAGACATGAACGGGAGAAATAGACGTCTAGCTCTCTGATAGCTTTCGACAGAAGCGGTCAATGGAGCTCGGGAAAGGGGCGTTACATTAGCTGTGACTGAAGGGGATCAAGACCTAGGTCTTTACAGGTCTACGGTGGGATTGGTCAGGCTCAATGCTGCCCCAAGGAGCAACTATTTTCTTTCTAATTACACAAGAAACCACATGAGCCAACACTGTGAATGCAAGTTCGGTGGTTTAGAGGTGTGACCGAGAACCTGACATTCATAAACTCATATGCCAGTGGGAGGGGAGCACACTTTGTCCTAGGGGAACCCTGTACTGGAAAGGCCCATTTTATTCCCTCTTAAATGTTGTGTTATTCAATTTAATCTCGAAATTTTGGTAACCTGAATGAATTAGTCATTTTTGTTTACATATTGAGCATGAAAGTCCTGTTGCTCTTTGCAGAAATTACTACAAAGAATGAAGTAGTGTTTCTCCGGGATTAAGGTTTTTGTATACTTTTTCTAATTGTACATGGCATTTTCCTATAGAAATATAGACGAACACACCTTTACATCTTGCCCTTGGTTCTGACAGTCCAAGAATTATGTGCTGCCATTGAAATCTATTCTAATGTTAAACTATTATCCATAGACTCTCCTCAAGGAAGACCTAATCCGCAAACAGCAGGGTGCCCTGTGAAAGCTATCAGGGTGACTCCTGTCCAGCTAACAGCTCAGGACAGAAGGCAGTTCACTTAGGTGGACACAGGACCATTATCATAATCTAACAAGGAAGGAAGTAAGGGGGGCATTTTTGGAAGAGTGGGATAAGAAAGGGGAGGTCCCCACCTGGTCACATTTTGTTGCGATCTAATGAAGGAAAGCAATGATTAAGAACAAAAATATATAAAGAAGGATTATGGCAGATTTGCAAACAAACACAGAAGTATGCATAAGCAAAACATGAGAATATAACAACACATAAAAAGCAATGGAGAGAGAATAATTCAATGAATGCACAGCTCCTGTAGAATAATAAAACCATGTAACAAAATGGCAGAATGGTGACAATGACTCTATGGTTCATGAAGAAGATCATATTGATAAGAAGCCTGGTCAGGAGAGAAAGCACCCCTCAGTGAGGGTGCCTGCTTCAGATTCAGGATGGAATGGGAGGTCTTCTAATGGTCTAAAACTCACTGCACTCATCACTGCATGACTGTGACTGGAGGCCATCTTCACCAGCTCAAAACTCCCAGTTAAGCCAAAGCTGTGACAGACCAAAGTCTCACTTTGTGCTATGATGTCTACAAACTTGAGACCAGATGTATGGACATATGGAGATCCATCTGTGAAGTTCCAGTATTCTAGTCTTGGCCTCTGTCTAGTCTAAATGTGTGAAGCTGCAAAGGATGTAAGCAAGGGACCCTATTATGATTATATAACAGACTCTGATGATGAAGACTTTGGTTGAAGAGGCAGCGGATGCTTCAACTTAGATGGACGAAGGTGGATATAAACAGATGAGATATGAGATCAACTATGAGAGCTGAAAATGAAGTAAGGAGGCATGAGTATAGACACTGCAGTGCTTTAGCCGAACCCTAAGCTTGCCACATGCGCACACACACACACACACATACAGATGTGCAGAGAGAATGACAAGGAGCGTGTGACATTGGGAGACAAGCAGTAAGATAGACAGTGTGAAGCATTACCCCATGAAACTCCTGAAAGTCATCCAGAGCCACGAGGAAATAAAGGGAGAGTAAGAGTCAGCAAGATACAAGACAGGAACAAAACAGTACTACTGACACAGAGACGCAGAGAGAGAGCAAGCAAGTGATCATCAACATCATGGCCCACTTGGGCAACAGTGTACGGTGGTGTTTTGGAGGACCTCACTGCAACGAGAAAAAAATAACTGAAGAGAATTGTCAAGCGTCACGGTAACCCATCCTGGCAGTGAAAAACATGCATTACTTGCAACACAGAGCACTGAAAAAAACATTTTATGTTGGCTTGTTGGTTTGCTTGTGCAGCAATGATGAAATGTACTTATCATTGTGGCTACATGAATAATATCAACAGCAAAGAAGGGTCTCCAAATGACCTGCCAGAACAATTTGAAGATTATAACTTCTAAGGTATGCAAGGGCATGACATAAGGGGCGGGGCTTACGTGTCACCTTTTCGCAACGCTTCAGGGATCATAAATGAACAGCAGTAGAAGAAAATATTTTACAAAATTAAAATTCCAACCGAAACTGTAAACTGGAATTCCCGCATGACCTGTTAGACTGACAATCACTTGGAACTATAATTAGTTTTTATCTACGTAATAATCATAATCATTTTAGACTATCGTTTCAGCCAAGGACAACAAAGGTTGTACTGTTACATTAAAAATGCCACAGAATATGCAACAACAGTGTACATTGACTTATGCCCCACAGCGTTATGTGGATGGTGACGGATGCAATATTCATAGAAGTGAAACAGATTATTTGGGGTCTTTAGGGGAACTTTACCCCATGGAAAACCACATCCCAACAGTCCACCACAAATACCGTTGTTGCATTTTCTGATGGCCTGACATCAATTTTGTGACATGACCAGGCATAAACACTTTTGCTCCAGTACACATTCATATTTTCAATAATAATAATAATAGATACTTTTATTGATCCCTATGGGTAAATTCTCTTTGCCTCCCTCGCATTGCTCTCTGTAGGTGAGAGCAAGCTGGCCATGAAGGGTAGCCACCCTTAACCCCCAGCTACCTGGGCCCTACTAAGAGCCTTGTTCAAGGACTCGAACCGGTGACCTTCTAACCACAGGGACAGAGGCTTACCCACTGAGCCACATGCTGCCCACAAAAAGCCACACTCCAAGCAACTAACAAGCTCCTTACCTGTTATGCTATTGTTTTTGTTTTCTTTTTGCTTGTTTATTCCTTCAGTTGCTGCAAACTAAGAATTTCATTGTGTAGGCACTGCGCATATGACAACTAATTGCTTGAATCTTGAATGTTTGTTTTGGTATGACATGTTTAATGGTCGCTGACTATAAGGGACACTGGATTCTCTGTATCCTGCTTACTTACGTGCACGCGAAGGCCACCAGGGCACCGCTGACCACAATGAAGTCCAGAATATTCCACAGGTCCCGGAAGTAAGAGCCAGGGTGAAGCAAGAGGCCCAGATCAATCATCTTGAAGAATATAGAATGAAAATGAGAGTGATGTATAGTGAGTTATAGCAGTGTATTTCAACCGTTTTTGACCCACGGCACATTTTTTACATAGAAAAAAAATCCCATGGCCCACCACCAACCAAAAATGTTACAAAATGACACTCTGTAGCCTAGTAATGACAAAATAATCTCTCAATTTATTTATACTCACTCAGTGTGAAACCTGAGCCCATTTGGATGAACACAAAGCTGATATTCTGGCAGGAATTGAAGACAGACACACACCAAGCTCTTCCTCAACAGCTCTCAGTCTCTCTCTGTTTTTAGTTTTTACAGTCAAGAGTCAGGCTTGAAAAACTCAGCTGACACATATGTCGTGGAAAATGGGAGTAATGTTGAAATAGCTTTGTTTGTTTAGAATACATCACTATTACAGCACAGACACTTGACGATGGCATATTATTTGCAAATAATTTTCCAAAAAGTTTTTTAGACCAATTAACTGAAATTGGATAATTTCCCACGGTACGCCTTACAATCTCTCACGGCACACTAGTGTGCCACGACACAGTGGTTGAAAATCACTGCCTTATAGTACTAAGTTGCATTCTACTGATCTTCCATCTTCCCATGATGATTTATCACAGACCTCTGCCAGCCCTAGTTGGACTGATTTTCTCATTCACAATAAATAAGGTCAGCTGGGCAGATGTGGGAAACTGCAGAGGGAGAGGTGTGAAGGATTTGTGTTTGAGTGTGGCATCATTATGACCTTACAACGATGTAACAAGGCAGACGGAGAGGGCGAAAACCAGGCTTTCACCACTAGCTACAATCTAATGAAGGAAAGCCATGATTAAAAACAAAACGTATAGAGCAATTATTTCAGGCTTCACAATCCTTAGAACGCTTTCTGTTTTAAAGGGGCATGGTGGCATTTTGTGATTTGAGTCTAATTAGTCATTAACTGCTGTCACACACCACAATGCTGACCTTGTGGCAGACCTTCAGCTCTGACCCAGCCACGCTGTGCCGAAGACTAGCAGACCTGTGGATCCCTCCGCTAGAAAGCTTTCAACATGTTCCCTAGCTTGTTTTCAGCACATATACCTATTTTTTACGTTTGTTTGTTTATTTAGCTCACCTTGGCTCAAGATGATTTTGCAAAATCCATCACAGGTTCCAGGCAGGGAATCTGGCACCCTGCTGGTCTAAATGGATTTCCGGGACAGTGGTCTTTATTCCCCAGCTCAGAAATGTAGGATGTTTACATCAGAAAGTCAGCTGAAGTAATTCATTTGACATGGGGGGTGTAATGAAAAGGGGGCTTTGTTATGAGTTAGGAGTGATTTACTAGGATTTTTTAAGGTGGGAGGGGCATGAGAGGGGCCATAATTCATGGGGTCAAACTTATTTGCCAATGATGTGGTTCAAATCAGTGAGTGATAGGGGAGGAGGCAATCTGGGATCCAATTAGCTTTCAGTTTTCAAGTGGCCCTGTTGCCCTGCCCCTGCATATGCCCCTAGTCTAAGTACAAAAAAGGTGTGCCAAGAGCAACATGAGCCCATCCTAACGGTATCACGCTAATTTAAGAGTAATGTGTTTTTTCCAAAAGAGACTGACACTGAAACTCATTCAGCTCATTAAAAGACTGACACGTACAGTACAGAAAGCTGGTTTTGCACAGGGCTACACATTCTGCAGAACTTGAAATACTTAGCTGCATAAGTGGGATTGGGGGGGGCATGGGCTTTCAGCCCCCACTGAGCGCATAACCAGCCACTTAACCATCCTCGTTACAGACGGGCAATTGAACCACATTCCGCTTAACCTGAAGCAAATTCAAGCAGTTTTAATTAAGACAAGCAGATCGCGCCTGACTGTAAAGCGGCATAGTGATTAAACCATTCAACTTCCACACTGCATCCTAAAATCCCTGGAGAGGTTCCACGGCTGTCCTCACTGCCACGATAAACATCCAGCAGTATCCACAGATATGAGCAGGAAAGTATAAATTATAGAAATGGCAGCAGTCAAACTTCATTATAACGTACTGTAAGAATGAATGACCCAAGAAATGGGCAATTTTATGGTCACAATCAGTGGAAAGAGTTTACCTTAATCACCATCTCAAAAGTGAAGACGCCTGTGAAGATGTAGTCTAGGTACTTGAGCACCTGAGTGAAAAAATATTTAAGAACAACTGAAGCTAACGAATGTGTAAAATATGCAGGTGTTCACGATCACTCAAGCCACACATTTACACAGGACACGTGAGGTTTGGGGCCAAAGTGACATTTTGAGTGGGGCCCCAGAAATGACAAACCTGCCCCTGACACTATATATATAGCAAATACATCAGGAATAAATCAGCAGTATCTCGAAAACATAAGACGTTACTGTGGCCCCCATTAAGTAATTTTATAATTTTTCATATTCAAAAGAAGTGCTGGACCCACTGAATCTTCCAAGTTATCCATGCCTCTATTGCGCCCCTGTGCGTTAGATGAAATGAACTGCAAATCACGTGTGATGTTTTTCCACACTCCAAAACCCCCAGCCCAAACATGACCTGTGATATCTGCCCCTACCACCTCCACAGAAGATCCACAAACTTCCCTGCTAAGGAACGACCTTGTATTTCTGACACACAGTGGTAACTTCCTGGTGGGACCAGACTCACATTGTTGCGTGGAGAAGTGGCCTGCACAGGGTCCTCAGCGGCCAGCGCGATGCTACTCATCGTGATGACCATCAGGATGCACATCTCAAAGTAGCGCAGCGTCACCACGTAGTGGCACAAGCGGCGAACCCTGCAGAACGACACACAGGGGTAGAGGTACCATTGAAAGGTTACCCTTTCCTGAAAGTAGGGGGAAGATTTAGGACCCTGAATGCGACACTGAGAATCTTGGGAAGGAACACTCACGGGTTGTTCTGACCAAACACAAACATGGATCTGTAGGATGGGATCTGCTGGGCACTGTTCGCTGTCTTGTCCTCCAGGATCATCTTCTCTTCATTTGGTGGGAGGGATTCACAGTCAATGTTGTTCACTGACAAGAGATGAAGGTAGGTGGGTATGATGGGAGAGATATTGAGCTGGGGGATCTAGCCTTTTACACTAATCATTTGACAGCTCATTACCATACATTAATTGAGATGATCTAAAACAAGAAACAGGATCTGACTGGCTCAATAAAGAAGCAGATGAGCAGTGATTTAGTATATGTAAGGCTTGATGGATGCTTGTGTGGGTTTCACCTAGGTGTTCTAAGGCTCCACCCACTAATCTAATGAAGGGTGGTTAGGGTATTTGCTAAATCTGTGTTTCGCAACCCAGTCCTAAGGGACCCCCAGACAATCCACATTTTTGCTCTCTCCCAGCTCCCAGCACACCATTGCCAGATATTTAGTGTTCTTGATTGGCAGGGAGCTGGAAGGGAGCAAAAACATGGACTATCTGCGGGTACCCCAAGGACTGGTTTGAGAAACACTATGCTAAATTACCCTGAATGTATGATTATCCAAGTATGCTTGAGTGGAATAATGCTGAACATCTTGTAGGAAATATCTCAGGTACTTTGTCTATCAAGGAACTTCTATCCAAGGACCACCATGGACATTGGTCTCTTGCTGGTACTGACTGGGTATGATGGTAGTCTCCACAGGGGGGCCAGTGATGGTGACTGGGATGTGGACAGCAGTCTGGCTGGAACGCAGGATGTTCTTTTGATTGTCGACATCTTCCTGCTTGTCTCCGGCAGCTGGGTGAAGGCTGAGAGGGGGTACACTCACCACAATGTCCACCTGTCTTTCCCTGCAGGAGAAAGAGTGGCAAGTTCTGAACCACGTACTTTGCAGATTGTAGTTCCATTCTCCAGAGAGAAATTTGGGATAAAATGGTACTGAACTATTTTGTAACTTTTTTTTTTTTTGCCTGTGACTAGATATCACTAGTCAGAGTAGCCGAAATAGCCACCTAAACAAATTTTTTTTAAAAAGTACAGTCATGCTCATTTTCTGAGACACACGTGATACTGGGGATCAGTTCAAAGCACACATTTATCTGATTATTGTATTCAGAAGGACTTATAGTAGATAAAATTTTTACGTGTGCTCCCAGGGAATATAATTGTTAGTGCGATGCTCTACTTGGTGAGCTATAGGAGATATTCAAATACTATGTCATTCATAGAGGTTTTTCTACAAGACCCTGGTGTCTGTCCCCCACCCTCAAGATATATAAATGACCACACAGCTCCACTGTCTTTTTACCCTGCAAATCATCAGCAACATTACGGGCACCTGGCATGTCGAATAAGATACTCAGGCTAGTTGGTCCCTCCCTTCGATGGAAACATGCCAACGACACTATGCTGCCCTGAACCCCAGCTCCAGTTTGGTCTGTGGATTCCCATGGTGAGGCTTACCTGTGCCGGCGGGCCTTAGTGCCATCCCTCTGCCCGTTGTCTTTGCTCTCTTCCCCATCGATGGTAGACTGGGCTTTGATGTGGCGGACCCGATGTCTCCTCCTTTCTCCATTCCCTTCGGTCTCCCCATGGGGCTCTGCCGATGTCCTCTCAGGCTCCCTGTGCCGCCCACGGTGCTCCGCCTTGCCTCCCCCACTGAGCATACCATTACCCTCCTTGGGTTGACGGTGGCCATGGTGCCGGCGGTGCTCCCTCTCATTGGCTCCGCCCCCTTTGTCTGGTACACCCTGGTGATGGTGCCGCCGTTGGCCACCATGGCCCTGCTCCGCCTTGCTCTCCCCACCACGGCCGTGGTGGGCATGACGCCGGCCATCCTTCCCCACACCCGCCTCTCCAGCATTATCGCCTTCACTGGGAGGATGCTCCCGCCGCCGATGGTGCTTGCGGGGGTGGTGGGAGGACAGTGGCTCCCTGGGAGTCCCCTTCTCACTTCCCCCTACCCAATCATCCTCCTTTGGCACATCCCCGTTGCTGCCACTGCTGCCTCCGCTGCTGTCACAGGTTTCGCCATTGTGTGGCTCTACCACCAGGGGGCGCTCCAGGTGAGTCTTCATATCAGGCCTGATGTGCAGGGTGGAGGACACACGGCGGCGGTCCTCAGGATCCAGCTCGCTGTACAGGGCCTCATTGCTGGTGCGCAGGTTGTGCCTGCGAAGCTGTGTCGTTCGCTGCTCCCACACTGACTTCATCCGCATGGATTTCGGCTGCTCTTTGCTGTATGGCGGTATGGAAACAGGGAGAAGGTCAGCCCTATAACGGGTGACTCGTCCCCTGTCTATGGCAACTTTCATCTTGTCAACGGACATCTTTGTGTCATTTCCCTGCTCACTTTAGAGAATGGAAAACAAAAAACCTGCATTTGCATCCATATGCATGACCACCTTTTGCTGCCTGTCCTGTCAGCCCACATAGTGACAGAGAAGAAGTGCTATCAAGATATTCTTTTGTCTTAATGCTCCTGGGGCACCAAAAGCTGCAGGCATGCAGATAAAGGACAACGTCCACTGTTAAAATGAGAAAATGAGTGGCTTTGTTTCACCGGGTTTCATGTCACCAGGCCTTTGCTGCTATTGCATGGGGGACAATCTCTGGTATCTCAAACAGTAGAGGATGGCCAGCAAGCTCCCAGGACACCCTCTGCCTCAGACACCACGTTCCCGACAACAGAAAAAGATGGTCGCTATGGATGTGCCCATGTGAAAGGTCACCATGGCAACGCTCCAGCCGTCATGGGCCAGTGCGTGACCCTTCCCGAGAGACTGGGATGATTAAATTATCTCCTCTCTGCTAGACAGGCGGGGTTTTAATTACAGATTGCATTCAGATTGGGGAGGACGGTGTGGGGAGGGGTGGGGGGTGGCAGGGTATAGCGAATTCAGGGAACTGAGGACATGCTGGACTGCTCAGGGTCTGAAAGAAATGTATGAGGGGGACGGGGGGATTATGGCTGACATTTTTTGATGTGAACACAGGGGTCTGAGGTCTTATAAACATGCAGGCCAGTTTTTGTTAAACATGGCGCAGTGCTAGGCTCTATCCAGTACAGACCGCTGAAATGCGTTCAAGGTTGGTGAAAGTCAGACTGCATTCCATTCTGATGGGCCCCCGAGGAAGACGTGGTGTCTGTCAGATTGGGGGTCTATCAGCAGTGATGGGAGAAGTGGGTGCTCCCTCCACATGCCCCATCCTTAGCGTGCAGTAATGGAGATGAGCAGAGTGTGGCGTGCCTCCCCACAGCCCCCCCCCAGAAGCATCTTTGGACTCATATTCTGGACGGGTGGGTCCAGCCTGGCCCGGCTTTCAGTGCCGTAGGGTCACAGTTGGGGAGGCAACTGCAATGGAAGTGAGGCCACTGGGGAGGCCAGGGGCTTGGGACTCGCAGAGTGGCCTGGGAATCTTGACCCCACTGCCTAAAACTCAAAGACCATGGTGCTGCAGAAGTTCCCTTTAGCCGTGCTCTCTAAAATGATGCTAGGGTTTTGGGAATAAAGCCTGAAACTCTATGAAATGGGGGTGTACTGGGATTAAGAGCTCAAGAAGGTCACATCCATCTTCTATACCAATGTCTCTCAAACCAGTCCTCTGGGACCCCCAGATGGTCCACATTTTTGCTCTTTCCCAATTCCCTGGGAGTTGGGAGGAAGCAAAAACATGGACTGTCTGGGGGTCCCTAAGGACTGGTTTGAGAAGCACCATCCTATGCAGTCACGGGGGTCCGGAGTATATCCCAGTAGCTACGGGCGCAAGGCAAGGAAAGACCCAGGGTGGGGCACTAGCCCATTGCAGGGATGCATCCATCCATTAAACCCTTATCCAATACCAGGTTGTGACAGGGGGTCAGCAGCCCATCCCTGGATGCCCAAGGCAGGGAACACCCTGGATGGGTGACCAGTTCATCATGAGACTTAGTTCAATGGACAGGGTGTTAATATAAGAACAATGACTGGGGTGATACGGCTGCCTGCCATTCATGATGTAAATAGCACAGTGACAAATAACTACCCTTCAAGTGCATGTTCTAAACACCTGTGTCTATGAGGACCCTATGAATCTTATAGCCATGGATGGAGTGGGAATGGAGGAGGATCCATCGATGGCCGCTTTCTTGGGTTGCAATATTAGTGGGAGACCCACCAGCTCTCAGAAAGCTTGATGGATGGAGATACACACTGGCGTGTTTGAGGGTGTTCACGTGTTTTTGAGATTTCATTCATGCGCTTGTCATCATCACAAGCTGCGTGTTTCTGGTACCTCAATACTCGATGGGCAGGAGAGTGGAAAAAACGCCTAAAAACGTACACACACAGAGCATCAAACACTGTATAAATGCCGTTACATCACAGACAGAGGTTAACATCAGGGGTTGCGTGGGGGGTGGGGTCAGGATTGATCGGAAACACAGCACAACTAAGAGGGAAAACACACAACATATGCACTTCAAAACACTTTTGAGGATGTGAGAACATAAAAACACAAGACACAGGGAGGGAAAATGTCAGAAACGAGCCCAGATGTTGGTGTTGCATAACGTTAAACTTTCACTGTTCCCACTTCACAACCAAAGATAAGAGCTACAACGCAGCTAAAACCACAGTAAGTGACTGTACTTGTACTCAATAGAGAAGCCAGTGTCCGTCAAACCAAGGGCTCATCCTAATATTGCTGATGACATTAAATAAATATAACACATTTAAAGTGATCAAATTACATAAATAGTCAATTCCAGGTGATAATTATCTTGTATATTTTATGTCCCTTGCAATAAAAACATTTCCTCTGATGGGAAAACTGTAGATGTATCATGTTTGATGACTACAACATGATTAACAGTACCAAGCACAGACAAAGTGTTAAATGGATATAAAGTCTTTTATAGGATAAATTTTAGTCACTTGCTAGAAGCTTGTGTGTTTTCAGAATGGAATAGGCACCCATCAGCCTTGGTCTCTGTTATGTTGACCTTCTATTGAGAACATGCTCTATTTAATGACTTGTACATAACCTTCATATGCTTGATCACAATTGGCCTTGGACATTGTCTATTTAACGTGATGTAGACATCTACTGCCAGACCACCAGTGCCTGTGGATTCCGCTTCAAAGGCGTTCTGGTTGGGGTGGGGCCACAAAATTTTAGGGAAATGGCACCCACCCTAACTGCTTTTCACAGATCTGCAATTAGGACTCAAGACACATGAGCGCTCCCAGAATTTGCTGTATGACCAACATGACAGATGCCTGACCTGAGACTGCGGCTGCAGGAGAACACCACTGGCTAATGGTGCATTCCATTTGCCCTCGGGACTCGGATTCCGAGTTTTGAAGCCGGAAGTGATGACATGCATGCTCCCGTTTCTCGGAGATCTGAGAAATATCTCGGAGCAGCACAGAGGATCTCAAGTTCAGAATTCAAGATGGCTGCGCCCTTTATCAACAGAAGTAAAAGTTGTAGTTTTATACTGATTAAGCACTACTTCTCATTTCTGGCTCAATAAATCGGTCGCACATACTAAACCATCCAACTTATCTGTGGACGTGTTGCTGCAGAGTTTTATACGTAAAGCACCGTGCGTAATGTGTTAACTGATATTGCTAACAATGGCTAACAATTAACCTGGATAGAATTGGATTTCATGATTAGTCGGATTTAAAGTAGCTTGGGCTAATTGTAAGTGAATGAAGATAAAGGCCATTTAAACTGAGGTACCTTAAATCCGACAAGTTGTCCGGCTAAGCAAAAAAAATCTTGCTTTTCGATACAGATCTATGGTATTGCTACTTCTGTGGCAAATGGAACGCATCCGACTCGGTTTTCCCTGAGTTTTTGGCGGATGTGACGCAATCTTAGCAACCGAAACTCATACCCAAAGGCAAATGGAACGCACCATAATCCTTTTGAAGAGTCTTGTGGTGGAGAAATCAGAGCACCTATTATAAATGTTTTTCCTAAATTTAATTCTATATTATCTCCAGGGTTTAAGGTTATCAAGGGGTTAATGCATTAGTTAAAGGTTTAAGTTATTAAGGCATTAAGCTGACACTGGTTAATGCAAGGTTAAAAGTTCCTACTTAATGTTACGTCTTCAGCATCGGTAAGGAAACATCAACACCCTGGATACAGGATGTTCCTATTTTGAAATTTAACGGAACCAAAGATAGAAGAGACTGATTTTGTGCAACCTCTGCTTTTTGGCAATGGGACAGAATGATTCACCAAAAGGTGGCAACAAACACCACTGGGTGAAACATTATTATTTTTTTAAAAGTTCCCTGGGTCATGTTTGAATAACACTTGAGGAACTTAAAAGTATCAGTGTCCCAAAGAGCATGCCAACAATGTTTTTAGACTGACTGGCTGAGATGGGATATGGGACGGGGTCCCAAAGCCATCAAGAACCAGCGAAGAGAAGGACACGTGGGACTAAGATCATAGGATAATGCTGACAAGTTGCCATCTGTCGACGCCCTTGTATTCTTCTGCAGAAAAGAAAGAACCCTTAACATCTCCCCAAAGAAATGTGTGTGCTGCACAGTTTAAACCATTTATCGTACCCATACTCACCCCCCAGAAAGAAAGCATAGAATATACCTTACATGACTGGGGAAGGGGGAGGGTCACGATGGTGATGTCAGGGTATTTAAAGAGAAAGTGGGAAATA
>JAODLD010000124.1:6934192-6950443 GCA_026781065.1 Mormyrops boulengeri
GGGGCTGGGGTGCGGGTCGGGTTGGTCTCCCCCTCCTTTCACCCCCCCCCCGGCCCCCTCGGGCCGGGGGGGGGGGGGGGCGTAGTATCATAACAGAGATCAGAAACTCACGGTGAATTAACGCTGGAGAGGGAGGAGCTGAGAGAGAGCGCACCTTGATTTTGCTTTACAAAACTGCACATACAAAAAGGGGAAACAACAATGAGAGAAAAAAAATAAACGAAAAGGTCAGCCAATAGGACTTCAAGGACTGTCGGTCCTCCTGCCTGACCATCCTTCAGTCTCCCTCCACAAACTTACCTTGGATGTAAAAAAGAACATAAAACTGAAAACGTCTCCTCAGGCTAACCAAGTGATTATATAAATGTGCCAGGAACTTAAAAATCTTAAAAATGACAAAAAGAATAAGGGGATTTACAAAGCCTTCTGACTCACAGGATCAGGGATCAGTACCTCCTCAACTAAGTCACATCTGATCCATGGAGCTTTGTCTCCTTTTTTGAGTCTTGAAGGTTTTTTTCAAGTTATTTTGACTTTGATCTTTGTAAATGACCAAATTCTTTAAAAACAGCTTTAAAAGAGTCACTTTTCAACAGTTGAAATAGTGCTTTGTAAAAGGCTACAAATCATTTTAGAATTTTTTTACTGTGTAAACCAGTTTTAAAAATGATTTGGGGACTTGATCTCGGTCAAGATGTTCCTCATCATGACACACTTTCGAATACAATGCAATTAAAAGATTACAGGACACCGTTAACTACAAGCCCAACGCCTGATTGCAGGTTTCCTCTGTATGACTTTCAAGTGCTGTAATCAAGACTGACATAAATAACTACAGTCTCTATACTAAAATTGTTTATAGCACAGTATTGAACTGGGTTAAGGCTGTCGGCGAGAAATGCACCCAAAGCACTATTTCACGTCCTGTAAAAGACAGGGAGCTAATGGAGCTGCACAATCATTAAACAGATGCAAATCAGTTTTCCTCGTGCACTTAAAGACGCCTACAGTACTTACCGACATTCAGGCTCAGATTTGGGACCAAGGCCCAATTTTACGATTGTGAAAAAGTGGGCCCCAATCAAACAAATATGGAGGAATCAGTGTTTGAATTGAGGGAGATCTGGGGGGTCCCCTTAGCTTAGAGATAAGAGAGAAAATAGAGTTCAGGGAACCCCCTAAATATGTGCCCTGAGGGTCCCCCTCCTCCAACACTATTTGACAATTTTTACTCTTCCCCCCACCCACCCAGTCAACAACTTTTTTTTCACTTCATGGTCGACTGCCCACCAGAAAACCCCCCAAAACCTCTGACACAATTCGAACACGGAGGAATGTCTGTTCACTTGCTCCATTTCTGTCAATATTCAGAAATCTTAAGTATAAAAGTGTCTTATAACATCTCCTCTTCCTGTCTGCATGAGTATATTAAGGCAGTGAGCTACACCCGCCACATTGTCCTGTGGCATCCCTAGCTAGCAGGACCTTACAGCGCCCCCTGGAGCTGGAACTGATCTACGCTGAACTGGCAACCTGCGTCTAACATGACATGATTTATCAAATTACATACGGTTTCTCCAATGAATTGTCAGTTTCAAATCCAACATAGGAGGAGGGGCAGTAGAGGGTTTGGGGGTGGGGGAGAAGAAAGATAACACCAATAACACATCTTAGAAGGTGCAAAACCAACAAATGGACTAATTGACAGGTGGGACACAGACAGACATGCATTGGAAACAGGTACAGTTACATACAGGATGACTGACAGCAGACAGGAACACCTACATTTATTTGGGCATTTACTGAGATACAGCTGGACAAGGGCTTGGCAGAGCATATGCACAAATAGGACTATGTGAAGACATCTGCGAGGACAAAGTAATAGAGAAGAAAAGAAAACCAGGAGGCGGCATTCAGCAAGGGTGGGGGGTAGAGACAGATTGGAGGGAACTGGGATGCTGCACAAGTCAACTTACGCTGAAATTGAAATGTTTGTTGCCGACATGGGGCTGACCTCCTTTACCTCCATGGCCTTCTGGAGAGCAAGCTTTTTATTGGCTGCTTCCTCCTGCTCTTCTTCATCCTAACCAATAAGACGACAGTTACTGGGGGAGCATGTGTGGACTAATGGCAAGGTCCCAAATCATTCTACAGAATGTGGGGGATTAGCTGTGCCTGATGCAGACCTTAAATGGAGGTCCCCAGAATGTACACTTACTAAAATGTCATACTTATTCTTGCATGCTAGGTGTAGTGTGGAAAGCCTACTGGTGAAAGTAGTGAAGGAACAAGCCTCACCTTTGTGAGCTCCTGCGCATTGGCCAGGTTGTCAACAGCGATGGCTAAGAAGACATTGAGAAGCGTGTCTAATTGGGAGAGAACGCTCAGGAAACCGAATGCACAACATAGGATCCTATTCCCCAAACAATGGGTGAAAACAAGCCACCTATCCTCAGGACACCAAACAATTTCTCTCTTTCTTCTTCCAACTGTGAGAGAGAAAGTACAGCTGAGCTTTACATTCAATGGCCCCCCCATGCTTGTGCAATTATACGGTCTATAAAGCTTCATTAACATGTATCTACACTCTGAAAATAGTTACGTCTCAATAAATCAACTCAGTTAATCATGCATTCGCCAAAAGGTCCAAGTAGGTGAGGGTATGTCAATCGGTTCAGCTTAATTAGCCGGAGAATGAGATTAGAACAGAAGCAACAAGATAAAAATAATTCCCACAAATGAGATTATGTTCAAACAGCACATTATGCTGCAAGAGAGGATACAGTTTCCAAAAAGCGTGAGGACAATGAAGTAGATGGATGAGAACATCCCCCGACTGACCCCTCCCTGGGACTCTATCCCATGATACATTACTGCATTCCAGTCTTCTCCAGTCAGAATCTGAGGATCAAAAAGCAGGATGGCTTCAGATAAAACCACATCACACTTAATACTGTTACATAGTGTGTGTGTATGCTTTATATTTTAGAATGAAGACATCAAAACTATAAAACAACATACAGATTATGCATTGACCAAAAAGGTATTATGCAAAATAAAATAAGTTGTTTGGGGATGGTGGAAGAGCTCTGTGGGTTGGGACTAAGAAGTTTGCTGGTTCAAATCCTGTGATCGGCAGAGTGATCCCATCATTGGGCCCTTGAATGTGGCCCATAACCCCAATTGCTCCAGGGACTGTCTGACCCTACTGGCTCCTCTACATCAGTTTCATGAGGTGGCCTCCTGGGATGCTTTTCCAGCTGTCCTGAAGGAGGTCCCACATATATGAAGAGCACTTCACTCTCTGGTCAAACCCCTCCAAAACTATCTCTACTGGGTTTAGATCAGGTGGCCAGCTCATGTGATGCGACACTATCACTCTTTGTAGGTGGCTTGGCGTGTCCAAACTTTTGGCTGGTACTGTCTGTGTGTGTGTGTGTGTGTCTATACACACAGAATACTGCGAAACAGGTTTAATCCTCGACAGATAAACAAAAGTTATTGATTTTTTATGAGCACATCCCCCCAAAAACAGTACTTTTTCCCATTAAAATAAACCACTTGCATGCACACACCTGGAAGACAGTGAGGATAGCAGCAGGAAAGGTATCAAAGTTTGTTGTTGGGGTCTCCTGTTCGAAGTTAAACCTTAAAGGAAAAAAAACAACATTGGGCAGAATGAAACACAGGGGAAGAATGAAAACCCAAAAATGACCCATTCAGAAGTAGACGGAGTGATTTGCTATCGGGACTGCATCCATGGTGGGGATTCCACAAAAAGGAGCAGATATTTCTGCATCGAAACTCATCGTCTAAGGTTACTACACCTCATTAGCAGGTCTTATCAGCCTTAACAGCTCTCCTGCTAAATTGTCTAAAGTGTGTGTGTGTGTGTGAGAGAGAGAGAGAGAGAGAAAGAATCCGGTCTCAGTTACCATTAATGGACTGACTGTTTAATGAGCAGTACAGATGCGACAGTAAATGTGTCTGCAATACAAATCACAGCCAGTTCAAGTTCCACTGCTTTCCTCAGTGATCTTAAAGCACAGCTGTAACTGGAAGGCCTCTGATATTACACCAAGCATGTATAAAATATGTTCTATGGCACAAAACTGAAAACGTCATACAGAGGATCTGTCTCTGAGCTTCAGCAGCCCAACTGGAACCAAAGTCTATCTTCCTGTGTGCGGAGAGGGACATCTGTCTTCTGGAGTGGGGAGCCGGTGCGGCATCATGAACAGGCCAAAGTGGATTCTTAATGTCGCTACGGGGGGCCACAGTGGTTTGCCAGCCACTCTCGCAAACCACGTGAAGGCTGCCCTCCAACTTCAAAGCTTCCGTTTGGCTTGCATGTCCCTTTGTACTCTAGGGGTGGCTTCTACCCAATATGTGGAATGCACTGATGATGCGGGTAAACAGCTGGGTTTTTACCAAAGAAGCAGTAAGCCATTGAGGAGAACATGCCTGCCCCTGGTCCCCTGCAAAGCAGGCCAGCTGCTACAGAGCCAGCATCAGCAGCCTTTGTGAGCCGTGGCCCACTGGACCTGTCCAGTTACAGCCCTGACAGCCATGCCCAGGGAGATCCTGTCCTCTTGCCAGCACCCAAGGATTCAACAGGTTGTCCTAAGCACATCCATCTAACTCCATCGCCGGGCTTTTAAACGCACAACAACTCGGATGAATGTTTCTAGACAGGGCACTTTGGCCCTGTAAGTGAATATTTCTGTGACAGACTCTTCAGGGCAGTTTGCACTGAAAGTAGTGCATTTGTCAGATAAATCACATCAGCTTGGGTCTCTCCACTTGTGCCTCATATTAAAAGGGGCAGCCGTCTGTGAGGCTGCAGGGATTTTTGGTGTTCAGCTTGAAACTGCATTTTAAATGTGGTGTTTTAGAGGAAGTATTTTTAAAAAGGTACACAGCCATACTACTGACTAGACAATAAATATACCACAGTAGTACTACCCTTCACAGGATCAAATAAGACAATATAAAAAGAGCCAATACCTGTGATATCAGTTGTCTACACCAGTACCCCATTTTCAGTTAAATTAGTCCATTAGCAACAGAGAGCTTTGTTTTAGGGGAAGGAGGAGGAGTTAGAATGTGGGGGCAGAGCCTATAAATAAAGGAGGATTTGTAATTGGAGGAGGGGCTCGTATATGAAGTGGGTCCAGAGCAAGAAGGCAGAAGGACACTCACTGGCCTCCAAACAGCTGCATGCCCAAGAGCGCAAAGACCACGATGAAGAGAAAGAGGAGAAACAGCAGGCTGATGATGGACTTCATGGAGCTGAGCAGAGAGACGACCAGGTTTCTCAAGGAGTTCCAGTACCTGCACAGGCAGAGAGGTGGAGATACTAGGATACTTCTGGTTTGATAAATTGCATATTTTCCTGAAGGGGGCTAGGATGTGACCTAGCATGGACTGTCACAGCCAGAGTAAAACAAGAGAAACTTTCTTTTTCATTGTTCATTAGCAATCATTGTTGATGTTCTCTTAATTATAGCTCTGCTCTCTGATTTTTGTACTTCCTTGTAAATTGGCGCTTTGGCAACACCAATGTCATTTACAAAGAACAAACAACAAGCCAAGATTTCATCAGACTGTCAGTGAGACACAAAAAGCTGATTATACTGCACGTTTGTGAATGTCACAAAAGTTCCCTACACTATTGTGTAGTTTCATATATCCAGTTGATGTATGGCACACCTTCATATATGGCTGGTCACAGGATCATTGGAGAGTTGGATATTGAAGCAGGGAAATCTAGTAGGTTATACTGAAGAGCAAATTTGGGAGCAAAGCTAAGGGGCATGGTCTTACTGTCACTGACATCACGGGTAACACGGATCTCTTCAAACACACTCACTTTGTGACTTTGAAGATCCGGAGCAAGCGGAGGGCTCTCAGGACACTGATGCCAAACGAGGCACCAGGCTTGATGAGGGACCACGCCACCTCAAAGATGCTTCCCGCAATCACCTAGATGGGGCAGAGGTGTAGAAGGGGTGAAGAAACTGAACGATCATTTCAATGCCCACGATAGTTACTGATTTCATACTTTTATGAAATGACTCACAAAACAGAGAATTCATGGTTACCTACTGTATTTAGTAGGTCATATGTAGGATGCCATAGATACAGGTGTTTGCTACTGTATGTGATGATGCGGGAATATCTGGTCTATTTCAGCTCACCCCAAAGTCAAAGCAGTTGAAGGAAGAATGGAAGTAGTTTCGAGGCCCAAGTCCGTACATCTTCAGGGTCATCTCCATCAAAAACAGGCCCAAGAACACAAACTCTGTCAAGTCTGCCGGAGGGGTGAGGTAACACAGTGAGGTTGGGGGGGTGGAGGGGGGGCGGGGGGCACAAAACCAATCATGTTCCAGAATATGATTCATGATCCCTTTGTGGTCAGGTATCGATAGATGTTGACTATGGGCTTGTCATTACACACTATAATTAACTCTTCTGGTGAAACGCCAGTGATCATAAAACCAAGAAGGAATGCATTTTCTTTCACACATTTCCTTCATGTTCGCGGTAAATCACACGTTGTCCTGGACAGAGAATCAATGGTGATAACAAGATATCTAACACCACATTGATTTCATAAATATTTCATTAGTTGTGTGGGGAGAGAACGTCATAATTAATATGCTATGGAAGTGGGATGGTAAAAACTAGAACTAAAAATGTTAGACATTTTTGTATTGCGTGGTGAAAAGCGAATATCAAAACGTAAATCTGGATTTGATTGTTCTGATAGTTCCTAACGTGTCTTATAATCAGCACCATCCATAAATTGGACGTCAGAAAAAATCTTATAAAGCAAAACTTATCCGGAAACAGAATCACAAATTTTTCTCTTCCTAGACCTGAAATAGAAAGGTAAACCGGAAGGTCATCTCATGATGTCAAAGGAGAAAATTCTCAGGAATCCTATGTTCTCTGTTTGGGATGAACCAATGGATTGAGTCTAGGGAGGTCATCAATTTCTGGACGTAGTCTCCTTTAAAAGGCGGGACCCCACCTGGGCCCCACCCATTGACCAGCCCTGTAATGTGTATAATGGGGAGGAATGGGCAGACTCACACAGGGCATTGCTGAGCCATTCTGGCTGGTCATAATGCACCATGGCTACACACAGCGTGTTGAGCCCCACCACGCACAGCACGATCCAGTAGAAGCTCTGGGCCTTCACCATGCGGCGGATGAAGAATCGCAGGCGCTTCTCCTTGCGCCGAAAGTAGGAGGAGCTGTCGTTCTTCGTGCTCTTCACACTGGTCCGGGCAAAGGGAGTTCCTGGAGTATATTCAGGGGACAGACACACTCAGGTGATAAAAGTGGATGATTCTAGGACTTTTTAAGATGGGGGACATAAGAGGGGCCACAATTCATACAGAGGGGCCAACCTTATCATTAGCCAATGATATGTTTTGAGTGACAGAGGAGTGAGCACTCCAGCAGCCAATCAGCTTTCAGCTGGGGCCAGTACCCCATTACCCAATATATGCCTGTCTGACAGACACCTGTATGTGCCTTATTTTCTGTACTGCCCAGCTTTATCTAGAAAGTGAAGAGTAACTAGTTATCTGAAGCATTCACAACCCTTCCACTGTGAAGAATAAGCCTCCTGTAAGTTCCCATAATGCAATGCTTCCATGAGTTAGCCTATTTCTGCAGCCCATGACATTGCCAGTCCCAGCTGTGTGGGGAGTAGGCATGACGTGCCGGGGTGTGGGAGGAGTCTGGTCTTGGGACCTGTGGATGTCTTTCTCTGTCTTGCTGTCGTTTCCCTGACACTGCTTACTGCCAAGGCATGGGGGGACGGGGCTTGGCTGTGTCCCTCCTGTGGATCAAATGAATCAAAGGGGATCTCCTTGTCCCTAGTGGGTGACATTTTGCCTGTCAAAGGGAACATCGCCTCTGGGAGGCTTGCTCAGTGAGAGACTTTCTAATGAATGTCAGGGATGGAGAAGGGGGGGGGAGGCTTGGGTGTTTAGAGCTTCTGCTTCTGAGATCATCCCTTGTAGAAGGCCCTGCGTGGGTTGCCCCTTTCATCTTTGCATTTCTAGCAGTGCAATGATGCTGCCGTCATCCTAAGCCAGAGCTAAAGCGAGGACAAGGTCGTCGGCGTCGAGGCGAGCTTGTGACCTTCTGCATCTCAACCACAGGGGGCAGAGTGCTGTTCTAGTAACAGCGGTTGTGTTTTAGCAACAAGCTAAAATTGGGGGCCAAGTTGTTCAATGGGAAACAGAGGCATAACAAAAAACGATCAAAGGTTTAAAAAAGGCTCCAAAGTCCCTCCGTTCAGATCACATCTGCAGCTCTCAGTAAGAGAAGAGATACTTTTCTGGGATATTTGAGCATGGAATTAGATCCCAGCAAGGCGTGACATAAAGCACCCATCGCCCAGCTATAATCCTCCCTCCCCAGCACAACCACCCCCCCACCCATCTACTGCTTTGTCAGTGTCTCACTTTAATAAAACCGGAGCTCGTTCGCCTCCTTGTTAAGGATCCTTGATGCGCGTATAATTGCCGAGCGCAGAACCACTTAGGCAGCAGATCTCAAAGTTCACCGCAGCAGTGAAGGGAGGGAGATGAGGAGAGCAAGAAAGACACTTTGCCGGCATAATGTCACCATGAATACTCTTCCACATTCTGCACAGTGCTGTATGCTAGTTACGGTTAAACACACTGAAGCTCCATCACTCACTCTGTACTTTGGTTCTATCACAATTTATTCCACCCTGGCATCTAAGACACATCCTGAACTATATTCCCAAAATGCTAACCGCTAACCTTATCTATTACTGCCACATAGAACTACAGCTCAAAATGCTAACCGCTAACCTTATCTATTACTGCCGCATAGAACTACGGCTCAAAATGCTAACCGCTAACCTTATCTATTACTGCCGCATAGAACTACAGCTCAAAATGCTATAAAGTGAGAGCAGTGTTTCTGAACCCAGTCGGAGGGGACCACCAGACAGTCCACATTTTTGATCCCATCCAGCTCCCAGCACATCAGAACCAACCAATGAAGAACACCAGATACCTGGTACAGGTGTGTTTGGCTCTGGAACAGAACAAAATTGTGGTCTGGGGGTTCCCGAGGACTAGGTTCAGAAACACTGATCTAGAGTTTCCGGAAATACACTATATTGCCAAAAGTATTGGAACACCTGCTTTTACACACACGTGATCTTTAATGACATCCCATTCTTAGTACATAGGTTTTAATATGGAGTTGGCCCACCCTTTGCAGCTATAACAGCTTCAACTCTTCTGGGAAGGCTGTCCACAAGTTTAATGGTGTTTATGGGAATTTTTGACAATTCTTCCAGGAGAGCATTTGTAAGGTCAGTCACTGATGTTGGACGAGAAGCCCTGGTTCGCAGTCTCTGCTCTAATTCATCCCAAAGGTGTTCTGTCGGGTTGAGGTCAGGGCTCTGTGCAGGCCAGTCAACTTCCTCCACGTGAGACTCGCTCATCCATGTCCTTATAGACCTTGCTTTGTGCACTGGTGCAGAGTCATGTTGGAACAGGAAGGGGCCATCCTCAAACTGTTCCCACAAAGCTGGGAGCATGAAATTGTCCAAAATGGCTTCAAATACTGCAGCATTAAGAGTTCCTTTCACTGGAACTAAGGGGCCAAGCCCAACCCCTGAAAAACAACCCCACACCATAATCCCACCTCCACCAAACTTTACACAATGCAGTCAGGCAAGTACCATTCTCCTGGCAACCACCAAACCCAGACTCGTCCATCGGATTTCCAGGCAGAGAAGCATGATTCGTCACTCCAGAGAACATGTCTCCACTGCTCTAGAGTCCAGTGGCAGTGTGCTTTACACCACTGCATCTGACGCTTTGCATTGCACTCGGTGATGTAAGGCTTGGATGCAGCTGTTCAGCCATGGAAACCAAGTGAATTTCTCTACACACTGTTCTTGAGCTAATCTGAAGGCCACACAAAGTTTGGAGGTCTGTACCTATTGACTCTGCAGACTGTTGGCAATTTCTGCACACTGTGCGCCTCAGCATGTGTTGTCCCTGCTCTGTAATTTTACATGACCTACCACTTTGTGGCTAAGTTGCTACTGTTCCTAGTTGCTTCCATTTTGTTATAATGCCACTAGCAGTTGACCGTGGAATATGTAATAGTGAAGAAATTTCACAAATGGACTTATTGCACAGATGGCATCTTATCACAGAACCATGCTTGAATGAGCTCCTGAGAGCGACCCAATCTTTTGCAAATGTTTGTAGAAGCAGTTGGCATGCCTAGGTGCTTGATTTTATACACCTGTGGCTATGGAAGTGATTGGAACACCTGAATTCAATGATTTGGAGGGGTATCCCAATTCTTTTGGCAATATAATGTATGTGGTTACAGTTAACCAAGTTAATCAAACTTGTGTTCCCTCAAACGTGGCAGAGAATAACTGAATGTGTCTGAGAAGACGACTGTGTAACCCTTCTTCCTGTTTTGTTTGAGACTCTTACCAACTGAGGTGATGTCCGTGAAATGCTCCTCACCCTCTTCAGCACTGATGAGGTCGTTTTTATTCTTCTTGGCCTTTGCTCTTTTTAGCACTGGGCACAGAGAGACAAATCTTAGTTGGGGTACTTCCTGACATGTGACCTGGGTGTTAGCTACGTACTTCCTGTCACTACAGTGGTCTTACAGGCTGCAAGGCAAAGGTAAACGATTACCTACATGGATGCGGAATGTCACCCAGTCTAGACCTGGAAACCACTACACCTGCAGCTGGAGCTGAATCTTACATCTGGTGGCTTAAATCGTGACAAATATTATCAATAATATCAGTAATATATCAGTAATATCACTTATTTTAGTGGTGGAACTTCACTTATAATGGACATGAATGATTACTTTTTTACGAATGGATGATATTTCACAAACTGTACATCCATACAGAAGTTCCAATCTAATCACTGTACTCAAGCAGAAACAGGCGAGTACAGCCACAATTGTGGACAATGGGCACAGAGATCAGTGGACAAAATTTTGCAAAATGTCTGTCATTTCAAGTCTGGTCAGCTGAGACCTTCCAGTTCCTTCCTAGCTAGACACACCCAGCTCCGTTATTTCTTGACAGTAAGCCATCTCCATAGGTAAGATAAAGTCAGCACGAATGTGAAGCAAGTCGCATGATTTATTCTTGGCTGCTTGTGTAACGGCTATCTTAATGAGCACAGAGGCAATTTGGTGTAATTGGATTACGATAAACTATCCAGCTTTACAGTAATTGTGACCAATGAGTGCTTGCAGATAACTCCGACCAGGAGACTAGGATGCGGTACAGTGTGTTATGATCAGACCGTCACTGTACCCGGTGCTGACACACTGCAGCACCTCCTCCTGTAATCCTCTGTAAATCATTCTGCCAGGTGTTCATTATCATTATCAGAAGCCATTATCTTATCAGAAGCCATAATCATTTTGTGAAAATGTTATTCCGGGCTGCCCTTGCAGTGCCTCCCATGGGGCATTCGCTGGCACGGTGGTTGAGAGGCTGTAAAGAGCGGCTTTACTAAACCTCAGAAAAGTGGTTTAAATTGTTTCTCTAGATGCGGGACATCTGACACTACTGCGGGTAAGCAATGAGAGAGTCAGTACTGCAACTGATAAGCAATAAGAGTCAGTGCTGCAGCAGGTAAGCAATAAGAGAGTCACTACTGCAGCGGGTAAGCAATAAAAGTCAGAACGGCAGTGGGGAAGCAATAAAAGTCAGTACTGTAGCGGGTAAGCAATAAAAGAGTCAGTACTGCAGTGGTCATGTGCGATCATGTGAATTGGTCACAAGAGCCTAGAATAATACCCCTTAGCAAGAAAGATTTGTTGATAAAAATATTCAGCTTTATAAAATGCACTGAATTCTGGGTAGCAAGGTTTGGTCTTGCTCAGACCAATGGAATCTCATGAGGGCCAATCATACTCACAGCTTCTAAGACAGGAGTTTGACGGGAGTTCGTTTATTCTGGCATCTCATTGGGTTAAAAAAGACAGAATTTCAAAAAAGTAAGGAACTCCTTAATTACTTAAATTATGCTCTAAGGCACTAGATTAGCTGTGGTAGTGTGGTAATGCTTGTGCTCAAACTTACATCCTCCCTATTCACTCGACGCATCCCCAGTTCCAGTGTTTATCGCAGGAAAAGGCGTGTGCTGCAGACAGGAAGGACATTTCCAAACAGGCTGCATGTCTTTCTGCCAGCACTGACTATGTGTTCTTCAGCACCCTCCCCCATTAGCTATGAAACACCACCCCCACCCCCCTATAATCCAATTAAAATGTCTGTCTAATCCCCCAATTAGCTGCATCTCCAAAGACAGGCCTTAATTATGTACCCTCATTAATCGGGGGAGGGGTTGCCTCACAAGCACAGAAAGGGGGAGACGTGGTACATATGTGCAAGCCAAGGTTTGACAGCTTGACGGCATGATGGACATTTAAAAGCGACGGGGGTGTCAATGAACTTTTATAATTATCCCTCAAGTGAAGGGTGACAAGGCCCCCTCCTAAAACAAAGTGTCTTGTCTTTCCTTTCATATTTGTTTAACCAGCCCTCTCATAAGTCCATGGGTAAAATATAAACTGATTAGGTTAATGTAACAAGGGCCCAATTAGAGGAAAATGTGACAATTTAGCAGGTTATCTTGTCCCCCCCTCCGCCCAGCTGAAAACCCTTATCAACTGCAGTGCAGTTTCAGCATCCAGGTCAGACACCCGTCTCAATCCTCACCTGGGTTGATCTGATTCTTCTTGTACCAGGAGTCATCTACAGGAGCCTTCTCCTCTGCGTTCCTGTCTTCTTCAGCTAGTAGAACCTCCTCTGAAACCAAGAAAATCGCCCTTCAGGTGAGGGGGACGAACACACACACATGGACACATACCTGCATCAATACCTGCATGTTAAGGCACTCTAATGAATTGAGATAAACAAAAATTCACAGATGCAAAAGCAGACCTACGATTCTGCATGCAAACGAGCCCTAATAGACATTCAAATACACATCAAAAACAACCTGGGGAACATTTAAAGTGGCCTAATGGGAAAAAAAATCATGGAACCAGGAACAACCATTCGTTGAATCCACATGTGCCAGTGAGCCGTTCGGTACCACAAAGGAGAAATCATCCCCGCCGACTCGGACCCCCGGCCACGTTTATACACGTACGGATGTGCAGTGCAGACGTCCTGCTGCATGTCACTTTATTTACCAGATGGCAGATAGGTGGGGGGGTGACAGGGGCGGGGTGGGAGGCAGATACATGCAAACTGCTGCCATCTGGCACACGAGTACGAATGCTTTGGGCGAGCCACCATGAGGTGGAATACTCGCTGAACAGAACCACAGGACCCATTTCCATAGAACTCAGCGAAATCAACAGCTGCCAGTCACCAGATGCAAGCATCACATTGGTAATGAGTGTAAAAGGTATAAACCGAAGGGGGAGGAGCTAATGAGGAAGGGGGAGGAGCCAGCCTGACCTGCCTTACATATCCACTCCAGGTACCCGGTCAGCTCCCGCTCGATCTGCTGCTGCCTTCGCAGCTTCAGGAACTCCTGGCGCTTCTCCACGCGCTCACGCTCCTTGGCGAACTCCCTGCAGACAGCGGGGGGCAGTACTTGCACATGCACACATCACACATGCAGTTGTGCCAGGGCCTGCATGGACTGGCTTGTGTCACTCACACACAGCCAGCGTCACAATACAATCACATGGGTAATGCTTATAAAGACATGGTCACCTGCTCACGGTCATACAGGCACGATCACGCGGACTGAGTATGGCACAGGAATACAATCACATGGGTAATGCTTATAAAGACATGGTCACCTGCTCACGGTCATACAGGCACGATCACGCGGACTGAGTATGGCACAGGGAAGAAAGCAATCAGGATGGACTTTATTGAAGTTGGAAGGTACTGAAATGGTACCACTGGAAAAACAAGTAATTTCTGTTCTTGGCTCAGTATTGAGTGATGTGTCACATTTGTCACACGATGGGAAATACTATATTTTTAGCATAGCTATTAAAGGTGTGAGTGTGTTCTCTGAGATGGACTGGTGTGCCCTCCAGGGGGTCCCCCCTGCCTGGACCCTACTCTGGAGAAACCATGATGGATGCAGTGCAGAAACCCCAGCTGCTGAAGACCCTGCTGGTGTATTTTTTGGACTGTTCAGTTGCTACTAATATTAATGATGATTGCTTAAAGTACAGCCACAAAAGTCTCCAAAATCTTATCACAGACCTTCACTGGAATGCAGTGGGATTCATGCAAATTGCCACTTGACCAAAAACACTCTGAAGATTGACACAGCCACACAGCTGTCTGGCGTATTCAAAAAGCCCTAACTAGCCCACGCTAGTGGCTGGCTGAAAACAAACAGCACATTTAAATTTAAATTGTTTACTCATAAACAATCCTATGATTAATAATACAGTAATCAAGCTTCTGTCCGGGTCACAAAATGCTGGACTCAGCCTTTGGGTCCAGGATCTTGGAAGGCTGGAGGACCAGTGCCATGTCCAGGCCATGCTCGACCCCGCCCTGTCCGTCTGCCTTCATGGTGGGTGGGGTTTCAGGGTCCCAACGCAGGTGCTCAGTGGCCGGAACATCCAGGAACGAGATCCGCTTGTTTCATAAATGAAACATCCCCAGTGACTAATCACTCAGGCTAGGGTAATTAATCTTGCTTTTTTTCTTTCCTGGCTCCTCATTGGCCGAGTCATGCGTCCGTTTCGCTTCGGCGGGCTGTAAATATTTACCTGGAACATGGGGCCCGCTGGCACACTCATGTGTGATGACACCCCACAGACGCCACTAATGATAGCGGGAAAGGTTTCTGAGCAGCCGTGGATTCACTGGGGTCCCCTGGTGCTACGAGCGGCAGTGTGCCATCCCACTGCCCCCCAATTAATCTCTGACCTCTGGGGAAATGAAGTGTGGATGATAGGGGCATCCAGGTTGATGTCACGCAGACAGATTCGGGACATCGTGAGCCCATAGCTTTAAAGCTACTAAGGCATATTTGTTTCCAGTCATTTATTGTCTTTTATTTATTAATGACCTCTGTCATGTTGCTTTCCGATGTCTCGCTCCCATGCCCTCAGCTTCGTGATTTAATTGTGTCCGGATCGATTTCTAGCCGCGAGCCCCCCCCCCCCCCCCAAATCCCTCGATAATTCCAGTGTGAAGAAGTCACAGATAAACACTACAGAAAATTCAGTTAAAGGACTGATTGATTAGGCAAGACACATCCACTAGCTTTAAATGTGGTCGGCCTAACGAATCGTGACAGTGTGGCGCAACAGCTGAGGCACGCAGAGCGACCCTCATCCGTGACTCATTATGTTGATGATGCCACAGAAGTGCGAAAGCTTCGGACTGTTATATCTGTGTTTTTACAGTCTCATTAAAACAAGATGACCCGACACAAAGACTTACAATGTTTGCTCTTTTTATGTTCATCAGAAACACAACACAGGAAGAGCATTAGCCTTAACATTATTGTTGAGTGTAATGTGCTGTGTACCTCCTTCTGGCTGTACTGCTTAGTCTGGCTGGGTGTTCTTCCTTCTCTCATGTATCAGGTATTCGCTGATGAATTCTTTGTTTAGTTGTACTGCTGTTTGGTTGTCTGCGGCCTATCTGAGCAGCTATGGGCAACAGGGTCCCCCCTAAGCAACTGAATATCCAATAAGAACTGAGCACAGGTACAGCCATGGCCCTGGTGCATGCTGGGAGTACTCGATTTTTCTCAGGAGCACGACTAACTTTGACACTGCGGTAAATTGTACGGCATGTTGGGCTGGGGTTGAAGCATTCATCTCCCCCCATGCCCAATAAAATTAAACATTCATGGTTCCGAACAGGCACCAAAAAAAGAAACTCCAAGAAACTGATTTCAAAACAATGACAGAACAGAGCAGAATGTAGGCAAAAATATTATGCTGGGGTGTATCTGTGTGTGTGTGTGTTCCTAGCAGAGAAAGAATATGTGCCCCTTGGCTACAGAGAGCTTACAAGAACCACATCCCGAATGCTGTAATTCTGTTTTGGCGGAGCTCAGCGCAATCAAATTGAGATTTCATTTCGCATATATAGATTAGCACGCTGAGAGTTGGGGGGGGGGGGGGGGGTGCCTGGAAACAAGTGAGGGGAATTAACGTAAGGAACAAACCAAAGTAAACCCCACA
>JAODLD010000124.1:6954300-6967787 GCA_026781065.1 Mormyrops boulengeri
CGTGGTCATTTGTTTGCAAGCCGCCAACCCCCCCCCCCCCCCAGGTAACTACCAGGTGAAGAGAATCGCTAAATTTCCTAGCAGCACCCTATCTAGTTGATGTTTGGAATGCCTACCCCCCCCCCCAAGTTAATATCCAGAAAATTAGCAGAAAATTGCTTTTTCCAGCAATTTCCCAAACATTACAGGTGCGCAGTTTTCTGTGTACTATAATGAGATCACTACATTTCTGCATGAGCCCTGACTGAGTTGATAAGTACTGGACACTAATGTCAGCGTTCCCTGGCAGGGAGGGGATGGTCGGCCAGGTGCTCCAGCAGACGAAGGGTAGGTTCACCATGGTCTCCAATACTCCTTAGCAGCAGGCTCTCGGATGATCATAGGCCCCTTACTGCTGAAATGAGCCACCTCACGAAGAGACCTGTCAGCAGAAACCAGCTCTCAGCAGATATCAAACTACAGGTCATGTGACCTTCCTGTGAAATACATAATGAGGCCTTGAAGCCCACTGCATGCATATAATGCCCTTATATCTATGCAGACAGTGCTGCTACAACACAACCAACACAGTCCTGAAAAACCCCACGTTCACTGAAATCCTGAACTAAACTCCACATATCCAGTGGGAAAAATAGGGCTAGGGCAATGTAACTCCACAACTTAGTAACTCATGCCAAACAAAATGAATCAAATAATAAAAACAGTGATATCAGTGGCTACTAATGTAATTATATGCATTTAAAGTAATAATACATCAATAAATTATATCAAACATCTCCCTTTGGGTTTTATAAATCTCACGAGAATTGCCCAGTAATGGCTTCAGCCAAATGTGCTGAACTCCCTAACGTGTTGATCACCGAGGGTCAAGAATAGAGATGGCTAAAACGACACTTCAGGAACCATTTGCTGTATTGGTTTACTTAAGGCAGGCTTTGAGCCCTTTTTTGAACAGAGAGCACCATCTAGTGGGGTCAGAAAATACAGCAAATGGTTCACGAAGTGTCGTTTTGGCCATAATTAGTGAGGAGTAGAGCTGCAGCCACCATGCAGCTGGGCATGCACACAGCACAAATACATTGGACTGTGGTATGCCCATCCATTTGGAGGGCATTTGACCTCAATTAATGCCTTTTACCCATATGCAGACAAATTTAGAAAGGTTAATATTACATAACATTAAACACATAGGAAGGGGAGAGGGAATGGAGATGTGGCCGTTTCTCCCGCCCCTGTTGATCGATCGCTGCCATCATCCGTGGCCCCGCGACGCCACTAATTCCGTTACTTCCACTTCTGAACAGGGCTGTCATTATTCCACTGCCACACCATTTCGGCAACGACAGTATTCCATGTTAAATTAACATTGCCCAGGGGTAGAGGGCAATGAAGTGAGCAGGAGACGAATGAGAAAGGGAGGGGAGTGGGTCGGGGGGGTGGGGGGGGTTGGGCTGCTCCACAGACAGGTATAAAACAGGGCCCCCCTACCTCCCCTCCCCCATCCATCATGATGTCCCCCACTTAGGTGGAAAAAAAATTGTATTTTACTGATCTCCATGAGGAAATTCTCTTTTCACCTACCCCATCTTGCTCTCCATAGGTGAGAACAAGCTCGGCAGCGAAGAAGGGGAGCCACAAATACCTCACCCCCACGTGACAGATCCAGGTGCATGTGGGGGAGGGAAGGCTGTTCTGCTCCAGCTCTACCACAGCAAGTGCTGACTCACGCTCCCCGCTTTGATCTCCCACTGCCGGCGTCAGCCACCTCAAGCCCCCCAGCAGCCTCGCCACACTGCCTCTGCCGCCGTAAGAAGCAGCTGCTTTAGCACTCAGGTAGAGCAGAAGGCTGGATGGCAAGGGCCTGCCAGCACTTGGATGGGGAAGCTCCAATCTAAAGCAGGAAGCCCACTCAAGGTGAAACCAACGTGAAAGACCCTCTGATTTAACATCCATATCTAGGTCAGAATGACCCCTGTCAAGGCTGTCTACTCTAGCAACTCAAGTGATTATCAGGTTAATTTATATTCAAATTGTAACAGCGGTCTATTTATAACTTTTGTTTACTATTATCAGTTCATTTTCTCCCTCAAAGTGACTTGTGATGTTAATTACTGTCATTTTTACCTGTTTTGGGAGAAAAATGTCACTGAACTGTCAGATCTTCAACCACTGCGCCACCTGCTGGCTAACATTTTTGAAGAAACCTTAAATAAGTATAACGCAACCCCGACAGGTTTATTGGTGTGAGCTGGACACTCCTAACGTGCAGTACGTGGCTCAGAGGGTTAGGACCCCTGATCGGAAGCTCACTGGTTCAAATCCCAGGGTTGGCAGAGTGGTGTCACATAACCACAGTTAGTCCAGGGAGTGCCTAAAGGGTTTTTTTTTCACTGAAGGATAAGGGTGCTGCACACACCATGGCACTTATGCTAGAGCCCTTGTGCAACCACTAGGCAGAAGTCGTGAAGGTACTTGCATTTGGACACGAGTTGTTTGTTGAAAACCAGGTGCATGCCCTTCCTGTTCTGCAAAGGTTATCTGACAGTCCCATTTCAGTAATGATCATATTGTTAGTGGTGCACCTACGCGGATATTATGACCGATACCGATATATTACAGTCTAATATGGAGAGGGGGGGTGAAACTTGCCAAGCTGGTCGGCAAAGATGAGCATTTTTTTATTCTGTGAAAAACGAAAGATTGATCTTCGGGTCAGAATTTAAAATGAATTATAGTAGTAGTACAAAAAAAAAAAAATCGTGATTTGCATTTTATCATGCTACCCTCCCGCTAAGATGCCTTCTCCATTTACTTCCATGGACTTCCTATTGGCTGCGCCAACAATATGCCAGGTCATGGGATAACCACATGATAGAAAGTCATAGAAACAAATGGGTTTCTGCATGCAGGAGATCATTTTCTGTGTTTGGTGAGAAAGGGCCCTCTCAGTCATACACTGCTTTGGATAAAAGCTAAGTAATTATATAGAATATCCATATAAAGGAGAAGTATGCCTCCCTGAGATGGACTGGATTCAGCAGAATAAGTGTCAGTAAGGACCATACCACCCTCTGGCCTGGCACAGTTGGTCTCTACCCCAGCACAGTCAACCTTCTATCAAGGGAGCCACATTGCAGGACACGAAAGGCCCCATCACTGCCTGACAGGTGATAATGGACAGATCACTTCTGCTGCAGTAATAAATGGCTCCCAGTTGGCCTTCTGGATGGGCTCTCACCTGTCAGACCAAAACATGAAGGGCTGCAAGATGAAGGCTCATTGGACCAGGGATGAAGTAGCTAAATGTTTGAGGAATGCAAACGTGTATGAGCTTCACTTAGGTTACAGGTGAGCCCTTTTTGCACACTGGCAGCAGCTACAATCATGTCACTGTCCAAGTTACCTGACATACACAATCCCCCAACTGATGGGTTCTAACAAAGATTTCTTAAAAAGGAGCAAGAAGCTTCGAAATCGACATTCCTCCAAGACTTCAGGCAGTAATCATGAGAAAAATGTGCAAACAACCCCCTTCCAAGCACTATGAAAATGTCTTCGGTCTTCCAACACGCAGTGCAGCGAGAACTTCACAGCAAAACAGGGAAAACAAAAAAAGCCAAAGGAGTCAAAGCAAAGCAAAAACAAGCAAAAAAAAAAAAAACTAGAAAGCTAGAAAAAAGAAACATACAAAACAAAAGGAAGCAAAACAAAACAAAGCAAAGCAAGTCAAAGCCAAGCAAAAGCGAGCAAAAAAATAACTAGACAGGTAGAAAAAAGAAACATACAAAACAAAAGGAAGCAAAACAAAACAAAAAGCAAAGCAAACAAAAAGAAGCAAAGCCAAAACAGAGGCAAATGAAGGCAATAGTGAGTGTGTAAATTTTCATGAACCCACATAATCACATGCCATACCGATGAGATGTCAAAGTTATCGAGAAACCAGTGAAATCTGCCTGAGGCCAACACACGGTCCGGTGGCTAAGTGGGTATCTGTAATCTGGTGGGACCTGCAGTAATTCACGCCTTACTGAAAGGGACATTTGGAAACAGCAGGTCCCCGTCTACCACCCAGACCTGCAAACACCCAGACTCTGCCCACGAATGAAACACCAGGACCTGACGGAGAGACAGGGAGGACAGTCTCCAAAATTGCAATGCAGTGGCATGTTGGTATGGGGGGCGGGGCCACTGTAATATCCAAGGTTATTTTTTTGTTTGTGTGGAGATTTCCTCCAGGTACTCCTGTTACTTCTGACTACCTTAAAGGAATTGCTGAATAGTTTAACTGATGACTACATTGTCAGTACTGTGTGTATGAGTGGGGTGATGTTTAGCTCAAGCGTATTAGGACACTGTGCCTATGATTGGAAGGTTGCTGGTTCAAATCCCAGGGTTGGCAGAGTGATTACATGAGCAAGGCCCTTAACCCCCAATTACTGCAGGGACGGTCTGACCCTGCTCTGCCAGTGGCTCAGCTGACCGCGGTTCCTCAAAATGTCAATGAAAGCCTGAATGTGCAAGGCATCTTGGCCAAAGTGCTCCTCTGTTATGAGTTTCCTGGGCTCAGAATCACTGTGGCCCATCCTGGATAAATATCATTATGGAAGATGGATGGATATCATGATAGAAGGAAGAAGGAGGGAAAAGAGCAAGATGGAGAATCCCTGCTGCCTTCATCTCCAGGGCAGCTGTGAATGCGATTGCTATTGTGATCGCAATCTGTGAAGCAGCGATTGTCACGCTTCTCCCGCTAATGGATAAACGGAAGAGAAAATGTAACTTTAATTACCTGTTGGTTGCAAATTTAAAACATGTTAATCGCATCCTACTCAGCCCGCCAGCCTTCATTTGATAAGTGGAACGGTGAGCTTTTCTTTCGTCTGCAAAAAGTGTTATCAGAATCAGCTACCCGGCTTAACGCCAGCTGTCATGAAAATTGGGGATTTCTCGGCCATATGAGAAGACATGGAAATGAAGCAGATGCGGGAGCCTGGATGAGGAGATTTCTGTAAAGGATATCCTGAGGCGCTGCGGGTCTACAGTAATATCCTGAGCCACCCTCGAGGGCTAAAAGAGGCGAGCTGGGGGAAACTGTGGGATGGGCTCTAATTAACGAAAACAAACAGAGGGGTGGCGCAGGTCCACGGGAACGCAGAGGACCTGCAGCCACTGGGGCAGCTTCTGCCGGTCGAGGAGGAGAGACCCGCCGGAGCCCCTCGAGGGACACGGACTGGACTGCACATGATACACTGAGAGTAACACAGCCAGAACTGCAGTGGAAAAGGGCAGGGCTCTCATTTGGAAATATTGGCACCTATTTCTTTGTAGAATAATAGTGTTTAAATTACAGAAGCATAACAAATGTGCAAGTATATAGGCTTAAGGTGTTCTACGTAAGCCTTCATAAAAACAGCTCGTATCTGGGTTTCTGTCCCAGGCATAGTGCCCAGTGTCTGACTGTGCCAACATCGTCCACAGCAAGCGTCCCAGACTGCGTTACGCTGCCTCTGTGTGTGTCTGCATCTGCGTGTACATGCATCTGCCTGTGTGTGTCTGTGTGTGTGTCTGTGTCTGCATGCGTGTGTCTGCGTGTGGTTACAGTATGAGTTTGTGTGTCTGTATGTGTGTCTGCCTGTAGATATGGTGTGTGTGCGTGTGTGTCTCTGTGTGTGGTTACAGTGCACACAGTCACCCAAGCAGATCAAATCTGTGCCCAGAGAGCAGAAAGCAGATGTCAGATTTTTAGGGATGATGGAAGGCAGAGAGAGAGAGCGCGACCCACAGCAGCTGTCAATCGCCAAGCTGCTCTCAAAGCAGGGAGCCTCACCAGAGCCACTTGCAGACCGAGCTTCAAGGAGCCGGTGGGGTGAGACAGACACGCTTTTACAGGCGTGGTCTTTGGGACGCGAGACCCTGGGGTAACCACAACACAGGTACAATGTTTAACACAGAACAGGGACTTAAGACTCAGAGAAGAAATCTGATCAAATAAAATATGGCAATCGTGAAAGTACCCAAACAGCATCGTGCGGAGATGTCCGGAGTACAGGCACAGGCCGCACCCTGGCAGCCCCACTCCCCCCCACGGGACCCTGGTGACATCTGGCCACATTCAGAAGTGCGGAGGCTCAGACGAACAGGTACAGCCCTCCCTGTCTCCCTTACACCAGCAAACACAGTGGCAGTGAAATAATATAGATACAGTATAAGAGCTGCTTCCCACCTCCCTGCCTGCTTCCCCACTGCCTCAAAGAAAAAAATAATCCTGTAATCCCAGGCTGAGAAAACCTGACTTTCAGAATTCGGGTTTTATCCAAATTGGCCGGATCTTGGGACTCGGAGCTACGGACGATTTCAGGAAGCCAGCATGCGTGGAAGCTACTTCGTCACAGTCCTGTGGAGTGGGATCGGACACCATCGGACCCACACCAGCTTCACTCCGAGCGTCCAAATTCTGATCGGCCTGCTGAAATCCCCCTGCGCCCCCGCCCACCCCCCGCTGAAGCGGGACTGACAGCCGGCAACTCACGTTGTAAAGGATGTCCACCCAGCCCTCCATGGTGATGCACTGAAAGACAGTGAGCACAGCGAACAGGATGTTGTCGAAGTTGGTGATGCCAAAGTTGGGGCCGATCCAGTACTCTCTGCATTCTGTGCCGTTGGGGCACGTTCTTGCTGGGGCCTCGGTGCCACATGGGAATTCCTCGTCCCGCTCCTCTGTAGACACACACACACACACACAGGCTTGTGATTATGTCTTTGTGGGGACTCTGCAGTCATTTCTATGGGGGAAACTCTAATCCCATCATGACAAACTTAACCCCTACCCAGCCCTAATCTTAACCAAAAGTAACTAAACAAAATACAAGACTTCTGGCAATTTTACTTTTTTGACTGCATTCACAGATCAAATGGTCCCCATCAAAAAAAAAAATGGTTTTGACTACATTTTGGGGGACATTTGGTCCCGACAATGTATAAAACATTTTTGTGAGGACAGAAATATGACAGGTGTGCTTACGTATAGATATACACACACACAACATGGGCACAAATATATAAAACAGGAGTGTTATGTATGGATATCTCACACACACACACACACACAAACATAAAGAGCATCCAGTCGATGATTCATTCCGGGACTTTTTAACAGAGGGAAGATCGTTTGCAGTTCTGACCGTCGTGCCCCACAGCCAACTCCTAAAATAACCACATGCGCCACCTTCAGCAGCGACTTGTCAGCACCTCTCATGCCACCAACACGCACCGCCAGCCAAACGTGCAATGCCCCCCCCCCCCCCCACTTGCCCAAGCAGTAGAAATGCCTCAATTTGCTCCATTAACTCCTGCCAGACAACGAATCCCCTCTCCCTCCTTAGACATCCCATGAGGGCTGCCGGATTATGCTTCGGTTCACAGAACCCGGTTCCAGGGCCAAGAGTACCGGAGATCCGAGGTTTAAGCAAGGACTGTTGAATCAGACAAATATAAGCTCTATTTATTCCGTTTCTGAGATGCAAAATACTTACTATTAACATAAGAATCCCTCCCTGTCAAAGGTTTTGCACCCTTCAGCTCTGCTGCATCCTCATGACCTGTGTCTGACAGAGGATATTCAGCTGGCTTGTCGTCATCATTATGAATCTATTCTGCTTTGATGTAGCGTTTTCCCAACACAGTCGCCCCCAAAGCACTCGGCTGTCTGGTTTGATACAAAGTCAGAACGGTATGTCAGTCTGGACAGAGGTTGATGTTTTGCACCTTTAACAGTCAGTGTGAGGGAGAAAAGGCCAGGTCACCACGGCAGAAAGGAGGCAGAAACTCCCACCCCAGGCATGATGAGCTTATATAAGCCAGGAATGACTCTGACACAGCACCATTACATTCAGCTGACCCCCCCGTTCTGTAAGTGCTTGATAAAGATTGATGCTTAAGTCAATACACAGAATCAACAGCAGCACACCCAATAATATATATATTTGCCATTTATACAAATACTGAATTCTGTGTTTCTCTATGCTGTACAGATACATATATATATAAATGAATGCACACACATATTTGGGGTCAGAGTGCATAGATCCTTACATCACAGTCAGAGCGTAATACTACACATAGCTCAAAATCACATCCAATTATAGATTTTAATTGCAGTACAACAAAGCTGCGGAGTTAACAGTGTTACAGTCAAACGTCCCAGATGGTAATTATGTGTCAGATTGTAATGGGTCACGGATGAGAGGTCTAGAGGTCAAAAGTTGACCCAGAAAAAAGCCTGACAACATAAACTCTCAAACAGCAGGTACCAGCTGTCGGTGGAGATCCAGAGAGGGATAAACGTCACTAAGCACCAGGACCTCTGGATAGCCAGACAGGGAAAAAAAAATGACTCACTGAAGGCGGATAAAGAGCAGAGCTGAAGTACCGTGGCTTATGATGGGCTGACAGGAAGTGAAAGGCGATACAATCGGAACAAAGCAAACAGCCTCGCCTGAGGTGAGGATCCCGGTTTTCCCCCAACCTGTCATGCATGCTTAGGAGGCACATCACAACCAGCATCCTGTCATCTTGACAAAAAAATACTAAAGCCCTGAATCGTGGGGGAGTGGGTGTTTGGATAAATATCGCACGAAGCGGCAAATCGGCTTAGCGGTGGCAGGCCCAGAGTCCACGCTTACGTGACACCGGCTTTGCAGGGAATGACATCCATCGCCTGGGTGTCGTCAATGAGCCCGAACGGTAAAAATACCTTATGTTTGGGAGATGCTGCTTTGTGAAGGTCCCTCCCCAGAGACCCAACAGAAAAGCATCATAAAAGGATGCCGCAGTCCTGAATTGTCTTAAACCCTTCCATCTACACAGGGGTAATAGGATGTTTTTTTCTTTAAAGATGTGGGGCATAAGAGGAGCTATAAGTCACACAGAGCATCCAACCTTATTAGTCAATGATGTTTTGAATTGCTGGGTGGCAGGAGAGGAGACACTCCACGGGCCAATCAGCTTTCAGCCCCTGTGGCCCCGGCCCTGTATGTGCCCCTGCATCCACAGCCAGGTAGCTCCTTGATAGGGGTGTGGCTTGTCACATGACTTGTCATCACAAATCTAGGTGGTGATGTGTTTTTTTGTACTCCACATCAAATCTAATTGAACGTCTGGGTTGGTTCGGATGGGGGAAGGTGTATATGATGCAGAGTGGTGCTGTACAGTAGCTACGCCCCCTGCCCACGACTCAGCCACGCCCTCATGCGGCAGTCACAGTCCCACAGCCAGACTTCGCCGGGTCGGTCCTGCATCTCAATGCCAGGTTCTGACAGCGAACATCAAACAGTGACCACAGCCAGCAACCAGTGACTCAGAAAGTCAGGAGAAGGGTGCAGGAAACAAAGCACTTAATCCGCCCACGGTCAAACCCTGAATCCCTAATTGGTAAGTAATATCTAAGCCAGTAACTGCTTAAGTGAAAAAATGCACAGTTTAATAACAATGTCTAATTCCACAGCGGCACCCTGAAGGGGAAGCTCCGGACCTAGAAATCTGTACTTCTGCTCACAGCCCTCTGATTCAAATTTATAACACACTTCTGCCTGCCTGCCTTATCTGTGCATTAAAAATGTTGTCCTGTAAAGGGCCGTGTCTCCCACATACAAAATGCCCCCCAGAAAAAGGACTGAGCAAGGACTAACAAGCGGGTGATGAGGCTATGATGTCCATTTCCGGCTCTGACTCAGCACAGATAAACTGTTTATATTTAAAGCTGAACAGTTAATGTGTCATCTAATATGTACCCTGTTCTTTTAATAGTCCATTGCTATTTGTGCTGAATGTTTTTTGTTGTTTTGTTACAAAATATTCAGTGCAATAAACACTGAAAAAAGCACATCTAGTATCTGAGGGATAACAGATCGCAGTACACATCCCACACACTCACAGGTACACTGGTCTGTCCGTTATCGTATTTAGCTGCTATCAGTATGACTGATATTCTAGAGTCGTATGGGGGGTAAAAAAGTAAAAAAAGCTTGGAGGTAGACCCCTCAACCCTCAAACCAACGCTCCAAGCACAAGTTGTGTAGCACCTGTGCAGTTCCACTGGCACTTCATCCATAAACCAAGATCATCGGGTTCTGATGAATTTTAAAACCAGAGCCTTCGGTAGACATACTGGTGTGTATAATCTGGGGGCAGAGCGGACAGCAGGGCGAAACCTTACTTGTGTCTAACTTGAAGCAGGTATGGTGGAACTTGCCCATGTAGAACTCCACACCGATGATAGCGAACATGACGATGGCAAAAAAGAGCAGCAGGCCGATCTGCAGGAGTGGCACCATTGCCTTCATGATTGACTTCAGCACCACCTGCAGGCCTGGAGGTAGAAGAGCAGGTTTCACACATTGACCGAGGCACCCACGGAAACACACACACACACACACACACACTCACCAGGCTTTTGAAGCTCATAATCTGCTCCTGTCCATTCCTGAGTTTCAAGCTCATAAACGTTGTGAACTTCAAATGAACTTGGTGATTCTCTTGGTGACATGGTCTCCTATAACGGGTGTTGTCAGAGGTCACGGCCGTGTCCTCGAGAACGTGCTTCCTACATTCTCCATGGGCGTAATCTTTGCCTGGAAATTACCAGGAGCATCTCGCGGGGGAATATAGGCCATGGAAACATGACTAATCTCATCTTTCCCTGGAAAGAGGCAATGGCTTCAGGAGAACTGTACAGACAGTCTCCATGGCTCCCACGCCATAGCAACCACAACACCCAGGACTGGATGGGTTGTAATTACCCATCTGCCCCTGAACACCCTTCCCAGAAGCCTTTGCTCTCAGTCTAGCAAAGCTGCAAGAACCTACATCCCCCACCTAAGCTTCAGGGTCTTCTAACTCCACCAGACCTGATCAGACCTGCATCACACACTCACCTTTTTAAATATGAGATGACAATATGTTTATCCCGTTGATCTAACACCATTTCTCCATACTGTTAAGTGGCTAGGGTGGCCTTTAAATTAATGGTGTTTAATATCTAAACCTTCAGATCAACAGTATTAAAAGAGAAAGTGATGGAATATAATACATACAACTACAACGTATGTTAATACTTACATTAGGGTTTTCTTTTGCAGCTTTTTGCTTAATTACAATTCTTTTATTTTATTACATTGAGAACTAATTAATTACTGTACTTAATGTGTCCAAAACTGGCATAAGTGTGGTTTCTGTTCAAGCTAAACACTTAATTGCAGTAATTATTACTCCAAGGTTTTAAAGTTTCTCTTTCACTGCAAAACTAATGCGCTGTTTTCCAAATTGGTGAGTCAGTGTAGCTGGGAACTGGTCATCCTTTGTAAGTCAGCAGTGAGCCCCATGGTGACCATCGCACATGACTTACTGGGAATCCCTGACACCAGTTTCAGTGGCCTCAGCACACGCACCGCCCTCAGTGTCCTCAAGTCAAACTGCGACCCTACGGTAGTCAGAATCCTGCAAGGACACAAACAGAGTTTTGTTAGCGATGCCAGGTCCCAACATGACGCGCAGCCATCCCTTTGACCAAGGAGTCGTCACCAAGTGGACATGTATATGAAAAGCACAGTTATGAGGGCAGCAGGAAATGGTCTCTTCCTATTGGACAAATCCCTCTGAGGACTTCCCTTCAACAATCAACTCCTCCACACCTGATTGGGTGGTTCAACCCCTCATCCAAAATGCCAGGCAGCCATTTTGATGGCTTTGAGCTTTGCGGAGGGAAAATGTTCTCCGGCTGAAGATTGACCGCGATAACTGTGATGAGTCACTGGTGGACAATAAATAGTAAGAATCAATAAAAGTCACCATATGAAATCACTCAATCATTCATCCATCTGCAATAACCTCACATCCAGTGTAGGGTTGTGGTGAGTCAGGAGCGTATCCAACACATTAGGCTGGAGACACCCCGTCTGTGCGCCAGTCCCCCAGAAGTCATACACTCACAATTGATCGAACAGAAACACAGAACAAATAAAAAAAGATGATAAAAGAACACCTAGCCATTTTCGGTCCATTCTGCCTTTGGCAGATAGACAGTAAGACCCAGCACCAATCTGGTGACACCTCAGAACGAACCTGTCCCCAGTGCCTGTGTCCGCTGGCCGCGGACATAGACAGGACTGCGACTCACATTCCCTGGAGGTTCTTACGCTCTGGATTTCTTTGGAAAATCCTCAGCTTACAAGTTAAACGAAGGCGTGCGCATTTTTGGACAAAAGGGGTGGAGAAGATGAGGCCACAGGCCCCCGACCCAGTATCTGGCTGCCGAAGATCACCAGGTCACATCAGGGAGGGTCCCTGCTACTGAACCATTGAGGCACCCCAGTTAACAATCCCAATGGGTAAACTGGTAAATTCATAGTGGCTTTGTAATTAAGTGTCAGCCAAACAACACATTTTTTAAATTAAAAGCAGTGCATATTAAGCCAGCAATTTTATTGCCCAGCTGACACTCTGTAAGAGAAACGTTTTTGATCCACATGCAGAGGTTATTATTTTACTGGAGCACTTTGGGCAAAGCCGTCTTCTCAAGGATTCAACAGCATCGCCCTCTGGGATGTAAATGGATGTTCTTAACCACAGCGCCACCTTTTGGTACAAGCTGGAACGGAGCTGAATCACCCATTCAGGAACTTACAGAGTGTGAGGCTTACTGCATAACATGATGTTTCAGCCTGAATCGTCTTTGGTGGCCTTTAGGTTAAAACCACAGTTACCAAGGAACGGACAGCAAGGCTGCACATAACATCCAGGGGGGGCAACAGAAAGAAAAAAAAAAAAAAAAAACCAAAAGCGAGGAAAGAGATAAGTGCAGCGGCGGGTTGATCTAATCCCATCACGCACGCGCACATCTGACAGGAACGAGCGAGGCGAGGGGGAGAAGACAGGGGTCATAGTCCAAACGATAAGCCCACACTAAACTAGCCTAATTCCCATCCCCCAGCAGGCATGTGTGTGCGCGTGCCGTCCGTCACAGCGGAGCCCAGACCCTCGGCGACATATGGCCTATCAGGACCAGATCCCCATGTCCCAGTACCTCTGAAGCATCTTCAGTCTTCATTGTTTTTGTCTTTACAGTTAAAAAGCACTTCCTTACTTTCCATGACAATAGTGTCATGCGTGTTAGAGATAATATGAGGTAACGGGTGTGGAGCAGGGTTGCAGCACTTCATAAGCACTGCCAGTGATCACCCCCCCTCCCCCCTCCAGGGATCGTCAACGGGGATAAATGTGTCCGTGGCAAGACTGGCCTTTATCTAAAAAAGCTATGTAGCCTATGTTTCTAGATACCATGTCTGGAGTAAACATTTCATTTGATCACAGTGCTCATGAGAATTCGCCATGGTGTTGACCTGTGCCACCTTCTCGTATTCTGACCCTGCCCCCCGGGGGGGGGCGGGGGGCGCGGGCGGCGCGGCGGCCCGGGGGGGGGGGGGGGGGGGGGG
>JAODLD010000124.1:7018591-7036253 GCA_026781065.1 Mormyrops boulengeri
AATAAAGGCCCGCTCTTCACAACTTTTACATACGCCCCCCCCCCCTACAGAGACGTGTTATTTTTCCCCGTCGTGGCACCCGTCCGGCGGGGGGGGGGGGGGTTAAATTGCTAATGTAGTGAAGAAACCTTGTATATTGCGTTGACATGGCCCAACACTTGACAAAGTGCACATAGAAAATATAAAGGTTTTAAAATTATTTTTAAAAACAGCATAGTTTTTATGTAGTAGCTGTACATGATGTTGCACAGGAATTCAAGAAAACTCAAGTGGTTGGACAAAAAAATAAAAATAGAAAATGAACCACTGGGGGTCTAAGAACATTCTGGAGTAGTTATCTTTGCCGCTGCAGACTAATGGATTCCAGGGTGCAACATCCTTATTTCAGTCCTAGACAAGATGTCCTATTCTGAAACTTTTACTCTCAGGTCAGCCTCCAGGGGTCAAACTTTTGGGATGCCAGTCTCGTCAGAAGGAGGGGCAAGGCACTGCTGGCAGCTCACCGCACCCTTTCTGGCAACGCAGGATACTCGCTCTGAGGGCAAATGCACAGGCATGCAGGGGGTGCCCTAACATCGACCATGGAAACATCTGGAATCAGAGCGTAAACACTAGCTAAGATCAGCTAGCCCGGCCAACCGTGAGCCAGCTTCTTCTTCAGAAGGGGGCAAACCTGGATTCAGTGTGGCTCCAAGGCCACAGACAACAGAAACATGGATCCCAGACAGCAGTCAGGCCTGGAAAATGCTAAAAAGAAAAGCAACACAAAAGCAGGGAGTGATCTCCGGCTGTAGTCCTGGGGACACAAACGTAAGCATGTCTTCTGTGTGCCCAAGCCCTCCCCCTAGAGGCAGCCTGCAGGAGCATGCTCAGTAGAGGGGGAGGGAGGCCATTTTGTGACCATTCACTAACACGGGGATGACATGCTGTTTTTTCCCCCCACTACCAATGTGGGGGAGGGGAATAAGGGTGATGATGGGGTAGCTTAAAAACAGAGCTTATGCTAAGAAACCCTGATCAATTTAACCAAGCCAGACAGGGAGAGAACAGCTAACAATGTTATTATAATAAAAAATACAAAAAAATACAAGTACCTGCAAGGATCTAAACTTTTAATATCCAGTTTTAAAAATCATACCATGTTCACTTCCCATGTGAACCTCAGCATCCAAGCAAATCCCGAATTTTACTCAGCGGCCTGTCAGCGGCCATTCTAACCATAAGCCTAAAGCTAAAGAAACCTTCTTATAACCAAACAATCCATTACAAGCTTATTTTGTGCCCCAGGGCACTGGATTAGCTATTTTAAGACGTTTCCTGCGATTGTAGCATTGGCACATTGGCTGGTATAGAGGCATACCGTTAAATTTACCTCGTTTCTGACCTCACAGGTGAAGATTCAGAATGCCTGGTCTGTCAGCTGCGAACTTTCGCAATGGGCTTTTGCCGCAGGACTCTCGAATGCAAATTAGAAGGTATCATCACATTCCTTGTCCCCTTTCTGTACGAGTGAGAAAAGAATAAGCACTCCCATGTATGAAAATGTGTATGTGTGTGTGTGGGGGGGGGTGGGCCGACAAGCGAAATTGGTGTCGAATCCAAGTACAATATCAATTTTAGTGCGAACAGCCCAAAACCACCAGCGGCAGTGAGGCGCCCACAGACCGAACACCAAAGCTCAGCACAGCAGTGTTCAGAGCAGCAGAACACCATGAATTACCGGGCAGAGTAGGAGCCACCCAGCATCAGTCCATGGAAGGCTGATCATTTCTGCAAGTGTTTTCAAGAGGGTTAGTAACCCAATCAATTTTTTCCCCATTTTCTTATTCCACAGATTAATGGTACATTCGAAAGCCTACAGTCTGATAAACTGAAATGAAGGTAAAATCCACAGCTAGCATAGAGAATGACCGAATACAGAAAAGCACCACAGTGTAATGTCAGTAACGAAAGACTGGAGTCTGAGGAAGAACAGCTGAACTGTATCCAGAAGACAAAATATGTAAATCAAGTCAAAAAATAAACATCAAAAATAAAGACTGATTAATAATAATAATAAAGCAGCACAACAAACTGCTATAGATGCCACAGATCATTAAAATCTTTCATCCTCCACTGTGAATCCACTCCACAGTCCACATCCGGGCATTACTAAAATCAGGAGTCCATCTAAAAAAAAAACTGGAATCAAGACACTAGGCCGACTAACAATTTGTGGTAACGGTCCACCAGGTTAAGGGTCCGTGAAAGGACCTGTCCGTCATGTCTCTTCCTCAAGGCCTAAAAGCGGATTTCAGTCATCAAGCTTTAGGAACGCTATTATTGCCAGTGACTGGCCAGAAAAATCATTTATCCGTTTTGCAGGCTACAAGCTATAGCCTCTTACCTCACAGGATACATCAAGACCCCTTAGATCTTACAGAGCGTTCAAAAGCGAGACCCACCAACTGGACACTCCCAATTCCATTGAAGGCCTCTAAACGTAGCCGGGGCATCAAGCAAATAGCGGAATAAATGCTGTTTCTCACACTAAGGGCATAACACCTATCAACAACTGACTCTCCCCTTCCAGGACAAAGAACTTTTATGGCCTAAAAGGACCGCAGAATGTAAGAGAAATTGATAATTGCGTGATTTTTGTTTGCCCCGATCCTCCATCAATATGGCTGGTAATTTCCTGTGGGATGGGTCCATGTTCTGATTCGATCATGCTCTTCAAGCTCTGTCCATTTGTTTGCGAGCGCTCATGATTGTCTTCCATTTCTTCGTGCCCTCCTAACTGTGGAGGACCTCGCATGTCAGGGGTGAAGCTCAGCAAGACTGCATCGGCGACAGGGCAAGTAGGGGCTGCCTGGTATCCACAGAGCCGGGCCAGGGTTCTGAGGAAGGTGCTGCAAGTTTTGGTGGGAAAGCAAAGTTGAAGATGACGTGGTCTTGGCTTGAACCACATGGTGACTCCCCGAGCCATTGCTCTCTACTCCTGGTGTTACTCCTAAAGCAGGGCCGAAGATTAAACACGTCAACTGAACGCAATACAACCCTAACTGGTACAGCTCCCCCCCCATGGAAGCCACGGGAATAGCCATTTTTGCTGCAGTTTCTGACATCCTAGCTTTAATTAAAAATAAACAAAGGTCGAGTAGATCAGGAACTTCAGACAAACCCCTGGACGAGGCATCAGAGCCACCTCTAACATCTCCGGACCACCGGCACGACCGCCGCTACCTGGTTTCTCTTTGCAAAAGAAAAGAGGCCTTGATTAGGGGTGTTATGCCAAGACATTTGCACTAACCTGCAGTCTGGAGCCCAGAGACGGCTCGCAGAGCTCTGGTTAAAAAAGAATAAATAATAAAAAAAAAAAAAAAAACGCTCTAATTCAAACACCAGGAGTGGAAATGTCATTTAATGGATTAAACCTGAAAAGTAACAAATAAGAGATTATAAAGCAAAACACCAAAAAAATGAGTCAATACATCTCAAAGGAAGGAGACAGATGCTTCGAAAAGGTAAATCAGGCCTCTAGCCTTAAGTAAAATCGGTCTACTAGGCTCAGTCGTACCTTTCCCTTGATGGCTTCCATTGAAGAGAAAGGAGAGAAGGAGTCTCGAACAGATTGTTCCTCTTCCCTTCTCCTCCCCGCATGCACATTCACCCAGCTCCGGTCATGTGACCCACCGGCTCCCTCTGTTGGTTCCTTTCGCGCAGTTTCAGACCGAGCATGCTCAGTGAGTTCGAATTTCACTGGCTGTTTTTTCTCTCCCCCTCTCTCTCCCTCTGCCGCTGCTGCTCCGTGCTGGTGAATGCGAGCAGCCATTTCAGGACGAGCAAGGTATACGGGAGGCCCTACGATCGAGGCCTCGATCTGCTGAGCTCGAGGACCAGTAGGCAAAGGCTCCTTGGAGAGGAATCCTTCAGCTTCCAAGCATCTCCTTAGGAGCTTTTATGAAGACTGAGGCTAAGAGGAAACAGGCCTCCAGGAACCGAACCATTAGTCCTGCCAAGCCAAGCACGACGGACACGTTAAAAGAACACACTACAGGAGCCTCAGAAAAAGCTCAAAGACTGATTACAGTACAAGCACCCCAAAAGATGGAGCTCCTTGTAGGTTACACTGGGTAATGAACTGTTTATTTTATGCTAGACATCTGAACAAAAAAAAAAAAAAAAAATGGCATGCAGATTTGAGGGAGAAAAAAAAAAGACCGATTTATGTTGCACATTGTGTGTCAGAAGTAATTATATTATTTTGTCGTGAGCATTTTCAAAATTTTACACCCAATTCAAAAGGGAAACATAGCCTGCAATTGGCAGAATAGGGAGGGGGCATGTCTCACCAGCAGAGGGCGAGCTAAAAGAAAAGATGTCTTCTTGCCAAACAAAACTACTCACTGCAAGACAGTGAAATTGCACTGCATGCTTTTCTCATTGCCACTTTGAGTTGGTTTCCCCTGAAAAATATCCAGTTACAGAACAGCTCCAAGTTATACCCTCACACATTTCGCTCTCGTACTTGACGAGAAAGAGGAAACCCATCCATTAGGCAGAAATCCCACTGACATCAGCTCCGACATCACAGCTCGGCTGAAAGGCGTGTCAGGACCCCAAGCTTCAATCGGCACCGGGGACGACCCTCCCTAATCCACCGGGATCTTTAGGTAAAGCTTCCTTCAGAGCACCTAGATGCATACAGCTGGACACTGAGAAGCACCCTCCAGGCTGGTGTGCGGCAGTATGAGGACAATGCCCAACACAGACATCTATCAAAAAAACACAACAGGTACACACAGCCAACCAACCCTGCTTTCCTAGTCTCATATAATTGCTTGCAAAACGAAGAAAATCATTTGCTACTCTCTACAAAACTAACGATTGCAACTAGCCAAAAGAAAACTCGACAGAGGTTTCACAAGCAGGCCTGCGCCTGGCTCTTGAACTTTAACCCACGACAAAGGTCCCCTTTGCCGACTGCCATGCTATCTGTGAAAGTCCATGACCACCGCAAAACTCCAGGTGGTGCTGCAGCGACTCCTGGCTTCCGGCTTTCCTCTCAAGTCCCATTTTCCACCCAAGGACACAGGCTGTTTTGCTGTGTGTGTCTGCACATGTGTGTCTGCGCGAGTGCATGAGCACACAGGTGATGCTATCAGATGTGTTGGGTACACCGCTGCTTTGTAACAAGTCTTTAAAAGATCAAAATTGTGTTTAAAGACACACTAAAGTCAGAGAACATCAACCTCTGACTGGGGTGAGACATCAATGTCAGTTAAAATTAAACTGATTTGTGACATTTCTGCAAGGCCACTGGGAAACAGCCAGCCCCCCCAGTTTGGCGTTCTAAGTCCATGGCTATCCCTTGCTGGTGTCCACGCCACAAATAGCCCCCCCATGCAGACTCTTGTGGCCCTCTGGGACACTCCCTGAAGCACGATCTTCCTAACCAGCCACTTGTGACAAGCGGTGAGCCTCCCACAGTCATCGACCCAGCTCCCCCCCCAGACTACACCTGCACACGTATCACAGGGGTAACAATGCAGAGACTGACCATCACCACCTAACAAAAGGGCCCACCGTTCCTAGGTCATTCCTATCTTTGGCCATTAGACTCTACGAGTCACCATGTTGCCCAAACACTGGGCATTCATTTGTTCGCTCTACAATACTATTTATTTCTGAGCCGTCACTACAGAATTTTATACTAACTATTCTTTGCACTGTTACTGTTCATTGTCGTCTTTTAATGTTGAAATGTCATTTTACTAAAAACATAAACTTACAAATGAGAGGAGGCCATTCCGCCCATCAAGCTCATTTGGGGAGAACTTAACTAACAGCTGAGTTGTTAAAATCTTATCTAGCTCTGATTTAAAGGAATCCAGGGTTTTAGCTTGCGCTACACTAGCAGGAAGACTATTCCATACTCCAACTACACGCTGTGTAAAGAAGTGCTTCCTCAAGTTCATTTTAAAATGTTCTCCCGCTAATTTCCACTTATGGCCACAAATTCTAGTATTTAAACTAATATTGAAATAGCCATTTGGCTGAACAGCATCCCGACCTGTTAGAACAGGGGTGTCAAACTGCAGTCCTGGAGGGCTGGAGTCCTGTGTAGCTTAGTTCCTTAGTTCCCTGTTCCACCACAAATGATTCAGCTCAACAGCTATGTGGTAATTAGCACAAGTTGAGGTGAGTTAAATGAGGGGAAACCCAAAAATGTGCAGGGCTCTGGCCCCCCAGGACTGGAGTCTGACACCTGTGTGTTAGAATCTTATATACCTGGACCATGTCTGTTACATTCCCTACACCTGGAGATGTAACCCAACATTCTATTGGCCTATTTTATTGCTTCCCCACACTGGCGAGAGTGGGACATGGAATCAGCTAGCTTTATTGCAGTGGAACCCATAAAATATCTGTACTTTATATTTCTGCTCCCTGCATAGATTACCTTACATTTATCTGTGTTAAACTTCATCTGCCAGGTATCAGCTCGGACGCTAATTAAATCAAGATCCCGTTGTAGCCTTTGTGCCGCTAGTTCAGTATCTGCTACACCACCCACCTTGGTGTCGTCTGCAAATTTATCCAGTTTACTGTATGTATTGCTGTCAATATCATTAATACAAATTAGGAACAATAGTGGTCCTAAAATTGAACCCTGCAGTACCCCACTATGAACGCAGGCCCACTGTGACATTGTGCATCTAATAAGTACTCGCTGCTTCCTGTCTGATAACCAATTTTCGATCCAAGCTGCTACAGTTCCTAAAATCCCTACAGCATTGAGCTTAAGCAAGAGCTGTTTTTCGGGGACAACATCAAAGGCCTTCTGGAAATCTAAGTAGATCACATCGTAGGCCTTTTTGTAATCAATTTCTCTTATAGCTTCCTCAAAGAACTCAAGTAAATTAGTTAGACAGGATCTACTTCTCCTAAATCCATGTTGGCTATCCCTCAGAATGTTATACTGCCTATGTGTCTTGAACTATGAGTATTGTAAGTAGGGATGTCCCAATCCACTTTGAGGACCCTGATCCGATCCATTCAATATTTATGTCTGCCGATCCGATCTTTTAATAAATATTTTAAAATACAGACGTGGATAAGTGGAAGATAATAGATGGATGGAAAATAGACACATACAGCAGGTGGCAGAGTAAGCCATGTGATTTTGCAGTATTCTTCATTATGGTGTTTCTACAAGTACCTAATTAGATTTATTATATTAAATGACACTACTATGACACTACACTTGCTACTTCCTCACAAAAGAATGGCATTGTAAACATTGCAGATAGCCGCTGGGCTACATTGAGTTTCCAGTTTAAAGAATTTCCACATGACTGGCATCGCGATAGTTTGTAGTTTCAAGCCACGTGCCTCAGGCTCACTACAGCATGTGACAGAACCTTACAATCCGTGCAACTGACGTAAATTGGCTGGACGTGGGGAAATGAAATAGATGGGGCGGTGGTAGCCGGTATCGATCAATTAAAAAAATGCCGGATCGGGCCCGTTTACGATCTTTGATATTGGCTCGGAAGGTCACTGATAATGAACCTGCAATTTCCTTCGGGGTTTATAAAATACGCATGTTTCTTTCTATATATCCATTTCTAAACTGTTCCCATGTTCATGAAAGAAAGAAAAAAAAAAAACACATTTAACAAGGGTGTAGGTTTGGTTTCAGCCCCGAACCCTGCACCCCCCTAAACACATACTACTCCCACAATATTGGTAGGGACACATCCCTACCATCCATATGCAAAGCTACTCCCTTGGCATTTAAGCTTGTCCTGTAGACTTCTGAGAAGTAACTACTCCTTCCACGCTGATAGAACAGGCTTCATGGCTCCTTCAGTAAGATGAAGTACTTCAGTGTGCTGAGGCATCAATATCTTCCCGGTCAAGCAATAGCTGCTGTACAGTCCTACGATGGCTAGAGTGATGATCTTTAATATAGATCAGCTATTTAAGGGGTAAGGGATGCTATGTATCAGCAACCAGTCAGAGGAAGCATGAATCTTAAGGTCTGGCACTACAGCAGCGCTACGGGATATTTAGCTGTGGCAACATTTCCGTTTGGTATCCAGTCTAGAGCCATAAGGCCACATAAGCTAGCCTGGGAAAGACCAAAAACAGGCCTCAACAGAAAGCATGACAATATACATTTGAAGCAGAAGATTCTGGAGCATGCTCAGTAGGGATCCTTTCTGCCATTTTGGAGCAGCAGAGATCATCTGACAAAAGCTCTCTGAAAATAAGGCTTTTCTTCGAATAATATATTCATTTTCTTTGTCAGCAAAGCCAGCATTGTTCTGCAGTACTTCTAAGCTCTCAATACCCCCCTTAACCTCGGTAACTACATCCCCCTATTTGCTGGCCAAAAATAAATATAACCTTTCCAGTTTTCCCATCTGGAGAGAAATCAAGGCACATTCAGCGCCGCGTGGCTCGCGTTCCTCGCAGGTTGGGCAGACTCGCCCGAGAGGATCCCGTCAACATGGTGGTTTTGACCGATAATGTGCGTCTTTGGGCCATTGTGACCAAAAGACCATTTTTCAGAGGGAGCGGGGGCTGGCTTCGGGGTAAACCTCCTGTAACCCCCCCCAAACAACATTGTCCCCAAACGACCCGTCATCATGTAACCGAGCTCATGTCCGTCCGCATCATGTTTGCACAGAGTAAAACCAGATTTTTTAAAACCTGCAAAATAAATAAATATATATATTTAAAATCACCCTTTCTCCCCCCACAAAGACCTTAATCCTGCAAGAGCAGACACTCCTGAGAGCCCCACAGTTCTCCTCGGTCACCTGTCACTAAGGGCGACTCGCAGGGGGCCGCCAACGAGTAGATGCAAGGATTGCACGCCCCGCCAGACGGTAAACACCAGCGGAGTCCCAGACTGGCACCGCTGCACTACAGACACAGCTACTCAGAGCAGCTCCACTGACACTCCAAGCAAGGGCGGGCTTTGATGATTTTACCCAACATGCTCTGCAAATTCACAGAAAGATACGTAATCCAAAGTCCTTGTACTTTAGCCCAAAATGGCCTCTCTAGGGTTCTACGAGCACACCTGATTTCACCGCTGCACTCTTACATTGCGTGCTTGGTCATCATTCTCCCCCCACGGAGATCATCTGTGTACAACCAGCCTTTGGAACCGGTTCCATCCTCCCCACTAATAAAAGGAGGGCTGGGTTCCACTTTGAGAGCCTAATGATGCAGCAACTCAGCAGGTGTTTGGGTCAGTACCTTCCAGCAGCAAAACTACAGGGCCACACCTGTCCTCCCCCCCAAGCATGGAATGGGCACACACCTTCTAGAACACAGACGTTCTTCTGGTCCACGTTCCTAAAGGCCTTAAAATTGTCTCCCAGTCCCCGATGTGCTGCGTGAACCCCAAATCGCTCTCGAACCCACAATTGAATGCAGAAGCTCCTCTATCGGGGGCGGGAAACATTTGGGAGTACAGAAAATGGCGGTAATGTCAGCCTCATCAAGGATCACGGACAAAGCAAGCAAGTGAAGATGAATGCCAAGCTGCATTGTGAGGCACCACCGAAAATTAGACAGAAAAGGAGATTATTAATCCTAGCCAAGCTCTAAAGAATAAATATAAAGTCACGTTCCTTCCAGCATCCATGCCAGGATAATTCCGTGGAATTCTGTTAATGGGGAGATGGATAGATGAGAGAGAAAGAGACAGACAGACAGAGAGAGAAAGAAAGAGAGAGAGGCTCCACACTTACATCCAGCTTCCAACACATGCACAGCCCCAACTCCGGTCACATGATCAATCTAGTAGATTCTCTGACATGGGCTTCACTGGGCATGCTCAGTAGGCTGCTCTGCTGTTCCCAATAGAAGAGCAAGAGGGAGGAAGTTTGCAGCCATTTCATGAGAAGGGATCCTGGACTGAACAACGTGAATGTCGACCAGAATTGAATATTCTCAGATTTATACAGCAAACCAGCTTCTTTTAAAAATTAAAGTTCCTGAAAGCAGTCTGGCAGAGGAGCACTGCTCCTGTTCGCTCTCTTATTTCAACCAAAGTCAGAGTGAACAAACTATATTTAGAAAATGTGATCAAACTGATTTTCTTTTTAGTATATTGACCTTCCACCAATTATTTTGCACAAAAAAATAAACTCAGCCTGGGGGTGGAGCTGAAGATCAACAAATGACAGTTTAGGTTTAGGGGACTCGGGGAACACATGTATCCTCACGCTCAATGACGTTCATCCAGAAAGTGAGGTCAGTTCTTGGATACCCACAAGGAGAAGACAGAGAGGAACAAAACAACTCAATCACAGATCCACAATCGAGTTCTGTAGAAAAGCTTGACAAGACCTGGATTAATGACCAAAGCCAGACAGGAAATCGAGACTGGGGGGTGGGGTGGGGAGGGAAATGTAACAGACAGCAATTAAACCATGGTCTGTTCCAAGAGAGTCATGTGTTATATATCACATTGCACTGGAGATACCAGGGCAGTCAACACTGGTTCTCACACGTCACATTTCAGCCATGCGAATATGAAAGTGCGCATAAATCAGAAGGACAATGTGCTCGTTCCACGAAATCTGGAATAAAACCTCATTCCAAGCTATTTCTGACTGGGAAAGAACCACTGGCACAAAATGTTCTTAATCTATGCTGCACCAGCTGAATTTCATAGTAATATTAGTTAGCTACAGAAGGGGACCTCCCTACGGAGAGATGCTGAGACCACATCATAACCACATCATTTACACGATTTACAGGGAGCAACAAAATAAGAATAAATTATATCGTTTTCAGAGTTGGACTGAGGTAGCAGCCAGTGATTACAGTCCTAATTGAGGGGGGGAGTGTTGCTGTGTCAAACACCGCGACACTCCTAAAGTGTCCATGGGTCCTTTTTTGCACCTTCCTGGTGCCATAACCAACACATCGCCCCCAAACCCTCAGGAGGATATGAGGTTTATTCCTCCAAGGAAAACACTCATAAAGACTACTGGGTTGAGACACACAAATTATCATTTCAGTTCAATAATGATGGGAATTCTGAGACAGAGCTTACGATTAACAATTCAGATAGCAGTCCTCCGCATAAGACAGGACTATTTCCCCAGTGCTTGGCCTTATTTCCACCCCATTGGTTTGCAAGGTACTAAATTAATTAAAAGATGTGCATTTTGATATGAATGCCATATATTAATCTTTAAATCAGGGATGCAACAGAGCGTCCTGATAAGGCCAGTGCCCTTGGAAACAGGGATTTTAAGTATTTTAAGGCGGCCAGCGGCAGAAACAGGCAAGGCCACAGAAACAGGAACAGCGGCACCTCATTTGTACCGCTAAGGTATGAAAACTTCACTGGAAAAATTAAGCATCCATTATAAAAAAAAAATCACCATCCAGCATAAGATACAACATGCGGTTGATATGAGCCTATCAGGGGAAGCGAGGCAGGATGCCAGTCCGTCACGGGGCACAGACTGACACGGGCACACAGGAAGACACGTCAACTTGGCTGCATGTTTTCGGAAGAACCCAGAATCCAGTGGAGAGCATGCCGACTCCAAACAGTATGGAGGGAGTGGAAATTAAACTGTAACTCTCCAGGTGTCAGGCTACAGTGCTACTGACTGAACCACCGATGCATGTCATTACTGAAGGACACGTATGTTTTCATTCATGCAGCAGGTTTCCTGTGGCGTCCCGCAGTTGGACACACCCCAAGAATCACAGAACTAGCTCATTTTCATTACTAGTTACAGCTAGTGACTAGCTTTGAGGTTAACGCCAGCATCCATTAGAGTCTATGTATTATTCCTCATTTAGGTTTGGTCTTCAGTCATAGAGACACACTTGTGTTTTGCAGTACAGACCAACACTCATTTTATAGCCTAGCTGGAGCAGAACGTTGATAGAGGCCCCTGGTTATTTCAGGGCAGGGGGGGAGATTGTACTGAGTCATATCAGCGAGCGAAGTCCGCTTGTGGTTAAGCTTTTAAACAAACTCATGAGCGAGACATGAAAGCACAGCAAATGGCAGCTCTACGCGGAGCAAAGGCTGCGAGGGAGGATGGCTGGGGAACGCGGGAGACGGCAGGACGGGGCCCCGCTGACCGCAGAGTAGCAGCATGTGGAGTAACAGTCAGGATGCGGCTACTGTCATCAGAAGGTGGACGTCTAAGTGAAGACACTCAACGGCAGACCGCTAACATGCAAAATGCGAACACTCAGCAGCAGCGATTAGATAATTCAGGTCTGGACACTGACTTCCTGTGAAGGGCCAAATCTGAGCTTCGCCGTGTCAGCAAGGGCCGATTCCTAATGATTATTGTCATGCCTTGTGAAAAAAAATCTGTTGTACTTTTTAGGGCTGTCGTAGTCGACGTGGCTTATGACACTGACAGTGGAACACCATAGTGGCAGTAGTGCCTGAAGAGAAAACAGACAGACAGGCGCTATTCTGGATGATGGACCGCCAGAAAAGGCAAAAACCACCGTGTTGTCTATTCATGTTTATTAAATTACCATTAGTACGGACAGCTTTGAATGTCTTGTGTTCAGGTTGCTGCTAAATATACTGGTTATTAAAGCCATAAAGTGGTCCGCCAGCTACCTTAGAATCTCGACTGAATCAGTGTTTTAGGAAACATTTAGGCTAAAATCTGTGGTTATTCTACATCGACTGACAACGCCAGTGTGAGTATCAATGAGCACTGGGCTTGTTGGGATCAGTGTTATTATTGTAAACTAAAACTGAAACGAAATGGACTAAATGGTCTCTTCCACCAGCTACACGATTTAGTTACAGATTTAAGGTACCCCAGGTTAAATGGACTATCCTCATTCACTTACATTTAGCCCAGACTACCTTACATCCGACAAGTTATCTGGCTAAGAAAGAAATCCTGATTCATGATACAAGCCCCTGGTATTCCGCAGCCTTGGCCAAAGTAAGCCAGCAAAAAGCCTCCTGAGGCTCACAGCCCAGACCACAGGGGAGCAGGGCCACGCGGCAGGTGGGCGGGAGAGGCGAGACGCAGCCCGGCCCCCGGACGCTCTCTCACCAGCCAGACAGGAGCTCTAGTCCTGATATGCGTGTCCCTCCACCGCTCAATCAACATCCCCTGCTGGGAGAAGCCAGGCCCACCACAGAGAGAAACGGCGCCCCCCACAGGCTATGAAGTATACCAGCTGTGCTCCCCCTCAGACAGCATGTCGAGTTAAAGTATCATCAGGGGGGGGCTCTATTTCCCCAAAGGAATGAACTGGGCAGGTTTATCATATTGCTCTGTGAGACACACAGAACTATATACAGAGGAAAGTAAGTTCTAGGGTGTGGGTGCAAGGCCAGCAAGCGTCTAGCCCTCCTGGTGAAACTGGTGCCAAGGGCCTTGATCCAGGGCCCGATGGTGGCATCCCTCATGCGACTACGGGATTTGAACCAGCAACCTTCTGATCACGGCCACAGAATCCGAAGCTGCAGAGCCACAGACCTCCCCCGACTGACACTGACGGGGCTTTGCTGCTCCCCACCGCTTCCGGAAAGGGACGAGACTGGGTTTTAAACCCATACTCCTGCTTCCCCATAAGAGCAAATATCCAGCCCTACTGTCACCGCCGTTTCCAAATGACGAGCGCAGGTCGAGGAAATCGGACAGCACGCGGAGCGCGAAAAGGCCGCTCCTGTCGCCACACTCCCACACTGACTGCTGTCACTGCACTTTTCCAGCTACAGGAAGTAAATAATTCAGAAAGAAAACAGCAGAATGAGAAACCAGCCTGTCTCTCGACCACAAGCTGTTGCAGAGTAATTTGTGCCACGCCTTGATGAAATACAAAACTCAACATGGAGTCGAATTGAGGATAAACAGAGCAGTGCAACGCGAGACCTGGGTCATTCACAGTAAAGGGATGGGTCTACCGTGCACCTAGCAGCTAGCCGCCTCATCTCGACATAACGTGCATTTGTAGTCAGGCAAGACTGGCCATCCAGAAACATTTCTCTGGCACACACGATTGTTGATTTTTGTGAACTTTGTGAGAAGTCAAAAGCAGGCAAAAACATCTGGAAACAGATGAGATACAGATACAAAAGTCCATTGTCTTCCCCTGAAAGGGCTTTTCCTTTCTATTTGCATGTCATGCAAATATAACATATAAATATAACATATTTGCATACATATAAATTGAAAAAAATATCCAAAATAATGAAAAAATCATATCAAAGGGAACAAGGAAATCTAATGCAACATGAATGTTTCAATACAGAGTCACCTGAGCAACTGGAGAAAGGCCAAACTGACCAAGGCCGTGGTCTGTATCTCATAAAAATTAATTCAGAGTATTCCATCACGTCACAGTTTCAAATACTAATCGTGAAAAGGTGTGCGATCTTCACAAGTGTTTACTAGAAGCTGCGGCGAATTGGCTGTGCTTGGGAAATTACGACAAGGAGGTGGAGGAATTTCCAGCGACTCGCGGGCGCCCTCTCCCGATAGATGACTGGCCATTGCAGAATAATTGAAAACCGACGAATCAATGAAAAGGCGATTAATGGGAACAGAATGCCACTGGAAGTAAGGCCTTTAAATAACAGGAGGCGGCAAAACAGAACGCAACAAAGCTGCTGCAACATCATGCGGAATTTTTTAACATACATACCTAATTAAAATCAGTTAATTGCCAAATCATTTTCAACACTAATTCGTGAACTATAGATTTTTCTTTTTCTCTAATGCAACAACTGCGTGCAGACGGCATTCCACGACTATCATAGGAATCGTGTTTCTGATGACTATCGGACGCAGAGAATGCACGTTAAATCACATCGCAGAAATATGAATTGCATTATGGGTTTCACATTAACGTCGACAGTTGCATTTCAGCATTTTGTCCCCCCGCCCCCAGTTAAATTCATTTGTGAAGCGCAGTTATAATCACTGGGGGCAGCAGGTGCTATGATGGGTAAGGATAAGGATGTATAACGTGGAAGTTTCTCTCTTCAAATCCTCGCAGGGGTTATGCCTTTATGCTACTTAGTTAGGATTTGATCTGATCCAGGAAAAGCATCCAGGTTTACAAACACAAGAATTGGAAAAGTGATTTACTAGAGTCCCACAAGAAAAGGGGCCAACTAATTCCGCTCATTAGACTTGGTGATTAAATCACGCCACAAAAAAAAGAAAGAAGCTTTGAAGCACTGGATAGCTCCAGCATGTTAATCTTATTTCTGTACTCGGGATGTTGCATGAAGTGCGGCGTGAGATGCGTTAGGCGAACAGCTACTGCGAAGGCTACTGTCACTGGGGGGAGGGGGCTTTCTTCTCCTTACAAGCAACCCAGCCAGCTGAAAAGTTGGCCAGATAAGCAAAACTCAAGGAAATCAGCTTGGGTCTATTAGGGTGAGCAGACACATCACATCATCAGTGTGTAAATACGTTAGAAAGTGCCGCTAGCTGCGTGCTACGGGCTGTCGCTTTGTGTTGATCTTACTCCGAGACCCCCTTCACCCCTTGCGGAGGGAGGCCATCCGAGGGTCCGCAGGCTGCCCCGGAGGCTCCCCCCATACCGAGCCCCATCGGTCCCGTTTGGATCCCCGGGCCCGGACCCCAATGTGCCGGTCGGCTAACTTCAGCTAGCCAGCTAGCCGTGTACACAAACAAAGGAAGAAACTAATGCATGTTTCACAGTAGAGGAGAAGCCCCATCATTTATGCGGGGGAACCTGCTGAAGTTAAACGGTGCGCAAAATAAAGCCCAGTTTTCAGCAGGATGCGATTCCCATTCCCCCCCCCCCCTCGTTTTCCAATGAAAAAAGGTGCATGGCCGGATGGTGGGTGCCGGGCCCCTGGAACTAGCATAGCCGAAACACGCTCCGTGGACACATGCATGCTCCACAGAGATGACAAAGGCCCCGAAATGCTCCGTTTGAGAAGCACCCCCCCGCTGACAGTGCCCCCCACATTCATGCACGCACAGTCAGTCGCGGGATCCCCGCATAAACGGCACTTTCCCGAAATCGCAGAAGCCCAGGCGGGCAGTTTGAAAAAAAATGAAGGTGCATTGGGATGGATCAGAGATGTGTAGAGGGGGGGCTGCTTAGCCGCGGCTCGGATGGGCCCCGTCGCGGCTATAGGCGAGCCTCCCTCCCACCGCGATCTCACGGGCTCCGGTTCGGCCCGTTAGCCCGGCGACGCGTGAGCGAAATCGGCGGCGGCGGAAAAGTTAAAGCGAAATCGCTCCCCTCTTACCTCGGCTTTCACTGAAGCCATGGTTCCTCAGCCTGCGCCCAGTCCCCGCCCACCGCCGCCGTGACGTCAGCGCGCTCGCTTCCCGGCCCAGTTAAAATTACGCGCATATTAGCTCCTCCCCCTTCATTTAAATATCGTTCATCATCGCCTTTGGACTAATAAGCGGGCGCCGAAATCCGGCTATTCTGCAGCTCCGATGTAGCAAGGGGAACGCGCCGTTAAACATTGATAGCATCCGCAATTGAGTGTTACATCGTTAGATAATATAGTCATAATTATGAACATGTATTTAGACTAATATCAAAATATAAACGTAATTCTCTATATGCAGAAAATGCAGGCCTTCGGTTGTGCATCCTCCAATCTACTAATTTTTAATACATTCAGGTTACAAAACACATTTGGGGGACCTTTGACCAGTTTTTATTGCGCCAGTATATTAAGCAGCAATGTGAACCACGGTCTGCTGCAGCTCTGCCCTCGATTCCTCTGGTAGGTATGAAGGGTTGAAGTCCATGTTCGTGCCTGACACTGGGAGGCTGACGGATCTGGATCCAGTTTCCATGGAAATGGGAAAGGAATGGCGCAGTGAGAGACACCCCTGGAAATGCCGTCTGTTTGCCCGACTGTTCTCCCCATCGGAACCGTTAATATGTCTCTGCAGAAAATGTGGCTAGCTACAAATACTCCCACTACCCAGACAGAGACCCACCGCGCACTGCTGTCTCAGTGTGCTCTGCTGTAGGGCACAGCGTGGGTCTGATTCACAGAGCGAGATTGGGTGACCTTTGACTGGGGACAACATATCGTACGCTAACCTCATTTCACGTACCCAGAAGCTTTACCAGCAGATACACTGATTACATTATTACTAACGCAAAATTTAATTGTGATGCTCCAGTCAGCTTTTGTGGCAATTCTATGGGTCAAGGCATGATACTGGATTGTAGACTCTGAGGAAGTACTCATCATCAATTTCATTTCATTTATTCATCTTAGCTGCAAGTCCACTGCAACCTACAAGTTTACAGGGGGTCTAGCACCTATCCCAGGAAGTACAGGACACAAGGCAGGGGGCAATCTGGATGGGGGACCAGAATTCCATTCCCTCCGAATCTGTACCACACTTCCCGGAACTGAGGGAAACCCCTCTGAAAAGCACCATGGGGGTGGGGAATTTACACTTTCTATTCGCCGCCTAACAACCATGATCTGGAGATTAGCAACAGTCTGGCAAACCTCATAACTAGCAGGGAGAAATTAACACTAAAACATAAAGACTGTGAGGGAGCTGCAGCAGGTTTACTGTTCTGCTGTCTTTGGGAGGCTGAGCTGTGGAGACCCAAGCTTCATATTACGGGGGGGGGGGGGGGGGGGGGGGGGGGGGGGGGGGGGGGGGGGGGGGGG
>JAODLD010000124.1:7036353-7057557 GCA_026781065.1 Mormyrops boulengeri
GCATTTCTTGACGTTTGAAGATAATAGGGATGGTATAACATTTAAGGATTTAATTCTTATGTAAAGGAAATACATTTTCTAGTTTATTCATTTGCTTCCCAATAATCTTTTTCATCATTTATGTAGGTAAGAATTGTGCTTTTTGATATATGGCTTTTAATTCCCCAGTCGTTTCCATTTTATGATAGTATGATATGTATAGTTTAAGATAACATTCCCCCTTTTCAATAGTATTTAAAAACACTCAGATTAAATCCAAAAAAAAGTGAGTTATGTTAATTGAAGATTAGAACCACACATTTTAAAACAATTTTATTAATACCATTTACATGTTTGATTTGAAACAATTTGTTGCTGAGAGTTAACATTGATTCACTAAGGTGCTCTTGACAAATCAGTGTCTGGATACAGAGGGGAAGTGGAAAGGGGGTCACAGATAGAAAACAGCTATCACTATGAAAAACAAAGAAGCAAAACCACAAACCATTTACATAAACTGAAGAAAAAACTGACAAAGTGAAATTAATAAAGATATAAAACATTTTGAGATGAAAAATCAAACATGGTCAAAGGCATTTTTACACAGTAAAACTACAGAATAAAAGCATAAATGCCTTTCACATGAGATTTGTCTAGAAAATCATGAGTCTGTTAGTAGTTTCTATTTAACAAGAACAGCAGTAGTAAAATGAGCATTCTGTGGCTGATCTGGACAAAGACTGGGAGCTAGATGGGCATGCATCTCCATCGTTCGGGTGATCTGGCCCACCGCGCCAAAAGCAGTGGAGCTCCCTTTTTCAGTGAAGGACGACAGCTCACTGCGTCATAAACGCAGGCCCCGGAACATGCAACCATATGGGATTTTAAGGCATTTCTTCACAAAATGTTGGGGGTCCATGAGGAACAGCAGTCATGTTGCAAGCTGATCTACCGGTCAAGCAAAACGTCAGCATATCCATGGCAAAGTCAGTCCACCAGGAATATGGCTCGAAACCAGGAAAAACGCCCACACCAGAAGTCTATGGAGCCCTTCAGAACAAACTGACGGTACGTGTAGCGTCCTGCGTGATGACACACAGTCAAGACTTACATTGCAGTTGCCTAACATTCAGCTGCTACGCACCAGGGCGCCCAGAAAAAATTAGCGTTCGATCAACTAAACCAAACAAACCACTTGTTTCAGTTTCCAGATCAGCAGCAGCTTGAAAATCTGGATACCCCTTACTGACCAGCCCTCAGGACCTCTGCCCCGTAAAACACGCCTGCCCAGAAGGCCGAAAACCGGCCAGGACCTCATATCATCTATCCCCTCGCAACACGGCCCACCTTCTGCTGACTTCACACACTACAAAAAAAACAGGAAAAGGAGACGAGCAGGACGTTGGCGTGGGTGCACGCACGTTTTCTTTATGCCGTATCTATATACACGTTTGCGTAGATGAACAGGTGACAAGTGTCGATGTGGTCATGTGTTGCACGAGAGAGGGACAGAGCACCATTTCACGGCAAAGAGTACCTTTGCATCTTTAAATGGCTGAGCGATGTTAATCCCAGCAGGTGTCAGAGACCAGAGCAGGGGGAATCCTGTTGATATCTGGCTAAGTACGGAATTATCATCATCGACACCCAAGGTTACTGCATGTCGTTTTGGGACACGGTGATGAAGCAACACTGGCGTACCATTTCGATGAACAACAGAGGGGCGCGAAAAGGGAGTGATTCACGTAGATATCCGCTAGGCACGTGCAACAAGAAAGAGTTATGGGAAAGGAATGTCCGGTTTGATGATGGATTAACCACTTTTATAAAGTAATGATCCCAAATGTAAGTAAAAAACATGCTAGCATGTCCATACACACACACACACACACTCAAGCTCACTCACAGTATTCAATTTTTCCAAAGTGCTCTCTGTGCTTTCCAATTTTGTCAGCTACTACGAACACCCAGCAAGTTAACAATCAATTCTGACCTTTCTAAAACTGAAACACGAGGTGGGGGGGGAGGGGGATGCCAGGGGAATGGTGAAGGATAAGGCGTTACGGCAAACCCAGCAGATGGTACCCCCCCTGCAGTGTGAGCTTGTGAAGGGGGGGTGGGGGTCTGAATTCATCCCGGCTCACCACACACCCTCGTGGCACCTGTGGTTGGACCACGAATCCAGGGAGGCCCCATGCAGCATTCCATCAGCCGGGGGTGGGATTCCGTTCGGGTTTCACAGAGGAGGGTGTCAGACCTGACAGTTCGTTAAGCCTCATGTGGTGGTGATACGCCCCCTAGTGGCCAGAGCACACGGTCATCGGCATGGTCACCCACAGTCTCACTTTTCAGAGGAAAGCTCGCTCGCTTTTTTGGTGCAGGTCGCTTCTCAAACACACGCACAGAAGGCCAGCTTTGGTCGCAACAGGAGTGAAACCAAGAGACTCCACGTCCGAATCTGAGTCCTGACTTAAGGCATCACAGATGCTATCATCCAAGGTATTTCTGTGCATGTTCTCCTCGCTGTCTGCTTGTGGTGACAAAGGACAAATGGGAGAAAAGTACAAGGGGGAAAAAAGGAAGTCACAATCCTTTTTCAGGAGTATTAAAAAAGATTTTTTTTAGTCAGAGGTTGCAATGCCCCATCTGTCCTATAGATGTAAGACCTTGCAGGGAGAGAATTGTAATGGTGTTGCTGTAAGTCTAACTCCGGCTGTTGAAACTGGAGTTGTCACTGCTACAGCTTTCTTCGTAGCTAGGAGGGGGCTCTGCGGAGGAAAAAATATGAAGAAAGAGGAAAAGCCGTCAGAATGATTGTCATTAACAAAAGCTATAACTATTAGAAATCATTTTCGTAAACAAATTAAACAAGAAGATAAAATGAATAGCTACAAAATGAAAAATATAAATCAAAAACTTACTGAACTAAAATAAAAACAAAGGTCAAGTACCTTCCTTTACCATTCTTTAATGCTATTTAGCTAAAGTAATGGTTTATGCTTAATTATCATCAATAATACCTGGAGTATGTTTTGCCCATTTGGAGAACATTAGTATATAATGTGGACTGTGTATTCAAGTAGGATTCTCTAAAGATCAGACACAAAAATAGGTCTATAACTAAAATATATAAAAACTAAATAGAAAGACTGTTAAGGTAAAAGCTAATAAAAACGAATAATACTTGAAAGCGAACCGGATATCAAATCAAAGTATAATATGAAAACAAAAACTAAATTAAACAACGCAAAACACTAGAATAATACTGGAATGAGACCTCGTGTGAACCTGCCAAAGATCTTACCAAAGCAAGGACAAACAGGTACCGTGCTGAATAACAGAGACAGTTTGTCACCTGCCATGATTACCTCACAAAAAAGAAAAGATATCTTCCCTGCAATAACCTCCACCAGTCCAGACGATAAGCTACATATCAGCTTCTCATGCTGATATTACTACGGGGTCAAGACAGGACATTGTCCTCCATCTTGTCAGCCTTTAAGTTAAACGCCGTCCCTGAAGTGCTCACCATGCGGGTAGTGTGAACTGCTGTACTCTGGAGGCAGGATGAGGGAACAGGAAGTGGGCACAGGGTTCACGGCGCCCTCGGAGAAGAAAGGGATGGTGGCCCCCGTAGACACGCAGAACAGGGGCCCTGGGCCGTCGGCACACCGCTGGCTCTGGGGGAAGGTGAGTCCCGGCGCGTAGCTGAAGGCATTCGGGGACACTGTGGTCTGCTGGCCTGAGGGGTCTTGCTGAGAGTGGCTCTTAGTCGGGATCTCCTCGCTGGCCAGACCCCCGGCGGCCATCTCCTCCTCCAGGTCGTCCTCCACCGGGGGGGCGCTGGGCATCACGGCCCCGGGGCTGGCGGTGGGCGTCGAGTGCGAGACCGGCCGTGGGGGACGGTGAGGCACCGGGGTGGTGGGTGGGGCGGGCCGTGAGGGACTCAGATTGATGGCGATATTCCCAATCCAGATGGGCAGTGTCACCACCACCTCGGGTGACTTCAGAGAAACCTGTAACACAGGCAACAGGGTGTGGAGGAGGCGGGGTCACTCATCAAGGGCACAGAACATAACACTGTCACGGTAACGTGTGACACAGCCTTCTCAGACACATTCCTGCCATTCCACCCTGCAGACATCAACTGTCCGTTAAATCCATGTTCAAAAGCATCCTGGATGAAACCCAAGAGATATTGACTCATATTGACTGTGCTGATAATAGACGCTTTTATCCAAAACTGGACACAATTGAGAAATTGGGGTCAGACATTACAGTCAGTTTTGATGGCTGTTATTGCTCTTTATTGTTTATTATGTGGATCAGACTGCCATACAGTGAAGTGCAATAACAATGATATTTACTAGAATCTTCATCACACTGTAGTCATCGTGCCTCGGTTTAAACCCGCTGTGTGGGTAGCCTGTCTGTATAACCATTACATTAAATTTTATTTATCAGTAGACACTTTTACACAATTGAGTGTCACAGTCCCTAGAGTCATTGGGGCTTAAGGGTCTTGCTCAAGGAACCAACCATGAAATTACCCTGTCTACTCTGGGATTTGATCCGGTGACCTTCTGATCACGGGCATAGAATCAACCCATTGAGCCACACACTGCTTTCGCGACGAACAAAAATATTTTATGTTTAAGGTTTATGCCAGGTCCCCCACCTAAAGGGAGGGGCATCTTACACGGGGAGGCATGAAAGGAATATGGTCGCCCTTTCAAGGGTGCACCATAAACCCCGAAGTTGAGGTGTGAGTATTTTTCGACTTGCAGACGGCCCCCCAGGTGTTGGTTTTTATCCACGCAATCATGGGGCACCGACCTGGATGAAGTAGTCGATCTCAATAAGCCGGCACCCGGCCAGGACAGACTGAGGCAAGGGAGGTACGATGATCTGCTCCTTCCACTCTGCGTGTTTCCCCGCCTTTACTCCCGCCCCCTCCACCTCGGCGATCGTCCGCAGGTCATAGATCACTCGCTTGCTCCTGTAGGTCACCTTCTGCTCCACGAGGGGGGCGGGGGGGGAGGGGTGGTGGAGGAGTAAAAACAGATGGTTAACAAGGCCACTCGCAGCGAGTGGCTCGGTGACTCTGCCACACCAAAAGACTGCACTGCCGGTTATTGACTGCAGGTGGTGCTGTGGAGAAAAAAAATATCCTCGAAGAAAATGTTACAGGTAAGATTTCCAGGACACACCCTGCATCCCCACACAAGGCGCTTATAGTTCATGCCAGAAAAATACCCAGCTGTCTGGATGGAAATGTGGCAAAATTAAGCCTTATGTAACAAGTCAGCTGAATTAAAGCAATTAGCAATTATCAACTTTTATTAATTCAGGGTATGTCCTGACCCCTCCCCTTGGCCTCTGCTTTCTTTGGCAGCCCTGCACTGGATAAACACAGTCCTGAAATGTTAAACCTCATCATCTTGGCCTATCAACAGAGCTGGAGTAGCGCCAGGGCTGGATAATCCAAGAGCAGCTCAAATCCGCTGCACTGGCACTCACTCACAGCCAGGGGGCGCCTCTGACCGCCATATGCATGCCACCTTATTCCAGTTCTGCCCTGGGGATTGAAATGTCGGTGAAAGGGTGTATCCAGGTGTTTACAGAGCTCCTCCCATCTACATGCCGTTACTGTGACGTCCTGTGTGGTGAAACTCCCTCACATTGCTGTAAGCTGAGATCAATCCTCCTGTTTACAACCTATTTTAGATTTTATCCGATCTCCGACATCATGTATACAGTACACACGAATGCACACGAGGAAATACAGACATATGTAGCAATAATAACAGCTCTCTATTTTCTGTAATAGAATAGCATACAAAACTATACTCGCGCATTTAATTAGTAGAAGTTGTTATCTGAAGCAACATACATATTATGAGAAAAGATGGTCAGACAAACTCTGGAGCAAATGGGAGCTAAGGGCCACATTAAAGGGTCCACCAGTGAAACCACTCTGATGACACTGGGGTTCAAACCAACAACCTTCTGAACATAGGCACAATGTCCTAAGGGTCTTATGGCAAATAATAATTTATACATAATGTTTTATTAACTGCCTACCTAATAAACAATAACCCATAAACAGCATTCCTGGCAGAGATGCCACTGCCATCCGGAGGGACCGCGCAGCTCACCTGGATGAGGCCCGCTAGCACGCAGCCCGTGTCCTTGCCGGACTTGTTGTGTATCTCGGCGGCCAGCTTGATGACCTGGCCGGGGGTGTAGCCCCGCAGATCAGTCCGCGCCTTCAGCATCACTGTCCCCGTTTTCACCAGGTGGTAGCTGAACTTCTTCGTCGTCACAGCTGAGCTGGCCTTCTGGGGTTCCAGTGAGAGAGGACATCAGTGGAAAAGGACCAAGAACCAAGAACCATGAACCATGAGGTATGAGAGCATGGAAACTCTCCCAGAAGGGGGTGAGGCTCCTGTCTGCACTTCAAACAAGTCTTTGGTGATGACTTTTATTTAAATTAGTGGTTCTGGAACACACCGCCACCCCCCCCACAGAATAATTAGCGGGGGAGCATATGATCAAGTTTATGAGGGATGAGGAGAAGGTGTAACAGTTCTTCTGCTCTCAAAAGGGTGCAAAGCAAAAAGGGTTTGAGACCCAGGCATGCCGCTAGAGATTTTGAAATGAAAACAAGCAACCAATCAAATTATGTTGCAAATTTTTAAGGCCCCTGTCACTAGGGGCCCATGGAATCATTTTAACGTCCCCCCAGGCCCTGTTAAGAACTACTGCTTTGGATAAACAAGCCGTTTCAAGAGCATAGCCAGCAAATTAAATTAATCCCGGCCTTTATTAACCATTCTAAGCTTGTTCTTTAATGTAAATGCTTGTGTGCAGGGCTGTGTTAAGCGTGTCACATAACCACATAGCAGAAAAAAAAGCCTGAAATGGTTTAAGGGGCACGAGGGAGACATCGGCCATCTGTGAAGGCAGAACACAAAGCGTGACATTTCACACGGCACCTGGGGATTCCTGCAGAGCCTCACCTCAATGTCAGGCACATCATTCAGGTTGAAGAGATTCAGCAGGTAGAAGGACTTCTGTGCCTTGTAGTCCTTGGAGAAGCGAGGCGTGTCTATGACGGCTTTCATCTTGTACTCGATTTTCCCGAAAGGCCCTTCGTAAGAGGTTGGGGCTGCAGCTGCAATTTGTGGGGGGGGGGGGGGGGTAGCGACCGTCAGGACAATGCATATAAATAGGTAGCCAAATACTTACAGGCTAAATCCATCATCCAGGGGTCTGACAGACACTCAGTACAGCCAGTACTGTGGTTCGAACCTTTAAGCTGTAAATTTTAAAAATCAGAGATGTCCTGAAAATATAGATAGTACAGCAATACTGAGCTAACAGTTAGCAGAAATTTAATCAGCCCCATTGAACTACTGTAAATAAATGTATCCAGTCATACAATCAATACATAAATATAGCCATGAGACCTTTATCATTTGGGGGGGGGGGGGTGGTAATTGGCTAAATGACGATGCTGGTGCATCGCTAAGGGTCTGGGCTGTCTACAGAGCAGAGGAATTCATCTTCATTTTCTGTCTGCAGATCACAGCCTACAATCACATACAACTACCCTCTCCAGAAATTTTGCTCCAGCTAATAAAAACAAATGATGTTAGCATAACGCTAATGCTAATCCTAGCTTCTTTTTTTTTCAGACCAAGCGTTCGTTATGTTCTGCCAAGACAAAAAACATTCCTGTTATCAAATGAATGCTCATTAACCTTCAGGAGATCCAGATTGTTCTCGTTTTTTTTTTAACGATGCTATGTAAACCGCACAATAGGAGACCAACGAGAGGTCTTCCCCTTCAGGGCAAACAACCTCCACGCGGTGGGCCGACCGCCAGCCATGGCAGAGCTGCAGCTCTTTGTGTTGCTCTAGACAATGGCTCAAAATGTTTGCATTAATTAGCCGGGGTTAATGGCCCTCTTTTGTGTACTGCCGCTATCTTAAACCATAGTTGCGCATAATGACATCATAAGAGAATCATATTTTGACGGCAGGGATTCTGGGGTGATGGGGGGGAGGGGGGGCGACGAGCCAGCAGGGCGTTGGCTGTTGTCATGTTACCAAGAGCGGATTTGGCCAGTGTCCACAAGAAGCCTTAGGGAACAGTCTGTGTATGCTCGTGTGCGTTTGTGTGGCGCATGTGAAGCTAGATGTGGGGTGAGTCTCTAGCTATCAAATTACAGGACAGCGCGCAGAAAATGCCAGTACGAGCGGTACAGATACGTGCTGTAAAATATGCATGATACACATAAATTTGAAGTCAAGAAGTTTCATGCAATTCCAGCAATTCATTTCTGTCCTTCGCCGAGGACATTATAGTTTTTGGTCATATCTCTCATACTAAACATGCCGCTCTATTAAGTCCTGTTGTTCCGTAAAGAGGACGTTTTGGACTATAAGATGACATCACTGGGGTGTGACTCGCCAATTTCCTTTTCCTCTCAAATCAAAACTTTCTCCCCCCCCGGATCTCAGGAGGATCTTTTGATGATCTGCTGTGTCACAGAGAGTCAGCTCAGTGTTACCCGGGTATGAAATGAGGCATGTGCTGAACCGCGAGGAGCCGGGGCAGCTTGGCGGGACATGCCGGCGGCTTCCGCTTAATGCTATGCCGCTGCAGCTTTTATCGGCCCGTTATGGACTCGTATAGCATTTTGTTGCCGAATTACTGCCGCAAAATGATCCCCGGGTGCCCAGTAAATTCTGCCATTTGCTCTTACGACGGGAAGCAGGGCGAGGACGACACTCTTCACATGATCAAAATTTCTGATTCATTCTACTTATATTTAACCACTATTAAGTATGATATAGATGATCAAAACTTCTGATTCATTCCTGAATCATTTAACTTATATTTTGTCATTTTAATTAAGAAATATGTTATATATACGGTATGCACATTGTTTATATAAACACTAAAATGATAATACAGGACAGCAGGAATTCAGACTGAATGAATCTCTGAATGAATCTTTATGGGATAAACAGCTCCTCACATACTAACGTGGCTTGAGTTAAACCCTATGTGACAGGGGAGCAGCTGCACTTGGTTGACATGCGACTGAATATAATACCACTTTGCAAAGGAATAATGCATTGGCTGGATAATGATCCCTGTCATTTCCCCCTCGAAGCAGAGCAGTGGTGTGCTTGTTTGTTTATGGTTTGTGGTGTCAGACTCGCGTGTCAGGTGCAGGAATGCAGGCAGGGTGGCGGAGGGGGGCAAGTTACCTGGAATGAGGAACTGGAAGGGAAAGCTGTGAGTGCCCTGCGTCAGCGTACCTGCGGAAGATAGATATCAGGCATTTAGTGATGGGAGGGGCGGCAAACAACAGATCAAGGTCAAACTAAGGCAGGGCCCTGATGTTGTAACTTTGAGTTGAACTGCTTCAATAAAAACATTGCACACTGGGTAGACATAAACGAATATGCTAAATGGCTAAAAATAAATGTTCATTGGAGGAACTGGCTAATTAAGCCACACCGATTGCTAGCGCAGGTGCATAGTTAAGCACACAGCCATGCAGTTCCTCCAGTGGAAAACATTAGCAGCAGAATGGGTGGCTAAACAGGAGAGGTTAGTGCAGGGGGGACATAATGGGGGGGGAGGAAAATTCTGGAAAATTCAAAACAAATAAACAGCAGCCTTTCTTCCCAGCAGTACATAAAAGACACGTGGATGCCTTCTCAGGGAGTGGCAAACACACCGTACCAAGACTGTGGCTGATAAGAGCCAAAGCAGGAGTGCTGAGAAGCACCCTGGTGGTCAAAATGGGAAGAGCAGAAGCCCAAACCATGCAGGGAGCTCCAGGGTCACCGGGAAGGAAGCACTGCGCCCCACCCTGCGCCCCACCCTGCGCCAGGGGCCCAAACTCATTCCTTTAACTGAGTCATAATACCCACATAAATAGCAATGCCGGTGACCGGTTATCAACTGGTTATGGCAGGAGTGTGGAGGGAGAGAGGGAGGGAGGGGGAGCCACGCCCCTCCCCCCAACGCTCCCCAAAAGTCTGCCAGTACGCCCGGGGTGCTGCACTGGAGTCGCGCCTTTACAGGTGGCGGCGGCCGCTGACGCAGTGACCTACTCTGTCCAGCCGAGCTGCGATTAGAACATCATTATCCCGCGAGTGACGCGCTCCACATGAACCGCCACAGACGTCAGGCTCACCTCACCCGTCCTTTGTCTTTAGCGGTAATTAATTACTGTCGCCTTTCCCGTCACATAACCCCCTCCCCATGGGTCGAGCCTGCACTACACTTCCTCATTTCAGATTCAGGCCATCAGGGTGAGAGGCGCCATGTCTTATTCTTACACTCTTTTCCCGGATTGACTTTGGCTGGATTAATCAACTCTGTTGATAACGGCTCTCTGCTCGTGTTTGTCCTGCGCTTTATCGCTTGGTTATTTTAACCTGCAGCCACAGCAGACCCCGATGTCCTGCACTGAGGCAGGTGACTCCACTCAGGACTATGGTGGTTATGGTTAAGGACTCGTGAACAGTAAGGTTCTGAATTGTCTACGTTTCCGCTATAGGGATTAGTTGTGGTTTGGCTGCAGTGACCTGACCTGTTCCAGGAGAGCAGATGAGTAACAGTTGCACTGGATAAAGTTAATAAGATCAATGTAAACAAAAGGAGTAGAGTAAAGGGGAATAAACAGAGGCTCCCCAGGCTGACTAGCACCTGATTCATGTTTTCTCTTAAAGGGAGTGTTCATGACAGGTGCCACACGTCTAGAGTTTGCCTCGCCCCCATCCCCTTTAAGAAGCCAGGCGTTCCTCGCAAACGGCGTCATGTGACCCGGCACCAGATGCAGGAGCCTTGTGTCGAAACAGCTGCCCCCCCGAAACGTAATAAATTCCATTATTTCATGGACTTTTCAAAAAACAGGAGGATGGAGCGCATGAATGTGGCGGGGTTGGTGTTTCTCACGCGTCTCTGGAAGCGAATGGCGCACGCGGGAAAACAGCTGCGCTGCTGTAGAAGCGCTCAGGAGAAGCGCTGATGTTTCACCGTTTTCAGTGTCCATGCTGAGATTCACACCCAGTCAAATGAACTCCACCTTCGATCTCAGGCGCGCATTCATTTGTTTATCTAAAAAAAAAACTTAAAAATCTAACGGATAAGGACAAAATAACTGTCAGTTACTAGTATTTAGTATAATCTAGGGTGACGATTTTGGTACTGAGTTTAACTTCCAGTGCCATTGGTGCTTTGCAGGTTTTTTTTCTGGAATATTCCAGCCAAAATGCTACAAGCAAAGAAGGGTTGCTAGTTTAAGTCCCAGGAAGACCTTCTGCTCTCGTATTGCTCAGCGAGGAATATCATGTACATGGCTTCAGAAAAATGATTGCTGTAACACGAATCAGCTTTAAAGCCACTATAGTCAGTTTGGATAGAGAGCCATTGCCAGGCAACCGAAACTTAAAATGTTGGACACATGCTGGGTTTGAATTCTGTCCAGGTGCACACCCAGGCGTGTTCGATCCTCGTTCCCGAGCCAGATTGGGCTTCTAACGGCTGCCAAGCTGAGAGAGGTGCCCACGGTGAGGCGGAAATCACCACGGAGGAGACAGGCGGCATGCGGTCCTTTGAAATCATGTTTCAAAGAGGGGTTTTGAGAGAGCGGCCCTCAAATGGAGCGTCCAGCCCCCATCAAATGGCGGATTAAGGCTTTGCTCACGCCTTAAATGTGCACGGCACGCTGGACCCAAAGCCCCACATCCTGTACTTGTGACATTTAAGCCTGTATTTTTTTTTTTGGAGATTTTTAAAAAAATAGTTTTTAAACCATCAACACAAGTGGAGAGTCCCAATACCAGATGCCAATTTACGTGGCAGGTAAATATGTGAAAAGCAACATCTGATTAAATATCGTTAATCAGTGTGGAAGAGCGGGTAATTTGGCAGGATATTTCCGCTGGGTGGGTTAAGACACTGTGACTGTAATCAGAAGGTCGCTGTTTCAAATCCCACGGTTGGAATAGTGTTTTCACCATTGGGCCTTTGAGCAAGGTCCTCAATTGCCCTAGTGATTTTTTTGACCATGCATTCTCAGTTACGTATCACTTCAGATTCAAGCATTTCCTAAATAAATGAAATTGGATGTAATAGCTACACAAACAGGCTTTATGGATGACTTGTTTAAACAGAGGCACACAGTGACTGTAGCTCCTAGTAAATTTCCAGGTTATTGGACTTCGATGTACAGCAGTCTGATCCACATCAATAAAGAAGTAATAAAACACACCAGGTATCAATACTGGCTGCAATGTCAAAGCAAAGGGGAGACTTTGGGCTAAGCAATATCCAGGGAGGTGAAATACCCAGCTATGTATGAAAAAGATAAACCTATTTGGATATAAGTGACAGTCAGTCAAGTAAATAAAACCATCAGTGACTGCCATGATCATTTCATAAACACTGAGGTCTGACAAGGCTAGAGACTTAACGGCAAGAGAGGAAATGTAAGCATGCAAAATGAATAACCAGGACATGGAGCGCAGCACAGCATTGTGGGAACTGAACCACGAGGTCATCATCAGGACTCTCAGCATGGGCGTCGCTGCTAAACGTGAAATTCACAGGAGAACCTCAGGGTACAGAAGCTTAGCTTATAGGTCACAGACGGAAGCGCTGAACGCCTGTAACCCTGACGACGCATGGAGGGCGGAGAACAGTACCATGTAACCCTGACGACGCATGGAGTGGAGGGCGGAGAACAGTGCCATGGCACCGTCATCAGAAAGGTGTAACCGACCACGCTCGGATGTGCCAGGTCCAGTGGAGACCAGCTGAACAGAGTTTTGTTTTTGAGGCTACAGCATTTAAGGAAGCAGGAATGCAAGGGAAGTCTTTTCCACTCTGGAAGAGATCCCTGCTCCGGGCCATCAGAGCAAACTGTTGGTATTGCTGGATGGAGACACATAAACATCCAAAGGTTTTCCTCCATCCTGCCGCAGGCGAAACTGTGATAGGCGCCAGAAGGTAACAGGAGGGGTTAGAAACAGCCCAGGGCAGACTTACTGCGGCAGGGCATCGGCAGATGTAGCCAGAACCCAGAATTCTGTTACCCCTTGCCCCCCCCCAAACCCCTCCGTCATGCAAAAAAAAAATCCAAAATTCCACCCCAACTGGACGGGGCCCCTGGTCGGATTACGAGCTTGGGCGTGCATCACCGGCAGCTGGAGTTCGCGGAAGTCTGTCCCGTAATCCAGAAACGGGACTCATTGTTGGAGCCCAGCCGAGGACTGCTCACAGTAAGACTAGGGAATGGCGCGGAAACGCCGCGATGCAGGACCTGATCATCTGCATGTACAGTCCCCCCCGCCCCTCGGGAAATACCGACATGTGTCAAAAACTCCTGTCGATACTGCTGACCAACTGAGGCGTGGTGGTGCCTCGAGGCAGACAGAGGAGGCTCGTTACGTGGTGAATCTGAAATGTTTCAGGAGCGCTGACAAAGGAGCGCGTTTCCTGTCCCTGTACATCCTGCATCTGAGCAATTAAAAGGACAAGGCCGTTTCCCTCTTACATTAACGGGGCAGGGCCGAGATTTTAAACCCAGTGTGCGGCAGCTAGTTAAGAAGCCGGTGATTCCCAAAGATGACTGTGCAGGGTTGGAGCGGGAACAGGGGAGGGAAAGAGAGGACACGCGCGCACACACACACACACACACACACACACACACACACAGCGGAGCCATTGATGTGTGAAGAACCAGGCAGAGCAGCTGACTGGCCTCTGAGAAGATGGGGAGGATTCAGGTCACCAACAGCCTCTCAGGCTCATCTCCCGTACCAGCAGGAGGTGACCACACACACACTTGATATTACACCTTTGTGGGGACTCTCCATTCATTTCTATGGGGGAAACTCTAATCTCAACATGACGACCGTAACCCCCACCCAGCCGTAACCCTAACCATAAGTAACCAAACCGAACACACTAACACACACACACACACACACACACACACACACACACACACACACACACACACAGACACACAGGGTTACTTATTCCTCACCTGGTGCTCTGGCTCACCCCAAAATGAACTTGCAGATGTGCAGGGGCATTGAGGACATCTGTGAGCCATCAGCAGATGTAGCATTGCATGCCCCCCCGCCCTGCCCGCCACCCCGCACTCACTGCCCAGGGTCCCCCCCATGAGGGGCTGGCTGACCATCCCGCATTAGCCTCTGGCACAAATAGCCACTGGTGTCTCAGCCTGCCTGACGGGTCCCTCAGGTGGGGAGCGTGGCCCTGTCACTGTGACGACGAGGCCCCCCAGCACGGTCCGGTAAGACAAGCCAAGAAACCCCACTAACAAATGCCCCCCAGCCAGGACCTGTCAGCTCACACTCCTCCAGGTGTCCTGACAGAAGGGTAGAGGATGTTCCGGCCGCGCCGAAAATCTGACTACGCAGCTCTGGCGGGGTGATGGCTGACCCGTGTGGTCCCATCTCATCACACAGCGAGCCCAGCGCCACCAGACCATATGCCGTCATGTTGAGCAACAGAGATTATAAATTATGAAGAGACGGCCCAAGCGGAAAGCCCCACCCCCAGATAAGGTAAGAGGCCAATCCGATCAGTGTTCGGCTTCCCTGCGATTCGCACACGCAGCCCAGGATGTAACGAGGACGACAGGCCACACACTGATGTCATTTTCTTCAACCAATCAATTATTGTTCTCTGTTTTTGTACCCATGTGTTTCTGTCTGATTATCTGTTTGGCTGCCTGTGGCTGATTGTCTACCCATGTGTCTGTGGTCTGTCTACCTGCACTCGCTCTGTTTGCGTGTGCGTGTCCGAAGAGGGGTGCATCCACATGGCTCACCTTTGTCTGCCACCGACAGTGTACTGTTGAAGTACTGCTCATCCACTGCCCAAGAGGTGTCGTTCATCTTGTTGGAGACCCCACAGGAACCTGTACAGCTCACTTTGACGGCTGTGGGAGGGGGGGGGAGATAGCACTCATTAGGGATGGGGAGGGATGGAGCAAACAAACATAATTGGTGTCATTAACGAAAGGCACTCGAAGGAAGCTGTGTCTCGTACGCATCCTCTAGGACGCAGTGGTGACCTTTAGAAGGATTCGCTGACCAACTTCTTTGTTCTTTGTAGCGGGATGATTTGGATTTGGGTTCCTAGATCCCCAGTAAAGAACCGAGGTTCTGCTCACTGGACACGTCACAAAGCGCACAGTCAGCACCAGTTACACCTCTGCTGATTCAGATGACTTCTAAATTAAAGCCTGCGTGGTATGTAGACATGCAGCGCGGTGCCTCAGTGTGTAACGCTGTTGCCTCACACCTCCACAGCTGCAGGACTGAATGGACCCCCCCATAAAGATCGCACGTTCTCCTTGTATTGTGTAGGTTTCCTCACACAAGCCAAAAAACAAATTGCTCATACCGTTTCTGAGTGTGTGACCTCCAATGAACCGGCTTCCCATCCATGGCGCCCCCACCATAGAAACACACCTGCCACAACGTCACGACAGGCAGCACGCAGAACCTCCCTCTCTTTATCTTGACTCACACCCCCTTTTCCTCGAGATGGACAGACTCAGAGTGGATTCCGGCTGGTTCCAAGTGTGGTGGAGGGGGCGAACTACATCGATCCCCCCCAGGCGGGGACTTCTGGGAAGGTAGCAAGTGGACAGCAGTTTGTGAGCCAACACACAGCTTCAGAAGGTAACTGCTGTGATGGTGTACCACCCCTCCCCCCCCCACCACATTCATTAGCCTGCCCAAGGGCTGAGCTCGGGGTGGCGGGGGGCAGGTCTGTTTATTTGTGCTAGTGACTGTAAAATTCCTAGCAGGGATATCCAGCGGGCAGTGCCAAGTAGAACTGCACACGGATGCAGAAGACAGATCCGCTGCTTTCGCTGCGATTTAGAGCACGGCACGTGGCCTAATCCGTCATCCCATAATAAGCCCTAAATGACGAGGCCACTGGGTCAGGCGAGATGCCGAGCTGAAGCCCCAGGAAATCCCTCCCCAGTCGATAAGCGCAGGGAGGCATAAGGTTTCACCCGCAGGGACCGGCAGCAGGATTTGGCCGCTATGGCGCGTGATGGATGGATGGACACAGAGTCCGACTCTGCTGAAGAACAAATCTATCTGAAACCGTTCTTCTTTACGAAGCATATAAAAACCAATTAGAAACTTATATGTATATAGCAAGGTACATCTGATGCTGTGTGGCTAATAACCCTGAACCAGATGTTCTTGCTGTGACAGGATGAGAATGCAGACTGGATGGTGTCTGGGGTGAAAAGGCCAGCTAAGCGGGATAAGGTGGCAAATTGGGCTCCTGCAGCCTCCGCCAGGCTTCCCTTCGGTGTTTGGGGGACCTAAGTGGTCTGAGGCCCCCTGAAAGTCGATATCCTACCTTCTGGGCCGGATAACTACGGCGCACCCTGAGAGGGCCGGTGTCTGGGAGAGCAGAGGCAGGGTGCCAGATCAATCACCCTAATGACCGCCTTTCAGAGTGATGCAGGCGCACTTCAGGCTTGGCGGAGATGGGCCAGGATACCTCAGACCACCGAGACATGCACCGCTCTTCCTGGTGTGGCCACCAGCTGAGCACTGGCCAATCACATCATCCCTGCAATCACCTGCCTCTTCATCCCACCGCATGTCAAATCCAGTTCTTACAAAGTGAGCAAAACTAAAGAAATATGTCTGTCAATATTTAAAGACTGATATCACCTAGAAAAAACTTGGATCTGTTCATACATCTTTCGGGTCAGCAGTACTTTGGGTCCAAACAAGCCTGGCGATAAGCAGGTATCTGAATGCCTCCCTCAGAACAAACATCACAGGTCCTTCTCATAGTGTGAGACTATGAACGCTTCAAATCAGCAAAAAGTAACATTCTGAAACAGGCCTCGATAAAAACAATAACAGGCCAAATAATAATCCAGCATCATCATTTACCATCAGCCTTAATAACCACAGTGCTAGCAGCAATTATACTAATTAGTGCTACAGCAATTATAAAAGCGATCAAACTGATCTTTAACAAAGCCAGTCACTACAGGGCTGCTTCCTGCACATATCTTTGTAATAACGGGTTTAACGGTGCTAAGCACAGATGAGGATTAGGGTACGGGGGGGGGTGGGGCGCAGAAGCAAGACGCTTTTCACAGCAGGTGGAAGGGGAGAAGGCAACAGGGCCTGCATCCTGGAGAGAGGTGGGAAACAGGGTGAGGGGGCTTGTAAAATCCAAGGTGACTGCTGGCTGGCAGGGGGGATTGTACTGGACTCCGACGACACCCAGCCGGGCACGGGTAGCAGGTGGGTCAGTCACTGTGCCAGCAGGTGGTGGCATGGAGTGGAGCGAAGATGGGGGATGGGAGATGCGTGTGTGTGTGTGTTTGTGTGTGTGAGAGGCACTTATGCTGACAAATTAAGAAATATAAGTAAAATAAGATGAAATGTAAACAAAAACACACAAATGAGCTGTGACGCCCCGCTGGCCTCATCCCAGCAGGGGCCACCTGCCCGCTTGGTGTGCTCTGGCCCCCGGGTTAAACGCCGGCAGCACACTCAGCAGCAGAGTGGGGGGGTGGACGCACCGCTGCGGTCAGCATATGTCTGCTCCACCTGCAAAAAAGCAGGTGTGTGGCCCGGTCGTCGCCAGCACAACAAAGGTGGCACGACGATACATGCCGCGACCCTCAGGGATTTGATCAAGGGGACATTTAGAGTTTGCTGCGCCAGAGTGCTGGAAACACCACCACCACCACCACCCTAGGGAAGAGTGAAAACTTAATTGAAAGGTTCACTCTGAAATACTGTAGCTTTGGCTGAACCGCCTTGTTCTGCAATATCTAAGTGCATTTCTTACACGGGAAAAAGAATTCTCCTTTCGTACCGACTCCTTTCGTAGTGCAAAAAGAGAGTTTTTTAACAAGACAATAGGCTAACTGGTGCCACTGGACAACGCTGACAGCACATTATAGCAGCTGGAATTCTGCATGGCAGTGATTAATCTACCGCTCATGGAGCCATGTGCGCACATGTGTAACCAGCTTAAATGCCAAAGCCAGTTAGTTCTGGGGAAAATGACATGCTTTATACGTGATGGAGCGGTTTAGCTAAATTGCTAATCTTACTCAAGGGTGCGTTTCCCAAAAGCTTAGCAGCGAAATACATTAGTAACTTACATAGCTGCAACCATGCAACTGAATGGATCCAACTATATAAGTTGCTAACGAGAGCTTAGGAAACACACCCCGGAGCACTAATCCAGATGGTAGGAAGACTCTGATAATGTACTGAATCTCGGCAAAAATTTGCTTCTTAACGAGCCTTTCTGTCCACAGCGGTGTTCCTCCTGTTTCCACGGCCGGATATTTTTACCGGGGCAGTTTGAGGTTAAGTACCCCACCAAGAGGCTTGGACGTGGGGATGTTAGATCACAGGGCCACATTCTCTACTGACGCACGGCCTTCAGCCTCAAGAGAGACAGGAGGAGGCGGTGCGGAAAAAACGCTGGTAGGCCCGTGTCTCCTTAAGAAGGAGACGGAGATGAAGGAGAGAGAGGGGAACAAAATCAAAAATAAGCTGAAAAACCCACTTGTGATGAAAGGCCTGCAGCAACCTTCAATTTCCAGTGTAATGTTAGCGGAGATGAAGGAGGAATGGTAAGCTAGCTATGGTAATGCTAGGCTAGCAATGATGGATGCTAGGCTGGCAATGGTGAACACTAGGCTAGTAGTGATGGATGCTTGGCTAGCAATTGTGAATGCTAAGCTAGGAATGGTAATGCTAGGCTAGTAATGATGGATGCTACACTAGCAATGGCGAACACTTGGCTAGCAATTGTGAATGCTAAGCTAGGAATGGTAATGCTAAGCTAGTAACTATGGATGTTAGGCTAGAAATAGTGAATGATAGCGTACGAATGGTGGAGGCTAGGCTAACCCATGGAAGGGTAAAGCAAGCAGTCAACCACAAGAATGCAAGTTACTTGGGAATGTCACCAAAAATAATATTTGTGTGGCTTTACACGTTCTTTACCAGAACATTTATAATACCGCATAACATGCAGTCACTGATAATGACTTTGCACAAAGGCTGGTGGTGCAGAAAGTCATCGCCACTCAGCTGCCACGCTTCACGTTTTGTTTAATGCAGCCCAAGGGCACGTTTAACCTTTGGATGGGCTTAACGCACCAGCATAAGCCTCGCAGGCTCATGTGACGGAGAATTCTGTAAACCGACCTGTTTCATAGTCATCTGGTCAAGAGGAGGAGTCATGGAGGTGCTTGGCACTGCCCAACGACCCCCCCCCCCCCACACACACACACACCTAGGAAGTGAAGCCCATTGCAGGTGGCGAGGTCACATGACCTCTTGCAGCTGTGCCCCCCTGTTCCTCCCAGAAAGGAGTGGGTTCCAAATTCCCAAACAAACACTGCGGCGGCTAAAGGCAACTCAAGCGAATAACGCCACACTCACTGACGTCTTCAACCCTCCTCTCCTTCAACACCTACTAAAGATAGAATGCAAATTACAGGGTGGCAAACTAGCCGACAGCCCGCTTTAATGCACTTAATGCAATGCAACCAGCACTGATATCTGTACGGGCATCGCTGTGTTCAGGCCTGTGTTCATTAGAGCTGATCTCAGAAGCTCAGAGGGACTGGATTCTGGATTCAGAATTTTTCATTCAAAAACAGCCCATGATTTTTTTTTAATTCCTGTTCCCCTCTTTCAGGTTTGGTGGCCAGCACTGTGGCTCCACCCCTCAAAGGTTGTGGGTTCGATTCCTGGCTCTGCACATGTGAAGTTTGTATGTCCTCCCTGTGTTTGCATGGGTTTTTCCCAGGTATGTCAGGTTCTGTCCCGGACCCAAAACACATATAGTCAGGGGAGCTGGTATCTTTGAAATGTCGGTCATATGCGAGTTTCTGTCCTGCTGATCCCCTGCTGAGCCACTGGTCTCCCGGTGCCACCTGGGCTCCATGGGCGCCAGGCTCACTGTGACCCTATACTGGATAGGCAGTTAAGAAGGAAGCATGGATGGATGGATGGATACTGCATTTTCACTGCAAATATTACATAAATCCAGTGGCATTACAATTATGGCTTTGCTGGGCTTTCAAAAATGTTCTTCAAAAACAAAAAAAAAACCTTATGCATAAAATTACCGTATAATAAAAAAGTCTAAAATGAATGTAAACAGTCTGCTGCCTCCAAAATAGAGGCTTTATCCCATCAAGACAGAAGCAATCTGAGATTAATGGCTGCTTCCAACCTTTAATAGAATCCGTCTTACTCAACGATCAACAAAATAAAACCCACAAATAACATTAATGTCTCTGAAAGTCCTTGGGCAGCTGTTGAATGTTTTTTTCCCCAAAAGCTGGCTGATGAAACATGTTTAATAGCAGCACAAACGAAGCCAGAGTCACAACATGTCTGACTGACGAAGTAAAGTTTGGTGGTCGACTAACTAGCTATAACTTGCAACACGAAAAGCTAACATGCAAAGTCAAGAGCGCCAAAGTCACACCACTATTTCCCTTCATTTTCCCTGAGCTGACAATCTGACACCAAGTCAACCAACCCCAGGAAGAATGCTCAGTGCGAAATCCAACGCACTGATCGTACCATGTGACCAAATGCCCATCTTTATTTAACAGAACCCACAAATGTGACATTAGCTTCCATATAACAACTCGCTGGGTGAGGGCTGCGTAACTTTAGCGAAAAACGCTGACCCCGAAAGCTTAAAGAAAAAAAAATACTGAAGTAACTACGACCTTAGCGAAGCAGAAAGCAACTCATTGCCTCCGTCACCTTTTAAGAAGCGAATGTCCCAAAATCCATCTTTACACAATTTAACAGCAGGATATTTCACTTATTCCTTTGCTTAGCAGTGAGATTAAAAGGCCAAGACTTGGCTGCCTGAAGGAGGTTGTTTAAATCTGGACATTTGCACAAGCAGAGATGGCAAAAGAACAGACCACCCAGTGATAAGAGAGGGGGATTATGGGAGTTCTGTTAAAAGCGGGGGTGGGGGGGAGAGTCCATCCTCGTTTTGTTAATAAACTGGGCGTTGTTGGAGAAATTGCCAGACCAACTCCATTTGAAGCTTTGCTTCAGTGATTTGGGGGGGGGGGGGGGGCGGGCCCGCGCGGCCGGGCG
>JAODLD010000124.1:7057657-7070107 GCA_026781065.1 Mormyrops boulengeri
CCCGCGCTCCATGACGGAGATACTTTAAGTACCAGGGGAGGCGTGCTTCTCCCCCGTCAGTCGCTGAAAGGATCGCCCCACTCTGGAATGTGATTTTTGCTTATACGTTTTATTGCTCTTGGCAACATCAAAGTGTATATTTGGACACGGGCTTGTTAGTTCTGCGTCAGAAGGTTATCTGGACATAGGTGGCTGAAATGCGTTGTTCCGACCAGAGAAATCTTCAAAGTCAGCTTCAAGAAAGAAGAAAACCGAAAAGAAACTGTGTTCATCTAATTAAAAAAAAGCCTGATTAAGGTCAAGCGGAACAACTCAAATGTTCCCCAGCATTACAAGCGACGGTCTTCACGCTTTAATGACCGCGACCATTTAAAGCCAATGCAAATATCTTTGGGGCTTTTTTTAAAAAAAAAAATTAAATAAATACATTTCCTTGGTAACAGGGAGGCCCGCCGCCGAGCTGGCCGGCCAATCGGTGATCAGGCTTAGCAATCCAGGAAGAATTTGACCCCTGTGACATCACCGGGTTGCAACAATGAATCAGCAAGTGTGTAGCACACTGTGATATGGCAGTGCACTCGCGGCTGGGCCATACTGGGTTTCAGCCGGATGGGAAGATAACGGGTCTGTTCACATTTCAACCTTTTCCAGAACCACAAAGGAAATAAATACCCCCCCTCCCCCCCAAGCCAAAGCAAGAAACAGGCTGGACGGCTCCAACAATGGGTGAATTGTCTCAATCCTGGGATGACAATTTCCCTTCATCTGGGTCAGCAGCATCAGCGTAAAGATTAAAAACGTTACTAGACCACTCCCTCCACAGCCTTATCCTCCCAGCAGCTGCCACGCTAACAAGTCCATTACTCAAAACACACGCGGGAGATGGATCTGACCTTCCCATTGACAGTCGAGTGGAGTTTGGGCCTCCTTGTGCTGCTTGCTTTCTCCCACAATCCCATGCGCCTAAAACCACAAATGCCTGGATCGCGCAGGTGTTCCCTGATTGCCGGGGTTCCCAGACTACGGATCACTGAGACCCTAACTGGATAATTGCCTGCTGTAAATGAGAAGATGGGTGGATTACAAAGCAGTTTTAGATCACTTACGTTTAGCGGTGGTTAGCGACCGGCCTCTCTACTCAGAGATCAAGTTGTCACAGCATCGATGTCTTCGACTGCCTTAAACGAGAACTGATCTGTACTAAATTATAATAAACTGAAACCTACTACAGCCAAATGTACCCACTGCTTGTCATTTGCATTGTGATTGAGAATGATTATTAATTAATAAAGAATTGTGTGTCTTATAACTATTAAAGACCATCTGTTGCATTGACTAAAGTGATTATGTACTCAAGGTCGAGCACAAGGGACGTTCTAAGTAGAATATGAAAACAGCTGCGTTTATAATATCAGAAAAACATCAGAAACCACCAGTCAGGTGTCAGCACACACTGTAACAACAGAAACCTGATCTTAAAAACATCAACTTCCTGTACCTAACGCACTTGGAGGATTTTTGCAGAAGCGGGACTGTGGATGAGAGCCCAAAGTAACCAGGGTGACCGCAGACAAGCCCACACAGGGGTCTGTCACACCAGGTATCCCTGTTACATCCCAGTGACGCTCCCCCCGCTCCCTGCAGGCCACACACCAGCTGGCTGCCGGCCCGTGACTCTGCCACGCCAACCACGGAGTGACAAATCACTCATCTCTTGCCCCCCGCCCCCAGCTGAAAGTGGTTTTGCTGGTTTGCTGTAATCGCTGATGATCTTTCAGATGACAGCTGTGCTGAGCTGCAAGTCCTTCACCAGGACTGATGCAGTGAAAATGCCAGCCACAGCAGACCGGGCCACGGCAGTGCATTTCAAAAGCCCCTTTCACAGCTGGAGCCTACGCACCAGAGTCAAAACTGCCCGGGGGGGGGGCAATACCCAAGCAACAGAGACCCAGAAGAGCAGTGACGTACTTCGCATGTATGTCAAACCTTATTCTGCTACAATCTCCCATGGACGAGGAACGTAAATAAACAAGCGAGAAATTCAAATTGGCACGTTGCATAAGTACTTTGCCGAGATCCTGCACCGGGGGAACCAGAGTTGGCTGCCCGTACACCAAGCTCTGCGTCCCAGGTGTGGACACCCTCAGCACCTCTTCCAGGGGGCACAAGGCTCTATGTGGCAATGTCGGCGGGAACTGGCTTGTTTTGCCATGTACCCACCAGGTGGCATAGCGGCTAACGTGGTTATGGGCGCCGATCCCAGGAACGGGCAGAGCTGCTGAATCCGACTGCTGAATCTAGACGTCTGAAATAATCATTAGCAGTAAAGATAATTAGTTGTAAACATGCAAACGGAGCTGGTAGTTTCGGGTTCTAGCGACGGAGAAGACAGTAAAGTGGCTGAGAAATGCTTGTCCGTCGCTCCATGCTGGCACTATGCTAACCGTTACCATAGAAACGCCTCCCGGCCAAACCAGCCTGTCCTTATTGGGGTTGGCAAGAGGCAGCAGGTGGAACAGCAGCTGCGGGACAGGGCTCCAGACCAGGATGACTCCCTTTTTCGCTGGTGCTCTTCTGCACCCACCTCAAAATGAGAACGCCACCTATGTCTCAAGTGTAACATTTCCAAGCTGCTCCAAAGCAGGGGATACAAAGACTTCAGGCTAATCGCTACATCCTATGGTTAATCAGCAAAGCATGATCAAGTCTGGTTAAATTCTGGTTAGCCAATTTAGTCAGAAGAAAGGCATATCGAGAAGGAGCGGGCCTTGCGTTCAGCCTGCCCAGCCAAGGCGTGATCAGATCCAGTATGACCGAAAGCACGTCCCCGGGGATGATGTTCAGATCCAATCCTCAGGCCTTCAGTGTGGCAGCCATCCACAGCGTTCTGGTATGCTTTGAAGCCAGCAGCGTGACGGATCAGCAAATAGAAGCTCGTCCTTCCGGATCTGCGTGTTTCAACTCAGCGTCAGCTGAGTGTCCCATCCAGGTAACGCCTCCTCGCCTACATCCTGGAGTCTATCCCAGATCACCTCAATCCTACCTGAGGTTAGATGGTCTAATGTGAAAAAAACCCCTTCGTAAACATTCTGTACTGCAGTGTTAGCGGAGTGGTGAGATTTTCCCTCTCAAAGCACATACTGTTTCTGAGTCAGCCATAATGTAATCAAAATGGATCCTCTGCATTTCTGGGCATCTGAGCACCCCCCCCCCCCTCTTTTGCAGCTCAGTATTTCATTGTCCCATCAGGGGAGATTCTAGAACATTTTTAGGTAGGGGACATAAGAGGCGGCATAATTCATACTGATGGGTCAAATTTATCATTAGCCAATGATATGTTTTGCATCGGAGAATGACAGGGGAGGGGCCACTCGGGGAGCCAATCAGCATTCAGACGGGGCCAGTGGTCATATGGCCCTACCCCCGTATAGATTCCTAATTCTCCCAAATCACAGCAGAGTCTGTTGCGTTTGTTGTTCACTAAGGCTGTCATTCGCTACTCCAGCGATGAGTTGGACCATTCTACCATATTCCAGAATATTCCAGCCGGATGTGACAGTATCGCCCTTTCTGAAAATAATCATGGCACATGCACACGCGTACCTCAGACTATGTGACCTTCTTATCGACAACAGAGTGCTTCCTCGCCATGTTGCAGGGCCCAAGCACCGTGTGTCTCACGGGCGTCCGGCTCCCCGCCTCCACACACGGTGACCTCCTTTGGATAACCACTCGCGGGCTGCCGATGCCAACGTTACCTGTCACTCTTAAAACATATTCTATACAGTTTTAGATTTGCGTGACTTTGAACACCTATTTTCCACACGATTATGCATTACAGGGCACAAGACCCTGGACAGGATACCAGCCCATTGCAAGACACGTGCACACACACACACACATACACAGTCACGGTCACACGGAAAAGGGCCGTCTGATACACGCTGATTCATCTAACCACATGTTTTTCAACTGCAGGAGGAAACTGCAGCACAACGCTAACGGCAGTGCAAGACAACTGCATTTCTCGAAATCAGGCCCTGTTCCGCCTTTTAAAGGAGAAGCTGCTACTGCCACAGGAACAGTAACCAGTGTCCACCCTATAACCAATGTTTCAGTTCCAGAAGTGCCAACCCTGCACTACCAGAGGAATACGGGATCGTATAAAGACACCTCTAGCCGGGTTTTGCTGAACGTGCACAGAGGGATCTCTGTTGTGGTCAGGTGAAGAGTTTTAAAAGGGATTTTTGCTTCAATCTCCAGCCAGAACTCTATCCTGGGTGGAGGGGGGGGGGAGCAAAGAGGCGGTACGAGCTGCTTGGTCTGAGGCTGCTTGCGATTCCGCTCAGACACAGGGCCACTCCAGGGAGCAGAAGCCATTAACGGTAAAAAGCTTCTCAGACACTCTCCTGCGGCCGTCATGAGCCCCCTTCCAGTCCCCCCCCCAAATCACAACAGCCGTCGACTCTTGAGACCTTCTGTCCCCAACAGCAGTCTCGCCAGATTCGCTGATTTTGGAACGTCCTACGATAAACAAAAAAAAACCCACACAAAAGAAAGCCAGAGACTCTTTAAAAGGAGCTAAATGGCCCTATAATCTGTTGCGCCGCGTACGATTTGAGTAAATCAGAAATTTGCCCAGCAGATCATGTTGAAACGGCATGGACAGCTGGAGCAGTGCGTAGGAATGTGCGACATTCCTGGGTTCCGATAAGGGGAGAAGGGCTGTTTAAAGCTAAAGAAAAAAGGTTATTTGTTTGGGAATACTGACCTTCCTCCCTCGTCCACACAAGGGTCCCACTTACCATCTCACAGTGGGAGGCTTTATGTTCAAACAGGGTCAGCTGAGCTATAACCAGGAGGAACCATGTGAGGTTGGTTCAATGTGGGTAGAACAAAAGTGGGGGTCTGTTTTCATACGGATCCTTGAAACGAGGGCAACTTCAGACTAATCTGTAACTACAAGTCTAAACAGGGTTTTTGAAACTGATTTTAAGAGTTCTAAGGAGACCGCCCAAGCTTGCATCATTTATGACGGAAATACCTAGCAACTGAGTAACCAACCTAACCAAGTATCTCACTGGTAGCTGGTTTGTCTGCAGCATGGTCCAATTTAATATTTAACATGGTAATCCAATCAGCAGCTAGTAGCCAGTTCAGCAGGTTACACAACAACGACAAATAGGACAGCGCCTAAAAGAAACATAGTATAACAAACAATAATGAAATTTAAAATGTATTTCAGATAGATTTCACACAAGGCTGGGTTTTTATGCCTAAATGTATACAGGTTGCCAGTTGGCGCCTTGATAACCATGCTGCTCAGACGGCCTGGTGTGATGGTAGTTAATTATTAAAGACCCAAATTACCCTGTGATTCTAAGTAAGGGAACCTGAAATCATGGAAATAAATGGGGGAGGAACGTGGTTACTGTGATGCTAAGTAAGGGAACCTGAAATCATGGAATGTAATGGGGAAAGAACGCGGTGACTGTTAATGTGATTCTAAGTAAGGGAACCTGAAATCGTGGAAATAAATGGGGGAGGAACGTGGTTAACCTTTATGGAGACCAATTTTAGCAACAAAGCTGAAATCATCCACCTTCACTTATTCAGCGTAGATCGTGAGAACGCAGAGCCGGTGTGGGGAAGCCAAGGGGTCCTGCCACATAACATAAGAGCAGTTCCTTTAAAAAAGACATCTGGCATCCTGTTATATCTGAAATGATCAGGACACGTCATGGATGCCGGGCCCCACAGTCAGTTTTTCTTGAGACTCACTTCTTTATAAGGATATTTATACCCAGAATGCAGTGCTGATGTAAAATCATCACGTCTTTCAATCAGCAAAGAAACAACACTATCCGTGCATCAAAAAGCCATTTGGATAATTACTGTGATCTATACAGGACAGACTTACAGATCCATCGTGTATTTTTATACACTCTATAAAGCTGAAGCTGAAACTTTCGAATCTGTGACAATTTCCATGTCAGATTCTTTTTTTTCTGACATTAGCACCCGATTGGCAATGCGACACCACTGAGAGGTGACAGGTGGAGACGTGGAGAAACCGGAAAGACGAACTCCTCAGACCGATGGTTAAAAAACGGCACTAAGCGAAGCAGTAGCTTGCTGAGACATTCCAGACCCACAGGAGTCGCCCGAAATGTGAAAATTCAGCAAAGGACACGCAGCACATTTTTTCACAGTTTGAATTTGCAATGGATAAAATGAGGTTATAAAGAAACACTGAATCATCGAAACAGAATATCGATGTGACTTTTTTCCACCCAGAAGCTGGAGATAATAAAGGGTCATGATTGACAGGCTGGAGGCCACACGTCGCCTGTGACGTGACTGAATGAGCCCCCCCCACCACCATACCTATTGCCCATCAGCACTTTATCCTCTGGATGCCTGAAAGTGGATGGACAGAGTCACGCTCGTAAGAGGACTAGCCACGCCACGCCAGGCATGACAGAGCTGATAGAATGGACTGAAGGTTAGGCCCCCCAGGGGAGGAAGGCTGTGCTGGGTGGGAGGCGGAGGGTTAGCTACAAAAGGCAACCAGAACAAGGCCAGTTCCAGGCAGTCAGGGACCCCTCCCTCCATTCTCTCGCAATTTCAAAACCGCACCCTGGGTATTTTGGGCTTGATGGTGTTGGGATAGGGGAGGACAGGGGGGGCATTAATTACCTGTGACATTAAAAGGAGAGAAAGAATATATGGTAAATTATTTAAATGCTTCATTAGCAACTCTGCGGGCTGCCTGTTAAAACAAGGGCTGGAAAAAAAATGTATTAAAACTGATCCAGATCGTCTGATGTGAAAGTAGGTTTAGGTAGTATGTAGTCCTAGCAGTTCACATACCTAAGACAGTGATGGTGGAATTAATTCCTAACACCCCAGGGCAAGTCTGTGAAAGAGGTCGCTAGTGTCACTGCTAGCAAAGGTGAGTTAAATGTGTGTAGAAAACACTGCTGGCCTCTGGGACCAGGCCGGTCTGGAGGCATGACACTTTGTTTTGGCTAACGCGCGTCTGGATCCGCGCATCTCTCCCACTGGAATCTCTGGTAGGGCATAGAAGCTCACATTTAAGGGAAATCCCACACCACTGGGACTTAGTCACTCCTCAATCTGTGCAGAAATTCACCCAACATAGAAAAAAATAAATTATAATAATAAACAACTGCATCGTGCATGACTCACGCAGCACGTTAGTAACTGGGAGTGTTTAAGGGAGAAGCGGAAGGCAGTGAGCAACGCCGTGCTTGTTGGAAGGAACAACCTGACACACGCATTAAGCAGGACTGACGTTCCTCGGGCTGCCAAACCCCTTGTCCAGTCTTCCATCCACCATCCAAACCATTTATCTAGCACACGATCACGGTGACCCCACATTCAGCCTGGGGTAAACATTTATACAACATCCTCAGATGTCCGATCCACTGTAGGTCGGCCACGAACTAGCCTTTGTTATTAAGAAGTGGTCTGTTATATGCGGCTGTTAGCACAGCTGTGATGTTCCTTATTTCTTGTGACGTTTGGAATGGGGGCGGGGGGGGGGGGGGTTCTGGCGGCTTCATGCAAATGTGGACAGTTGCAAGGATCATTTCCAAAAAGCCACCATCGTAACTCTGGTAGAAGGCCAATGCGTTTCAGAGGTCGAACAGGGAAAGGCGATTCTCAGCCAGCAGAGGCCTGGGAGGTAGATATGGAGCCAACTTCAGGTCAGTTGAATCTCAGTTTCTGGGGAGATGGTTTTGGCTCTTGTGACATCTGCCTAAGCAGAAGCTTTTAAAAGCACAAAGCTAAGATGTTAGCATGGACTCAGTCTGTTGCCCAGAAACACAAAGAGGAGGGAGGGGTGGTTTTGGTCGGCCACAAGTCCGGTCGTTAGCCGGCAGAAATAACTGGCGGAAAAGCAATAGCTAGTATCTACAAAGGTTTGCTGCGGTGAGAAAACATAATGTGGCAAATCAAGAAGAACCTTGGAAAGAAACATCTCAGGGTTCTCTCAACAGTGAGCATCCCTAACATCAAGATATCAACAATCCAGGAGGACAGCACCAGTCAGAACCAGCCCACTGTGGACCACTGAATATGGACCATCACAAGTCTTAAGCAGAAAAAAAATCATCTAGTAGACAAACACTCATCCCGTTAATAATAATTTACATACAAACATAACTAAGGTTAAAAGTATAAGTGACCACCAGTAATCACCACAACTTCAAGTCACTGACAAACCAGGCATCGGGGTAATCATGCGCTAAAGGTGCAGCATCACCCAAGGCAACAGAAATTCTCACCCTGGATCTTCAGATGTGATGTAGGTTAAAAATAGGCTGTAATGTTCCGTGTTTATCACAGCCAGAAGGCCTCTAACAGCTGGCAAACCGCCTGTCCAATCTCAAGCGTTTGGCTTCAACTGGTCGATCTCTGAAAACAGCTGATATGTAAAGTGGCAAGAGCACCGGATTGCTTGCGTATTCAGTATCCACCCCACACCCCAGACACTGAATACACTATAATCGGACAGGAATTCTGACCCTATTAGTATGATGGGGTGGGGCACGGCAGTGAAGATACTAACACTGTGACCTTAAGGTTGTCATTATAATCCCAAATGGGCGACTGCTTTTGTAATATTGAGAGGAGTACTTTTTTGCACAACTTTAACAGCAGTAGACATTATAAACTAGCATTAATTCTGACCTAGGTGTGCACTCCTCCCCATCAAACGGTTTACATGAGTTATGATGACCAATGCCGGTTGGAGTCAGGAGCCCTTGGCTCGCTCACCATTGGCATGCTCTGTCCAAGGCGAAGCCAAACGTGCTGCTAAGTCGAGCTCACCCCCCCGAAAATGGCGCCTTTGGTGGCCACTTATACTGCCTAATGAGTTGCCTGGCACTGATTAAGACTAAGGTCTCTGACAACACAGACTATCCGAAAGGTGACAGGGTCAAATAAGCTGAGCCTTGGAAAGCACTGTTCAAAAACAGAGCGAAAACACCCCATGACTGAGGTTTTTTGACCATTTTTTAAAACCGAGCAAAACATCTCAGATTTGACTGACTTTTTTGCTTATCAAAAGTGAATGAAATTACGCGATTAAAAACATACTCAGGGCCAGACTTAGTAAAAAAATCACATTTTATTTTTTGTTTTTCAGACAGACAAACAGGTAGTCAGATGCACTTGTTCCCACAAACGGCTGGCAACAGTCGCTGAGTTTGCATACCTCAGCCTTGGCAAACCTGAAGACCAGCCAGCCAAGAAAAAATTAATTATTCCACTCCGATTTTCTGCCCTCCCAGCGTAAAGCGACCGTGGCGCAGCCGGCTTATCGAGTACAATAATAAAATATTTTTTAAAAAGCAGGAAAATACTATCAACAAACACCCGACGCTCTTTTCACAGAAAAAAACAATGCGACAGCTCTTTCACATTCACTTTAAATCAGTAAACAGGAATTAGAATGAAACGTAAAGTATTTACTGTATATAAGCTACGGCGCACGCTTAGGAAGATAACTGTCTGAAACTTTGGCAAGCGATTTTACCTTGACAGGTGCAACTTATTGTACCTGAAGGAAACTCCAAAAAAAATCAGGTTTCACACGGAATTGCTAGGGCATTCTGAATATACACATTCCCCACACGTGCCAATTTATGAATACTTCTCCAAGCCTAAAATTGCTCTAATCAGAAAACAACAACAACAGCCCGTTCTTATTATTGCTCTAAGCAACTTAAACTTGCTAACAGTATGCCTACCAAGTCAGATCTTGCTTTCCGATCGGCTACCCGCATATTATAATGCACACCTGTATACTATAGACTATGGCGGTAGGAAAGGTCATCATCTACCAGTGCCTGCGTGCAGAGATGGGTGTCAACTCATTGCATTTTTCCTTGTAAACAAACCGCCGAGATCGCTTCTGCACACTCAGCGGATTTGAGTGACGGACAGGAGAGAGAAAATATACGAAAACAGAATCAGAGGAGCTGAATCATGCGCGGCTACCGCGGGATTGATGAGTAATTCGTGCATGAAACTTATACACCCTTTTTGGGCACCCGTCGGATTTCACGCTTCAGAAACGCCGCAGGGAACTGCAACGCCGGCCGCGTCTTTCCGAAAGCCCAAAGCCCGCGTCCCAGTCCGGGGACCGGGGAGGAACCGCGATCGGCTCCGCATGCAGCGCTCCGAAGTCTATAAGGTGGACGGGGCGGGGCAGTTTCGCTCCCAAGCGCCCGGGTTCAGCTGGGCCACTTTCCGGCAGGAGCCAAACCCTGCATACAATACGCCCTTTGTGGAAACCCGAGCTGCTCCGAAGCATACCTGCTCCATGTCTAACCTTCCTTCCAGAGCCAACATGTATCTCTGCGGCTTTGTTTATTGCGTCATTCCGGTACGCAGTTAGTCCCGTATCCTCGGATTACGTGACTAACATTAATTCAGCCCAAAACGTGCCTTATTCATTTGTTCTACCCATTAACGTTCTTGTTCTATTTTTACTGAACAAGGAAATTAATTGCTTACATATTCATAAGATCTGCTGCTTCGATAACAGGAAGTGCACACGTTTAGATGAACATTAACATTAACAACACTATTACAAATAAGTCTTTGTTTTCGATCTATGTGTTCGGATACAGGATGAATTTGCCCCGTCGGGCACAGACCCCCTACACCTGTTGAAGTCTATATGCTTATCTATGCATCACTTTTTAAACAATAGTATCATATATGTAAAATTGTATCGCGGTTACGCCAATGGAATTGGGTAAGTGTTTCAACACGTACATAAGTCCGATTAATGCCTATATGGGTTTAAAGGAAAAATACAGCCCGTATCAAGTGAATGCCACAATGGCACGGTCCGTATTGAATGTCACCCTTCGTGGATGCCGTTTTAAGACACTAAACGTCCTCTGTAATAATCTGAACACGTTTATTTTTCAAACAGACGCGGTTTCTCTCGGACTCCAATGCGCAGCCACATATATACGAGCCAAAAGGCTCCATTTCTCCGTGCATGTGGATGGATCTCCGCTTCAAAACTATGTAACGAAGACTTCTATCTGTCCATTACCTTACTCAAGATGTCAGAAAAGAAAACTTGTTATGAACTCAATGCAATTTTAGCACTGACATGTTTCCTTTATACTCCGTATCCCACAAATTAAAGCCGAACTTTCCTCACTGCTACCTCAGCATATAATATCCATAAGGAGCGAAGGGGCGACAATCCGGGGAGCGCAGATAAATGGTAAGAAAAGCCCGTTCCTCCCTTACCTTTACATTGCAGAGGGTGGCTAGTTGTGATCTTCACAGTTCCCGATATTGACTCCCCAGGACTGTACACCACCTTGTTGTTGGTGAAAGCGATATCAAATTCTTGGAGCTTCCCCATGTCGTGTGCAGCGCTGGAGGTGCGGCGGCGGGTAAGACAGCGCACCTGCTCCCGGTCCCCGCGCGGCTCCCACCGCCCGACGTCACCGCCTGACGTCACGCCCGATACGGACCGGAGCGCTCCCTCGTCCGCTGCATGCGGGCACGGCGGCTGCCGCTCGCTCCGTTTCCAGCACGCCTCCTGCGGCGGCTTCCCCCTTGTCTGCGAGAGAAACGCATTTGGAAGAAGCTGCAATTATTCTAAGCGGAGGATGTCTCACGTTAATACCCCCGCTCAATATTTCAGCTTTAGCCCATGTCGTGTCAAATACCACACTCAGCGTAAAACTGTGCACTTAATGAGTTTTCTTCCCCAAAAAACGTTAATACAGCTCCCCTGATCACTCGCGCCGTATACCCAATAATAAATCATTTTAACATGGCTGCGTCTTTGCCACGGCCTGAAGGCAGAGTGTGTAATTGAAGCAGTTTATCCTGATCTTTTCCAAAGCAGAACAGGGCACAACTCAAGTGTATAACCTGGAAAGGATACCACTGTATCGCGGAGAAGAATTTCCCTTTAAGATAAATTTGTTTTACTCTCCTCTAATGTGAATACAACAACTGAAATGTGAGTTTTTTTTACTTGACAGCTTTTTTCTCTAACTAAAAGCTCTTTGCAGAAAATGACCCTTCCTAAGTCCAATATGGCTGCTGCTGGCTCCCACAAAGCCTGCGTTTCCCAGTTCATTTCTGCTCCATGCTCCACTGAGGGATTAACATTAACTTGCTTCAGAGATCGTTTAACCGGCCTCTACATAATGATGTCACGCCCAGTAGTGAAAGTAAAAGCCCCCTTGATTCCCTTTACTGGCTTACAGAGACATGTATGTATATTAACTGCTGAATATATCTGTTGTAAGCAGGGTCAACCCTTCAGAATGTGTATTTGATTTCCACTTGGGCAGCAAATGAAAACCAAATACGCCTCTGGGGGGGGGGGGGGGGGGGGGGGGGGGGGGGGGGGGGGGGGGGGGGGGGGGG
>JAODLD010000124.1:7144424-7155906 GCA_026781065.1 Mormyrops boulengeri
CCCCCCCCCCCCCCCCCCCCCCCCCCCCCCCCCCCCCCGGGGGGCGCCCCCCCCCCACGAGGCAGAGGTGGCCCCGATACCCACCTTCCCCAATGCCGGAGTTCAGCAACACTCCCCAGGAGAACCACATAGCTGAAGATAAGGTGAGGGCATCTTCTTCTTCTTCTTCACTGTTGACTTTGAACCTTCCAAATGGGCTGGGAAGCAAAGCCAGGTAATCTGGTGAACAGGCGCCAACACACGGACATCCCCCATGACTGATGGGAAGACCCACCCCCCCCCCCCCACACACACACACACCCTCCCCCGACCTTCACATAGACCTTGTCGAGGTCCTTCCAGACCCAGCAGAAATGGGGAGAGACAGTGAGAAGACCGGGGGGCAGGGGGGCACAGGGACAACAAGAAGCCTGAAAGGACTGCTGGAAAAACGGGGACAAAGTCACAGCGGGGACACGAAACAGGAAAATGTCACGTCCTGCCCAGATCACTGTGCTGAGCGGAGTGGCGTGAGAACGGGTAGTGGGTTCCTTTTATTTCCAGACAACTTGGGAAAAATGGGTGCGAGAGGTCAGCGTCCATGGAGACAGGATGGCACGCGGCACAGACACGCAGACACCCCCCCCCGCGCCCCCCGCGCCCCCCGCCAATGACAGTACCTGAACCGGTCTAGTAGGTAAAGCATCACCGCCACCACATGCACCGAAAGGCCCACCAGCAGCCACAGCGTGCTCTGGAACGGCTGCATGAACGAGTCCAGGGTGCTGCGCGGGATTTCCTGCGAACACACGCCGTGCGCGGTCAGAGGGGGGCGCCGCAAGAACCAGAGAGATTTCGCTCACGCTGGTTCGTCTCAGCTACCTCTCTGTCCCCTTTAAACAAATTTCTTTGGCAGCTAAAGATCTTTCACTGTACTGTGTAGACAATATAAATAAAGCAGCATAAATAAGTACAAGATCAGTATATGTAATGATATATTATAAATTCACGCTATATAGTCTCATGTATTCCATTGCAAAGGGGAGTATATTATGCATTACTGTCATTATTATGAGTACTTTTAGCATTGACTTGCCTAATTTCGATGGTGTTGCTATAAAAAAGGATGACATACAAAAAGTGATGTTTAACACTGGTATAATTCACATTAGCTTGCTGGCGGATGGCTACGCCTAGGCGATGGGTCTGTGAGACTGTACCTTCTTCACGAGGATTGTGAGCCCTTGATACTTGAATGGTTTTGAGAACTCGATGTACTGGGCTCGTTCATTGTTGATCGTGAGCGGGGCCACAATCATATCTGCCAGGCCGCCCAGAAGCTCTCCCATCATGCCATTCCACTCTTTCTTGTTGCTGTTGTTGACCTATGGGATGTGACGTAGGGGCAGGTCAAAGGTCAAACTATGAAAACAGGACCTACTGTAAGAGCTGTGACAGTGATATTTCTGCCTGTTTTAAAGGGCACTTGATTGGAAGCCAGAATGCAGGGCTTGTATTGTTCTCAATTTGCATGACTGGTACAAGCATGGCACCTATTGGAGAAAGATTAACGCGTACACTGAAGATGTCAGATGGCCTAAACCAAGCTTGTTTGGACTGCAGGAGGAAGCTGAAGCAGCTGGAGGGATCAACTGGCAAAAGATTGGGATGAACAGGCTAACTCCATATAGACAGAAGACACTGAACTCACAGTCCTGGAGGAGCAACTGCACCTAACAATTCCTAAATCGGCCATCCAAAAAATGCATGGATATACTGAAGACATGGGGTGCTGGTACGGCATGGCCAGGAGAATGAGCACAAGCAAACATGGGACAAAACTGAGTCCATCGAATACTTAGGAGAAGGTGCCTGTAGACCATAGAAGGAAGAAAAGGAACTTCACTAAGTTAAAGACCTCATTTTGACTTCACTTTGACCTAACTTTGACCTCACCGCCAGACACTGATGCCCTTTATCAAGGGACAGACTGCTTCAAAGTTCCCTTGGATCCTGCTCTGAGGCCTGGCCTAGTGAAATCTGTAACCCCAGGATCATATACGCAAAGTCCTAGTATGGCTACACAAGTATAATATCCATTTGTTCTGGTGTTGTGATCACAGAATTCTGGTCCCAATCCCACCTGGGAGGTTCTGTTTCCCCTTCCCCTGGCACCAGTGCTCAGTGTCTCCGCGTTGACCTACCCGCTCCTGCGTCCCGAACTTCCCGTCTGCCACCAGATGCACCTCATAGGTGAAATTCATGGTCATAGCCAGCTTGATCAGCAGGTCGATGCAGAAGCCGTAGCAGCACTGGGGCACGATTGGGCGTCCTGTAATAAAACCAGCGAAGGCAGCCAATCAGCCTTGCATCCAAGCACCCCTCTCTGAGAGGCTAGTCCGCTAAACCTACGCAGAGCTTAGACAAGCTGAGCGTACAAACACACACAGACTCAGAGACACACAAACGTGCACAGCCATATACTTACATGTATAAATATGCTTTATAGATATATATATATCAGCATATCCATTCACTCGAAAGAGACCCGTTGCAATTGGAAAGCTAGTAAAGGCACAGAGATATCAGAAACGTTCCTGTTTTGTTACCTGGGATGGTCTCATTGGGCCCCGTGCAGATCACCTTTTTAATTAAGACTCCATTTGGTGTAAACTCTTCCTTGCATGTCCCATCCAAAAGGGTGGGTTTCACATAAACAAAGGGCTCTTGATGAATGGTGACTATCTATAAGGGTCAGAAGAGACAGAGACAAGGAAATGCTGATGTCACAGCTAATGCTTCCCTACTTCCCCTAAACAGACAACCACCACTGACTCCAGTCCACACGCTTAACTCCTCAAGGTGGGACAATGACTGACACGTGCACTGGAGGCTTGTTACCTTAAGCCTTGTAGACATCTGGAAGCCTCTTGGTTTCTCTGTCTCTCCTCCCGGCCAGATGATCTTCCTCTGATTGTTTAACACAACCTAAGATGGAATGTGATAAAGTCAGAGACAGAACAATGTTGCACCAGCATTCTGTGGAGCTGAAGGTTTCTCCTAATGACCTTTTGTTTCCCTGAGCAAAACCATGCATGATTGCACTCTGCTGCACACCATGTATGGAGTTCAAGGGAGTCAATTCTGGGTGTGACCAAGAAAATGCTACAGCTGATAATTTAACTCGAAGATGATTACTACCTAAAAAAAAAAAGTCAGTTATGGGATGTGGGGGATTTACAAAAGTCAAGGAGGGGAGTTTTGGGGGTCAGAGTGCATGTTCACCCAACATCCAGTGTCCCTATATCAGTTGGGGTCAAAGTCATTGTTTAAGGGCCCAGAAGTGATACAATTACTTTGCCAGCCATGGGATTCAAACCCATGATCTTTCAGACACAGGCATGGAATGAGCAAATGAGCTACATATGACCCATGTGAGAGCATGAAGGATGGGTGTACCTGCGTGCCGTTGTAGACGCCCACTTGAATCAGTCGACTCTTCTGATAGTTGAGAATGCTGTAGTGAGCAAACTTTCGGTCCCCGTCGTCGTTGAACTCCACGCGTCCCGTCAGGCCCTCTGGATACTTAGATGACATCAGAACTCTGAGAAAAAGTCAAGCATCCGTGATGAGGGACTATTTATCTTGATGCGCCAAAAGGCATCTGCTCGGGTTCCAAATGAATGGCCGATTCTCACGAGGGTTCTCAAAACAATCCTCACAATGATTCCTCAAAAAAGCCGCTGGAATCCCAGTACTGAATACAAAGAGTGAAGTGGAAATGGGAAGCAATGTGTCCATCTAACAGGTAACTTCCAGTTGGGTCACTGAAACTCCTACCTAAGTCCTACATAAACAACACAGATTGCAGTTAAATTCACAAACAACAAGAAAAGATTCAAATACAGAACATGCTGCGGAAAGACAGAGCTGAGTGCTGGAATTAAAACTTAATAAAATTCATGGAGTTGAAACAGCAGCAAAACTCATGCATAATACACATGCCATCTAGGAAGACCTAGGCATTTATACTGATTCTTTGTATCATCATTTCCTATAAAAGAAGTTCACTCTGCCAAACAGAAGGGCCCAAAAGCAACGCTGGCCTCACCGTTTGAAGAGGGGCCCCGTCTTCCAGATGTTGGTGTTTCCCACACATCCACGTGGGGGTTCTGTGATGTTCTCCTTCTCAAAGAGCTCCTGGATGGAGCGTGCCACCACTGCCACGGCGTCGTTGATGTGCGCTGACTCATTCTTGCCGTTGATGAGCTGAAGGCCGATCAGTCCTAGCCGGTCGACACCGCGAGGAGGATTCAGACTCACGACATTGAACTCAGAATTACGGTAAATGTGCCATATTACTTGAGAACCATTCACAATGTCTGCTGAAGAACTTCAAACTGGATTGTTGGATCGTACCACTCAATTTGCCTAATATTTTCTATTCTGCAAAATGCTTCAGGCTGCAAAACTCTGGTGGACCGAACCCAAAATGACATGTGAAATTGCAAACCTCAGCAAGTTCCTGAGGAAAGTGAGCAGGCAGAACTTGGCTATTATAAGTGACATTGGTTCTACAGATGCCTGTGTTTTTTATTTTCGTGACCACGATGTGAAAGTGTGCAAAAGCCAAGACAAGAAAGGCAGTATTTGCTTACCATAACATTTCAGAAAACACGTCAATGCCGGGTTGAAAAACACCACTAACAAATTCACGAGAGCCAATCTATTAACATATCATAAACAATACAGACACAAAAGCCCAGCTTTATTTCTGAAAGAAACGAGATTAACACCTTGCACTGAGAGGCGTAAGGCAGAAAAAACACATTTGAAACAAAGAGCATAACTGTATACTGTCAGGCAAACTATGACGGAAATATTTTAACGGGTTTTTGCATGCACCGTTATCGATTATATGAAAGTTATATTGAACTCCAAAATCCCGATACCACCCCCCAAAAAAAGAGACAGGAAAAAATGGCCATTACATGTTTTTTTTTCTATCTTTGCATTAATATGAATAGTGGCTCTGCTACGTACCATCGGGTGCTTCACTCAGGGCTTTACCAGACATTTCCCTCTCCCCGACCAGCCACACGTAACCGGATCCCGTCATGTTGAGGTAACGAGCGGACTTGTATACCGCTGCTGCGTCCTCTTCGCTGGAGGCAGACAGAAATCGTGAGCAGTAGGCTGTTTAGTTACACACATACCGGTATCTTTATATAGAGAGTCTATATTAACTCAGCATATCGTTATCACACAATATTCAGTAACACGCGTAGACAGAATGATGGTATTTTTAAAATGGATCCTATCTGTCGTATTTAGCTTTTAAAAATAATACATAATCATTAAAATTCATAACTATGTCAATCATGTTGTCATTTTACAAATATGAAACATGTAACAGATGACTGAGTGGTTTTATATCTGTTTAGCTGGTGGGGGCTACAGAAATATGGTGTTTGTCGAAAAATGCATAAATGCAAGTTGAAAACCTATTCCATGGTATAACAAGAGAGCAATACAAGTCTGTATGGTATGTGGCCTGTGGTACCACCAACACGCTATCATATTAATTTATATATCAGGATAAATACAATCACAAATAACTTATTATATCACATTTCTGTAATTGCCACCTCTTTCTTTGTGCTTTAGGGGTTTTCGTTTATCGGTGTTTCCAGTTTGCTTTTCTTTGGTCCTATTACATGATTTTTCGTGTTGTATAATTTTTCTTGGTATGGTCGTAATTTGATTGATGTGCGCTGTGTATACAGAGCTTTTGGCTTCCCTTGCGGAAGACCACCACCCCACAAAGCTTTGCATGTACAAGGACTCCGGGCAGACCGCGTAAAAGACCACTTACCTTCAGTTTATGCCGTAGCTAAATGCCTGGATTGAAACTGACTCCGTGTGTGTGAAGGGGTGCAAGTGCAGAGGTAACATTCACACACAGAGAAACCAGGGACTATAAATCCTGACACAGAAAAGAAACACGGAACACGAGGCCGCAGCTGAGCTGCCCGCACCTACTACATGGTTTATCATCATGCTGCTCTTCATTCATTTAATTACAATGCATTCGACTTGCGTAACAATTTCCTTTCCATTTCAGCTAGTGCTTACGCTTATTTATTTTGTGTATCTGCGGCCCTGCTGTCAGATATTCCACATTTAATTCCAGGCTGAGTCTTTATGCTCAGAAAACACCAGCAGCTCCAGCCACACGGATCCGACTTGAACAGCGATTCTCACCTGGCAGAGAGAATGATGACACGAGCCTCCAGCTCCCTGGCTTCCACCAAAAGCGCCGTTAAGTTTGTCTCCTGGTTGAACTGCAGAACTTTTTCTGCCTGCGATTAGGGTACAGAATCAGTTAAGTAGGCTACTTACCCCCACCCAGAACCATGCTGGCTTTTGCTCTTGTTGCCGGGATCGGTTGGTTGATTTTTTTGTTTTCGTTGAAAAAGAGAGAAAAAATGATAGAGATCCAAGAGAATAGCTTCAAATAAAAAAATTAAAAATAAGCCTGGGAAAAAAGTTCTGCATTGTGGCATGCAAACTGAAGGTTATCAAGACTCCAAAAAAGGGACGTGCATGTTAGAGGTAGAAAGGGGGGAAGAAGATCGATGCAACCAAAAAATTAAAAAAAAGAGGTGGAAGGGAAGAGGAGGCGGGGAGTGGGCTTCTTTCCCAAAGAAAAAATTTTATAAGTGCTGCGGGATGGGAGGAGATAGTGCATGGTACGCGTCTGTCCCACGCTACCAGATCCGCACAAAGGAAAAGATTTGCAAACCCCTTGCTCCGAACACATGCATTCCTTTACACAAAAATAAAGTGTAAAAGCTGCCCGTTGTTTTTTTTCTCATAAATCATTTTTTTTTTCCAACATAAAACCATTCTCGATTCAAATCATATTAAAAATGCCTGAAAGTAAAAAATGTAAAAAAAAAAAAATAGACGTGCTACCAAGATAAGAGCATTTCTGGTCGGCTGTTGACTGCTTGACGGGTTTTCTAGCTGCTACGTTTAGAGAATTGGTGGGCGGCGTGCATTGACCATGCAAAATATACCTTGGGTCCTCGCTTGTTGTCATAGGACAGTTGGTCGAGGTTTTCATAGTTCCTGTTTTTATTCTGATGAATAATGTGCACAGAGAAAATATGCAGACACAGAAGAGTATTATAAACAGTTGAAAATGGTGTGCAGTCAAGCATTCCAACAAATCTCCAGTTTCCTGATTCAAATTTTGGAGTCCTTAACACTGGGGCTTGCAAAGACATCAAAAACCCCCATTCGTAACATGCGCTCCACCCCGTATATCGTACAATACGTGCTGTTTAGCGACTGACACGGGAGACACCGGCACGCTTCGCGTTCGTTTTGCCCCACCGAGGTGTGTCTTGTGTGTCACCTACAAGACGGCACCTATGGTGACTAGACTTGTATTGTTCATGAATGAATCTTTTAATAATCTGAATCAATATTCTAAGTGAACAAAATGACACTGTACTGATTCGTTCAGTTCATTTCGTTCAATGAGCGAGTCTTCCTTAACTTTGTTCAATGACTGATTTATTGTTCATTTCATTCATTGAGTGATTCAGCATTCAGTTTGCTCCGTTTGTTCAGGGAGTGATTTGTCATTCATTTTGTTCTGTTATTTCAGTGAGTGATTCAGTGTTCAATTTGTTCATTTCGTTCAGTTGTTTCAATGTTTCGGTGTTTCAATCGTTCAGTTTGTTCATGTTTTTTTTTGTTCAATGAATCCTCGTCCAGTTGATTTGTTTTGTGTTTTTTGTTCAATATGTGATTAATCAATGGATTTGTTCTTGGAGGGCATCTATGCCATTCACAACTAAAATAATCTCTTCCACCACCCTCTGTTGTAGTCATGTGCATATGTCTGAAATGGGCTAAGTCACTGTGGCTAATAATCAGTTTTATTCAAGTTTACATAAGTACAAAATATAGACAGACACCCCCGCCCCCAACCCTGACAGTCAGAAACATCATCAGAGCAAAAACTATAGCGGGGGGGACGTACCAGAAGCAAACAGATCAATGAATGAATATGAACAATTATTTTAAGTTGAAATAATCAATTCACTGAAAGGAATCATGATTTCCATCCCCAATGGTGCCTGTTTTTCCTGCATCATTGGTACTTTGTAACAGATGTGCCATCAGCAACATTTTACCCTAAATAAACTTCCAATATCTTATGATATAGATTTTTTTGAGATTAGGTGGTTTTAAACTATAGTTAATTTAGCAGTGAAGTTTGTAAAGGTTCTCTGTCCAATGGTTTGCCCAGAAATCCCGTAATGGTTTAAGTAAGAAAAACAAATAAGCAGCATTTTTGGTTGCAAAAATGAATTTGAAATGGAAGCAAGGCCATATATTTTTAAGTTACTTGATTTAAACCAGGGGTATTCAACTAAATTTTAAAGAGGTCCAGTTAGAGAAAAAATCTTGAAGCAAAGGTCCGAAAGATCATAATGTCTAACTATTTAGTGTGACGGTCTTTGACAGTCGACGTCACACCCGCTATAGCCGCAGTGTATTGTGGGCCGAATCGCCATTGTGGGTGTATACAACTCAAGCGCCAGCATTGGCGTGGCGTTATCTTTGGTAAGATGGGACACTCGTGCTGTGTGAAAGGCTGTCATACATGGTAGAAATGGCAGAAAGATGGACCACAACATGAGATTCTTTCGGTTTCCCACTTGGAAAAGAGGATTATGGACGGCAGGTAACGAAGAGGCGTCGGACGGCCTGGGCCGCGGCGGAGAGACGGTAGGAGTCACTTTCAACACGATCGATATCTCCCTTCATGCGTGTTTGCTCTCGGCATTTTCATAAAGGCAAGTAAGATGTCTTTTTTGTTTAAGTGATATTACTGAATATGCATGTTTTTTGTCTTCTAAAGTTGGTATTTTCACATTGGTTAGCCTACGCTAGCAAGCTAGGCTCACTACGGAGGGCAGCAGACATGGGTTAATCTGTTCGCGTTAAACCAGCGTTACAGAGTAAATACTTTTTAAAGACTAAAATAAACAGCAGAACTATAATGACACGTTTATCTGCATGTATGTGTATATTCGCGTGCATGGATTATAAGACACAATGCTGGGTAAGGCTGTCACTGTGTGCTGTGCCCTGACAAACCAATGCCCGACTATAGTTTAGGTTTAGAAACATTTGCAAGTACGGTTTCTAATGTTTCACACGATGTCTGGAAGGATCTTTATAAACTCATTGTATACTGAGCCTGTATTCTGCTTGCCACTTTTATTTTAAATATGACCAATGAAGTTATGTCCAATTACATTTTTGTGGTGTTCTTGACTCTCTTCCTTTCTTAAACACCTAAATTACCAGTGTGTTTTCGTAATGAAAATTGCTTATTACTGATTACATGAAACATTACATTTTTTTGTGGAGAAAAAACAATGAATATGAGATATTAAGTTTGTTAACGAAATGTGTTTACATCCGCGGCTCACTCAGAATGGCGAATGGGGGCGTGTCAGACAGTGCGGACACGTCGCATGTAATCAGGACCTGACTGTCAATTCGGTATAATTCAAAAACTTTGACAGTATTTATTGTCATGTAGACATAGAACTTCGGCCAGCTGGCTGGAGTGAGATCTTCAATTCTTAACTTGTATATCTGTTTTGATTATCGGTCCGGGTCCGTTTGGGACGGCTTCTGGGTCCGGACCCGGAACGTATTAGTATGATTTGCTACTCAGATATCGAAATAATTTTCGAATATGGCGAGCAGTTGCTTTCAGTTACTTAAGACTGCACACAATCTTGAACAGTCACGGCCTAGCGTAACCCTCCAGTGTATTACAGAAATGTCACCTCAGTTATTCATTGTTTATACTTCATTTATCCCTGATGGCAGTTAGGAGTCCCTGTCCTTATAGTGTCAGAAGTACAAGTTATTATGTTAAAAGAGAAATTCATATTTGGGCAGGAATCGTCCTTTGAAGTCTCCTCCAGCAGCTATTCCTGTTACATATTTCCCGGAACCACTCATCTGGGAACATTATAACCTTTTGTTGAGGTCAATTGACTGAAATATGCTGCACTGAACTGTCACATAATCTCTGTACAGGTTCTGATATAGAATGTTACCAGTCTGTGGCTGAAGGCAAGGTTTATATTGTATTTTTATAACTGGTAGTTTCTTGATATAGTCACACAGGGTGTAAGGTATGGTACTGTGTCACACTTAAGGAGTTTGGTCATTGGTTACATTATTGGAGGACACTTAGAACTTAATCACGTTTTATGTTTCTGTACAGCCAGTTACTGTCCACCTTGGAGTCACATGTCTGTGAAAAAAAACCTCAGTGTGATATACTGGTTTCCACAATCTATACCGTGCTGTCCGCTTCACCAATCAGACCTCTCGTGTATATATAAAGATGCCAGTTTATATGTTGGCAGTACATTAAGATCCCAGAGCACAGAGCTGCATTTGCACATAGTCCAGTCCGGCATTTTTTCAGATGATATTGAACAGCCATCTATTTTCAACACCGGCAGACGGACATTTTAAGCTTGGAGCCTATCCCAGCAAGTACCCAACAGGGGGCGCCCTGGATGGGTTTCCAGGTGATACTGAACATTTGGAGTTAATTGTACTATAACTGGTCTGGTTAATTACAGCATTACCTCCCGCATGATCAGAGTGATCTTCTTAAAGAGACTTTGGTCCCAGTTGTGTGTTCTTTGCTTATTATCCAACAGTAAAGATTCCTGATGAACAATAAAATATATCATGAATCAGCGGTGAAGGAACTGGACTGGGGGGGGCATGTTCCCCCCCAGTATTTCATTTGGCTTCATTCATCCCCTCAATAAACAGATCTTTGTATTTAAATTAAGTTGCCCCCCCAACATCAAACTCTCTCGAACGCCATTATCATGAACAAAGCAATATATTACAAAGAGTAATATCTTGTATTTCAGACATTTTAAGTTCAGTTTGCCCTGCTGGTGTGTAGAATTATCTGGGTTTTGGCCTGGACAAACCTCCCCCTGTGAAAACTCCAGCAGTACGACTTCACTGTGTCTTGGGCTAAGAAACAGGCACTCATGATGGACGCTGCCCTTACCGTGGCACCCGTCGGCGACAAGTTAATTAGCGCACATGGGACAGAGGGCGGAGTTAAGCAACCATGAGCACCTAGGGAAAAGCAGGGTGTGTGTGTGTGCGTGTGTATGTGGGGCAGGCATGGAAGCAGGACGCAGTGAGGCACAACTGCGACAACTGCGTCCCACAATGAGTCATGCTGGACTAAACACAAACTGCCTTAAAACCTTTCGCTGTATTATTAATTGAATGTGAGTTAGTCTAATACAGGGGTCTCCAACTCCGGTTCTGGAGAGCTACTGTCCAGTAGGTTTTCTATTCTACCTGGCTTTTGATGAGCCACACCTGTTCCTGGTATTTACCTGAGAAATGGTGTGGC
>JAODLD010000124.1:7156338-7173747 GCA_026781065.1 Mormyrops boulengeri
TTCCTGGTATTTACCTGAGAAATGGTGTGGCTCATCAGAAGCCAGGTAGGATAGAAAACCTTCTGGACAGTAGCTCTGTTGGAGACCCCTGGGCTAATACAGGTATGTGCTCTTTGTACGTTACCCACAGGAAGGGTGATATGAGGACACATTTCAAAATCATAAATCAAAAAACGCAGAAGTCATTATTATGATGGCTAGTATCTGTAGTATTTTAGTTTCAATTTGCCGTAATTTGCTTCATTTAATGTGCTGTTTTGGAAACAAAATTCGTAAAATATCGTATGACAGTAGTTTCTAAGCTTTGTTGACCTGGTTGATAATTTGTAATGGGTAGTCAATCAGAATCTTCACTCCATAGAATTATTTAAGTTAAATATAAATGTGAGGCTTGCCCAGGGTGCATTTTCTGTTAATTACCATTATCTCGGCTTTTTGCATGTTCATATCTTCGTAATTTAAACTATATTTTCTTCACCTTTTTTCTTTTGTCTATCTAACATGAGCTGCTGACTGACAGCACACATAGCCAAGGTACAGTACGTAAGTTACAACCTCTTTGATGTGTCCCCTCCCCCCCCCCCATCCAAATTCCCCAAGAATAAGAAATCAACACAGCGAAACCTACCAAAAGCATTAGTGCACGGCAAGAATCGGCACAGAGAAAACAACAGAATACCGGAAGAATCCAAAGAAGAGGAGATGCACTCACAAGCTCTTATGAATTGTTTGTCATAACGTTCTTCTGCGGAGAACTTCTGGTACTGTACATACTAAAGGCCTTCACTGTTTTTTAAGGGATGATAGACCGCAGTGCAACAAACAAGAAAATGGCAAAAACCACACACCGGGCATCAGCGGCTCAAAAAGTATCTTCCTTAAGTCATATAATCTGATAAAAATTACATTTCACATTCTACCACATGAAATGCCTTGTAAGCAGGTAGTGCTTGAGAAAAGCGCAACTTATGCAGTTAGCAGGAATACCGTTAAAACATTTCTGTACCTTTTAATGTAATCTTACAGCTTTTCCTGCTTCCTGAGTGGGCGTCGCATTTAACCATCTTAGTAAATTCTTGTGCTTTTAAGTAAAAACGCCACCCTGCAAGAAAACAGTCATTTATTTACCATGCACCTTTGAAAAGAGGGCTGCAGTACTGAGCTAAGCCCACGGAAGGTGCCTGGAAAAGCACATGTTTCACCACATAATTGCATTAGCCTGAAACTGTCTGACCGTTTGGAAGACAACACGATCTTTCCCTTAAAAGCTGTCACTAGGTACTCAAGTACATCGTTTAAGAAAACATTGCCAGGATACCTGAAAGCACCAAGGAAACCTCATCACAGATTTAAAACACAGGTTTAAAAATCTTCCACGTGCATCCTTTTTGACAAGACGATGTAAATATTTTCTGCCCATAAACTTTTAATATTTTATGGCAGTTCTCATGTAGCCCTATAAAATAAAAGTAACTACCAGACGTTTACATAAACCAGCGTCATTCAATGTTCCATCAAATCAATGTGCATAAACAGTAATATCACGAGGCATTAAAAACAGAACAACAGGAAGTATTCTACTATATATAGAGCTTCAGAACTAACTGCCAACATAGCTATCCATTGAACTGTAAAGCAATAGAAAGTGCCAACATTATGACTGTTCCAGTGGGCAGTGTTTTGCTTAAAGCCAAGCACTTGTGTCTATATATACTGTAAAGGTGCTTAGATCAAGACCCAGGAAGATCCTCAATCCTCGACGTCCTGAAAGCATCATGCTTGACCCAGACTGCTCCAGTTACACAGCTGTAAAAAGCATATAACACTATTGGCCCTTGGGTCTGCTAACTGTAATATTATTTCATAAAATATGCATAATATTTAGAAAAATTCCTCTTCAACGTCAATATCAAATGCCATAGAAGTGACCATGAACAGACAAACAGTCCTTTAACAGATTCAGTCAATGTGTTATGAAATACATTCACAAACAATATTCACAAGACATAAATGATAGCGACATGGATCGGCTCAAAACACAATACATTCTTAATCATTCCCAATAAATTCTGACGTTGTTCAAGCAACAATTTGCGATTGGAGATCTGAGACAGGCCTTGAACATAAATATCCAGCAGAAACGAATCACTCGGCGACTGACTCGGCTTCGGAGCAGAGAATCGACACCAGTCCTGATCGCTGTGTCTCAAAAGCTTACACCATACCTGAATGCAGAACCATTTCCTCATCGTTTAGCAGTGCGCTGAGACCATCAAGACCTCAGAAAGTAACAAAGCCTGAAACCAGGACAATATCTGGGCCGCTAGCATCTCCTGAAATATATCAGGTCAACGTTGCTTTAAACAGGCACTTGCGACTGGAAATAAAGGCTAGGGAAGCACGCAGGCTTATATGTCGTGGGGTTATTGATGTTTTGCAGAGTCCCAGGTTATAGTGTTCACTCTTTTGCTCCCAGTTTGGGTTGACACAGGAGAATTTGACTGTGGCAAAAGCAATGTGGGATGAGCATAATGCACAGATTCCTCAGCTAACCACTTAAGACGCTGTTGATGCCTCTAGCATAAAAAATGTTAGCCAATGTTACAAAATGGAAAGAGATGTGTTTACACAACAAAAAAAGAAAAGAGTTACATACATAGAAGACCTTTGAAATAGTCAACACAAGTCAACACATACGCGCACACACACGCACACGCAACAGACACGCCCGCAATGCCCTGGCTGGCCTCTGGGTGGTATTGGGGTGTGGTCCTGCTCCATCTCACCTTGGTTTCCCTCTCCTCCAGCAATGTCTCCAGCCTCTTCTGGGCGGCACGGCCCTCGTGGTCATCACTGACGATCAGGATGATGTGATTCCAGCGGAACTCGCGCATCATGTCAAACCACACGTGCGCCTGGTGGGAGTAGGGCGGGACCGTCCGTAGGAAAGACAGGTGGATGCTCTGGGGGGGTGGAGGGGTGGAGTTTAAGAATGGAGAAACTATGGTGACTAGTTGGCTTGGGCAGTATCTAATTTTTCATACCATCATAGGGTCCAGAAATTATACCGCGGTATGCAGTATTTTAACAGTATTTTCAAAAGTCTGGTATCTGAAATCTTAGCAATAAAATTTGCCGAGTGGGGGGGAAGTTCTTCTACAATAAAAGTCTTCAGACCACCCGTTTGGCTAATTTCAAAATACCACGGTATACCCAAAATACCATGGTATACAATATTACCGTAATACCACCCAAGCCTAGTATCCCTCAGTTCTTAGCTTGAGAAACACAGAAGACAAGCTTTACTCCTGAAAGAAACAGCAATAATCTTCCATACCATTGGGATGTTGTTTATTGGGTGTCATGTGGACTAAGGTCAGGCTACTCAGCAATAGGTGATGGGATGGTGTCTGACCACATGAGTTAGGACTCTGTCTCTGTGTCTCTGATTGCAAGGTCCCATGACTGTTGGGCCCTTGAATAAGACACTTAACCCCAACGACTCCAGGGACACCATCTGAATCTCTTCAAGGACCCACGGTCTTTTGTCACTTCGGACAAAAGCGTTGCTAAATATGTAAAGGGAGAGCCCCAGTGCACAAGGCCCCAGCCGACTTCAGGGAAAAAGTCAGGGTTAATGAGGCAGGTCAGTGCTCTGCTCTGAACGGAGAACATAAAGCTACAATCCCCAGATTATTAGTGTAAGACACAGCCTTTGACTAAGCTGGCCTCTCTCAAAATAAAGTGACTTATGTGGTGAATTCCTCGCGGAACCACCACCTCTGCATGCCGCTGCCTGCGGGAAGGAGAATCGGGTAGACCTGGCACCAATCTCCTGCTTTCCTGAGCACCCAGTTGTTAAATTGAGGAAGTGTTACATGCGTACACAGCAGACACCATTTTGTGCTTCAGACAGGGCGCAAGAACTATGTAAATTTAATTTAAATTAAATTGTTCAGCTTACAAGGTGTTTGCTCATTTCTGTTAAGGAAAAGAGGCATTAATTATACCAGGTTTAGTAAATGACAGATGCCAATGAAAGAATATTGTGAGGATCATGACTCCTTGTTGATCTTCCTTATATGATAGTCATATAGACACAAGAGCAATTGCAAGTCTGTTATGCTGTGTACATATAAATAGAAAAATATAAATATATGAACATCATTTTGTAAAGTTAAGGCCTTACAAGTATTTCACTGGATGTCAAAATAAAACTGGAACATAAGTGAACTCGAGAATGGGGCATGGCTACAGGTGGGCGTCATCCACCCAAACGGAACGTCAGCCCACCCAATAGGAACAGACCAAATCTGACCAACCGTTAGCTTCTGTAATCTTGCATTTTATATATCCATGAGTTCTTTCCTTGGTAGATGTAGCTCTCACTGTAAATGAGGTTGCACTTTCACAGCATCGTTGGACTGCCCATCAGGGGATCACCCCCCCCCCACATGCGCGCGCGCACACACACACACACACACACACACACAAGACCTCAGACACAGTTCGAACGCTGGTACCCAAATCCATGGGCGTAAATTATGGGAGTGGGAGGTGGAGAGGGGTTGTAACCCCCCCCCCCCAATAATCAAAACCAACCAACACAACCCCCTGGACCCCCTTAAATGGGTAGAGACCTCAACACCCCAATGCCCAACCCAAAGTTATGCCCTTGTCCAGACCCACCTTGTCGGAGTAGATGGACATCCGCGTTGTCAGCCCCATCACAGGAATGCGGTAGAAACCTGCGGTGTACGAGACGGGGGTGGGGGTCAGGTGGTCGTTGGACTGTGGAGGGTGGCTGACTAGGATGGCGTACACCTGTTGGAGGAAAACAGGAGAGACTGAAGGTCGTACCATTGGCTCCTTACCACGGGTACAGGCTGGGTCATCATGGACCTGCAATGATGCTGAGGGACTTGGTGGTCTGTCCTTAATGAACGCTCCATTTAAACCACTCAAAGAGAAACATAACCCTCTACTACAGAAAGAGGTCGTTTCTAACTGCCCGTTACCTCAAGATTTCTGTGTTGCCTAACACAGCCGATATATATAATGGGGCAACTCAAATTGTCCTAGAAAGAACAGTGCTTAAAAAATTTGGGAGACTGCTACTCTAAGGAAGACCTGATCTTTGGAGAACCTACAGTGTATGTAGGTCTGCTATGGTCAAGGGGAAACGGGACATGCAGCATGTAGATAAATCTGGAACTTATTTATTTATACTAGATTTGGCTCATGTGACTATTTCATATTCTTGTGTGGGACAATGCAAAATGAATTTAGGTTCTTTAAAATAACCCAGATTAAGGTGACCTTCCCAGAGCTTACACATTTATACAGCTAGATACTATTGCTGAGGATAATTAGGGTCACGATATTTTAGCCCTCGGTTTTAGCCTTGTCATGTGGTACCCAACTGGAGCACAGCATCTCCCACGCAGTACTGCACCACACCATCCTACTGCTCTCAAACGTCCAGTCACATGCATCAGCCTTGTCTTATCATTACATCAAGCTGCATTTTTAAATACTGTTTGTCAGACTTATTCTAGATGATTTAAGAATTGCAGCAATACATTTTTTCCATACTTCACTGCAATATTTTCCAGCGACTTGTAAGCTTGGAGGTGCAGTCAAAAGTAAAATACAGAGCGATTCGCTCGCGTGTGTTAAAACGCAGTTTTATAACGCGTAATTAAACAGGCCGTTTTACGAAAACCTTTAACGGCCTTTGCTTTTTTTCACCATAGGCAAAAAGTGATACTCGCTGGCCAGGCGCCATATTAAACGCCTAGTTGGCGAAAAGCGCTCGGATGGCTCGGGAAGTGAATACAGAATCTGCGGCAGATATGTCTAATTGTCTATGCGTCACCTAATTCAGCAAATTCTGTAATCGATTCATAGTGGATACTTTACAGATATTAAATCATCCCTTTAGCTCAGTTAATAGGCTCTGCATTAATTTCCTCTGCCAGCACTTCTGAAAACACCATCTAAATGTCTTCAATCTGCCCAGCTTTGAAATGTCTGCAGCTTATCGCGGAGGAAACTCCGTTTCCGTATTAATTACTTTGTTCCGGCGAAATCTCAGCGGGCGCGTCTTCAGTTCACTGGTGTATCATGAAAACTATAATGCGACACTTCCAGAAAGGGCCGGTGTTTGGCCGTCGGCCGATGTCATTCAGTCCGCTGCATTTATTGAACGTTTCACGACTACCTTAATGATAAAAATGTTCTTCATGATATGCAGTTTTGTAATTGTATAGTTCTGTACACGTTTGAATGAAGCTTTAATTCAAATCCAGTATCCTATGCTATGGTCCTATTCAAATACTCATGTTATAGGCTACTTGAAAACGGCCGCATGTTTTTTGCATCACGTGTTTTTATATACCAGGATACATTTTACAAATTATTGAATTATTGTGCTTTTTTGAGTAAATATGCCTAAATAGTTGACATCCCGATGTAGACCTAATTAACATAAAAACAATGACTCCTGCGTTTATTCCGTGATACATCTCGGTTATACGCTTATCGTTATAAATCTGGAGAAAAGCACAAACTGATGACAGACATATACGGTTTTATTGCCTATAAATGCATTTAAATGTAAAGAAAGTAAGAAAATGTTTGCTTGATTGAATAAAAATTCGTTAGTCCTATACCTAGGCACCAGTGAGTATACACAGTGCGATATACAACAAGGAGCCATGCAGCAGACAGACTATCAAACCTTTGGAAATAAATTATTGCATCTTTCAACCGTGGACTGTTAATATGCGTTTTGTGGCGTCTTCCCCCGAGTTCTGTACTCAATGACTAAAGCTATACCGAGAAAGAGAGACGACCGCACCATCGCTGAACAAAAAGCTTCAGCACCGAAAACGCGGAACATTTGCGTGAAAACTGCCGGTGCGAGTGGATCTGCCGAATTACGCATGAAAGCATAAGGTAGCTGCTTGGGAACCATGGAAATCAATGTGCTTTTCAGAAACAGGGTGTTATAGGTATACACGATCGGGCTGAGACAGGACCCGTTGTGTGCTGGATTGGTTTACCTGATTTGAGATGAGGTCCTCGCAGACCGAGAGTGCCATCTGAATTGCATTGGGCTTGTGAGTGACGGAAATGGCGTTCAGTTTGAATTTGTCTCTCCCGTATAGTTGGTTTGCTTGAGTGACCGCGTCCTTGAACACTTGCTCGTACCTCTTCTGGCTGAGCACAGCCCCGATATTCACCATTTTTGGTTCGCAATCGACCCGTGCAATGGAGCACGAGAGGAAAACGGCCATCAGCATCAGACGCATCTCGATCCAGCCGCGTCCCGGGCTCACTGCTGCTGTTTCTGCGCTTGTCTGCTGGGCGACACGGTTTACCCGATCCACGTTGTTGTTTCCGATCCCGTTTGGCTTGCTTTTAGATCTGTATGCGCAGTGGAGGAATGCACACGACCGTCGACCACATATGAGCATACCAGCGCTCTTTAGGTTTCTCCTTTTCACATCCCGATGTTCATCGCATGGCTTTCCTCCCGATTTTATTCATTAGATGTAGATCCTACTCCTATTGTCTAACCATCCTATCAGGATGCAGTCACAGATATACGTACGTTGTCTTCTCTTAACAAAACAGTCTTCTCCTTTTGCTTGGTCCGCTGGATCCCACCTCGGCGAAGCCGGACGCTGCACTGAGCGGCGTCTCCGCTTCGCTGCGATAGTCAGTCTGTGGCTGTCCTTGGTTCTGACAGCGGCGCTCGCACACGGATGCGCGCTCCCCGTCGTCTTCTCTATCTCTGCTCTTTGGTCTTCACCAGATATCGAACTATATTTATTCAGATGGCATCAATGGTACGAATTATTAATTGTGCCGAATATGTGGACTTTGTATTCCACGTATCGCTTTTAGATCTACATCTAGAGATGAACGTATAATAAAAAAGAGAGTATCGGACACAAAAGGAGATCATTGCGTGGGCGGAGGGTATACACATCTTGAATTTGTAGTATAAAAATGTTTAATGATGTTGTCTGGCGTTTATATCCCACAAAATGCGATATTGTGTTCATGATGGGTAGCCTAATAAGTTTTTGTATGCGTAAACATACAAGTTCATAAACAAAGGCTACTATCGAAAGAAAATATGACATTTGGACTATCTCTCTTGTTTGACCAATTTCATAGCAGCTTTATTGTAAAATGTAAAGCAAAGAAACTTATCTGGTAAATTACAGACATAAAACGGCCCCAATGACTAATATTGGTTAAATTTAACACAAAACTGATAAATTGTGGAACGGTGTTTCCCACATAGCCTCCCAGCAACCCCAAACAAGCATTATTTAATTTGATTATAGGCTACTTAATACTAATTTTAAATAATAATTCCCACTTATACACATTTACAGCTAAACTAGCCTATTTCATTTGAAAACCACATTTCTGGTTTCAACCTTAAGAGCAGCGATTTTAGGATTAAATACACTTAAGTCTGACCTATATACACTGCCGGGGGAATAATATGTGTCTTTGTCGTGCCGCCTTTTGATTGAAAATGGTTTAAGATGCTTAATTTAAATCGCCTTTGCACAGAGAACGAGATCACTAACGGGAAATAGCACATAATACAGGCCAAGTAACATCTGAGTACCTGCGGAAAATTTAACCAGACCGGTTACCAAGGAAACAAGTCTCTCTGAAACGAAGTCTTAGTTTTTGGGAAAGTCACCTCAGCGTTTGTTTTCAATGTTCAAATGAACATGAAAGTGGGATTTATGCCTTTTAAAACGTGCACATTCACTCTGTTGTTAGATATTCTGCGTTTAGGTGTTCGAAAAAGCATACCTGCCGTAATACATACCGTAATACGTTTCATTTTTATACAGCGGGAAATGATTTAACCCCCTGCAAAGCCCCCACCATGTCAAAAATGATCATAACTGAATGGCACCAATGAAACCGTAATGAACTTGTACATGCATTTTAATTTAGGTCACAATCGATCTGCATCATCAATTATGTATTAACCTTATGGATAGTGGCGGCGCGCGGGATATATAAATCAAAACAAATGTGTATGTTGATTTTAAGCAGTTCAGGAACGCTTGGTGAGATAACAGATAAAATGTTAAGTCTACTTGCTGAATTCGTATATAGACGGTAATCAGTATATTGATATAAAATGTAAGTGCAATAAAACATTTACATAATCAGGATAGAAACGAATAAACCATATATTTACGGAATAAGTATTCATCTGCAAATAACACGACTCTTATCTTTTGGAAGTTTTGTGCTGTATATAATGCCAGATGTGGGTGTTTTTGTGAATTGGAATATTTACACCCCTCTGTAAAAGAAACGGAAGTCTTCGTTGTCATCAGAGGAGTCAAAACAGAACAAACACCACAGAAAGTGAAATGATGACGATTCGGGTTATGGGGAGGGCAACCGCCCCTCTCTGCGCTTTAGCAGAAGCGTCGAAGGCGTCCAGCATCCCGCGCTCCGGGAGCCACGCAAAGTGCAGACGAGAAATCCCGTGTCCCATCCCCCCCCCCAACTGTTCGAGCAGCCTGCATTGCAGCCGTTATATAACAGCATCGTATCCTGGATAAAAAAAGCATCATACACAATCACATCGACATCCCAATAATGACACAGCACATCCAAATACTGCATGTTTTATTCTTCATGCCAGAATTACAACATGGAGACCATCAAGTGAATATGCCGGGCAATACTAGTCTAACTAACGCGATTCTTTTGGCAGTTTTTATACTACGTACAGTTTTGTCCATTTAACGCACATTATAAATGGATTTTCTTTGAACATGTGGTCATGTCGAGCTGCCTCAGGCATCCTCGCGTCCTGGCGCTCAAAAGCTACACACGCACGGACGGAGTGAAAACCAGTCCTCTGAATTAATCAACACTGAGAACCGGCAGACAGCCAAGGGGACATGGCACGAAAACCACACCGCAGAGTTTCATAAATTCAGCCAGGGAGAGATGCATAAACTGGGTCACCGACACCAAAGGACTGCGAGAGACACAGTGTGATGCGGAAAAAAATGCATTATGATAGATTCAGTGGAAGCTGGATAATGATATGCATAACGACGACAATTAGGTAATAAATGAATTTTCCATTCTTAAGTGCACGACGTGGCCAGTGAGACATACCTAAATTAAGCCAACAATTCAGATAAGCGGAGTCGAAAGCGCGAATAAAATCAAGAAGCATTTGTTCCTTGGTATAAAAGACACGAAAAACATCTGCCGGGAGTCTCACAGCTATTGTGCCATTAACACAAGTGATAAACTATTGTTTTCTTTACAGATTAAACTAATAACTTCTTTTATCAGACGTAAAAATATTGCGCGTTACAAACAGACGCAGTAGTGCGGACAGTTTGCTGCTGAATTCTGGTAGACAATTATCCACCCCATTTTTAGGGTTATCGGGGTAATGCGTTGATTTCTCGTGAAAAGTGCGCATTATTGAAGATAGAAAACATCGTCTTTTTTGCAGAATCCTCCTGTCCCGAGGGTCTCTTTGTTTGTAATTACGTACGCCCAATATAATGAGCACTGGAGCGAGATATTGATGTCTCTCATTGTTTTCTTCTCAGAGAAATCAGCAAGTTAAATTAAAATGAACCTTTGTGCCCGGATGTTTGTGTGTGTGTGTGTGTGTGTGTGTGTGTATTAGGTTTATATTACATTGTAGGGACCAAATGTCCCCCACTGTCACTTCACGGGCACAGACGGAGGAGAAGGCAGGCTTGGGGAGAACCAAAAGGGGCTTTATTAAACAACACAAGAAGCAGGGCAAAAGGAAATGGAGCACAAGGTGTCAAAACGGGGTGGGGGGATCAGGAGAGAACACAGGATACAGGGCAAACTGGGGAGCACACGCAGACAGCAACATCAATGACTGGGCTGGGGGCTTGAGATAAGGAGGCACTATATACATCATTGACGAGGGAGCAGACGAGAGGCACCTGGGGTGACCCACACGAGGGCTGTAACGAGAGGCACCTGGGGTGACCCACATGAGGGCTGTAACGAGAGGCACCTGGGGTGACCCACACGAGGGCTGTAACGAGAGGAGAACGAGGGGAAAGGAATGCAGGGTGTGACACGCACAACGTAATAAATAAACCTGTTTTTTAACGTTGTGGGGACCATTTTTTCAGTATTCTCGTATTATGTTTGGTTATTTATGGTTAGGTTAGGGCTGGGTAGGGGTTAAGGTAATCATTTTGAGATTTGAGTTTCCCCCATAGAAATGAATGGAGAGTCCCCACAAAGATATAATTACAAATGTGTGCTTGTGTGTGTGCGCCTGTTCTTTTCCACCGAAACTGTATACATATATATAGTGCATAAGGATTTTAATGAACCCGATTATATTTCCGCATCACCTAAGTAGGAAAAGAACACCAAATTAAACATATAGATAACTGAACAAATAGTGTTAATTTGTTAATAGAAATCTTGAAAATTAGATTTTTCCCCAAAAATCATTCCGAATATTTAATGTTGCAAAATCAGGTAAAGAATATTGTCAACTTAAAATGAAATATTAACACAACCGCAAACCGTTTTTTTTTTTTTTTTTAAATAATCGCTAGTTTTCGTGAAGTGAAACGGTCTGCATTGCGGCTTGCCCAGAGCCTGGGCTTTGACCTATTTTCCTGTGTGCTCACACTCATAGCTGGAAACCTTGTAAAAATAGACAGTATCCAAAAAACATTTCCAATGACGCGTCACATCTCTGGTCAGCTGGTTGGATGGTGAAATCTCTATGTGTTTTCTCAAGCAGAAAGTTAAGTTTTTGAGAAAGTGAAATCAAAAATAGCTTAGAGGCAGAGCAAGTGTTAGGTCTATAACCAGTGGCAGATATCACCAGAAAGGTGTCAGATTTCAGTTAAAAGTTAACTAGATTGGTATTGACTGTTTTAGGTTAGAGAGGTTGTGGTTTTAGACACATTCTGCAGGTTGAAAAGCAGGACAGTTTACGAGGACATGATAATATATGTTTGCGCTGGGGCGTAGCTAGAAATTTTGGGCCTTCCATCAAAATGTCATCCGGTTCACCACCATGAATAATTCTCCATATGCTGGGCCCCTGTGAAGTGCTGGGCGCCCTGAATCTGCCCGGGTATCATGCTGCAGCCTTACATTTAAAGGTCAAGAGGAATAACTGGTCAGATGACAGGTCGAAAGGATGATGTGGGAACAAGATGAGTGTTCATTTGGTGGTGAGGATGAACAGTAACACCAGCACCATGACAGGAAGGAAGACCAGGAGCAGGCAGCTGAGCTCAGCCAGGTGGAGCAGGAGGAGCGCGGCCAAGTAGCAACATCGGCACCTGTGCTTCAGCTGATGGAGAAGCCGCACAAACCCAGGGGGGTACCTAACACAACAGCATACCATCTCCCTGTCCATACCGGACTCCAGCCGCCTCTCCAGTTCAGCCCACCGCCCTGGTTCAGAAGGAGGCGGAACCTGGGCTGGGGGTGGGGCAGCCGGGGGGCAAGGACCCAGATGGGAGTCGCCCATGAGAAGCACCACCTCCTCCTGCATCCGGCGGATTTCCCAGTGCAGCAGCGGAGTCCTCTGGCGGCAGAGGGGGCAGGACACCCTGGCCCCATCAGCCCGCCGCCTGAGCATCCCCCCCAGGCACTGCCGGCACACAGAATGGTCGCAGTTCAGCAGGGCACGATCCCTCTGACCCTGGGTCTGGTATGGCTCCGTGCAAATCGGACACTCCTCCTCCGTGTCGACCTGCGCCTCCCCGCCTGTGTGGAGTTTCATTTCCTGCTCTGACTCCGTTCCCTGCCGCTCAGTCCCCTTCCCCGCAGTTCCCCCCCCTTCCAGCAGCTTGGACAGGATCTGCTCTCTCGCTGCTCCCAGCTGCTCCTCCGTGTCCTTCGTCCTCACTGGCACGGCATCTGGTGCTTCATCCACCAAAAGTTCCCCAGCCGAGTTCCTCCTGTCTGCGCCCCTTGTGCCCACAGCTGACTCTGTGCTCTGGCTCCTTCTTGGCTCCCCCTCCATACTCATAACCTGCCCTCCCCCCTCAGAGTCAATTCCAGAACATTCCTGCATAGTCTTCACAAACACTCATTGACAGTATATTATAATAAACCCTTGCCTACCTGAAGACACTTGACCTGTCCCCAGTTCAACACGCAAACCGTCCAGCTCCTCAGCGGTCCTACATTTCAAAGAGGTGGTGACACAAGGTGCCCTCTGTTCCTGCCACGGTTTATTTGACGGAATACAAGGTCAAGCTCCGCCCACTTTCCCAAGATAAGTATGAAATGCAGCAACGGGTGCAGCGCACTTCAGCCACAAGGCCGCTCCCTCCCCCACCTAGATTTGCCCTAATGTACAATCTAAACACACATGGGAATACTTTCTGAGTGGGACTAAAATGACTTTAAACATGTACCAGAATCATACTTAAGTGTCCCGGTTAAATACTGTCATATATTTTTTTTTAAATTAAGGTAATACGTATTCCTGTCATTTCAGGGATGTCTGTTCACATAATTCACAGAAATAGGTATGATGCAGGTTGCCAAGCAGTTTCAGAGGCGTAAATAATGTACAAATTGCTTATAGGGCTGTATAAAGAGGTCTACAATTGTTCTCCGTCAAACGAAAGTGAACGTTAATGTGGACTAAAAAGCCAAAGAGAAGACAAAGTCGTTGTTTTATTTTTGCAGCAACAACAAGAATAAAAGCATAAACTTCCTTATCTGATACACCGTGTAAAGCGAGCAGAGGTCTGGTATAAAAAGCAAGTGGAGATAAAATAATATGCTGATATAACATTTTTAAAGCATTGCAATTACAAAAATAATTCTCAAATCTTCTATAAAAGGGAAAATAAGACTCAGATATTGTTTTTCCACAGTAGGTAAATAAAGTATGATTTCCGATTCTCTCTCTATACATATACAGACAGGGTTTTCTCTCTTCCTTGCCCAACGTCTGCCATGGAGTGTGCAGGCCTTAATAAACATTTTAAAGTCTCTCAGTCCAGTAACATGGTATTCGATAGACTGAAACCCTCCCATGTTCCAAGAAAGCCAAGTTATCTTCTAGCAAGCAATTCATACTTTGCCAGTCTTAAGGTTCGCATTAACCTCGACAGTGTTCCTTGAATTACTGATAATTAGCTGATAATCAGTGCTTTACATTTTAAGGGTTTCGCTTTAACCCTTCGCTACATATTCGGCTGCTTGAGTACCGTTTTTGCAAAGCAGAATTATCACAGTATTAATGAGTCCCTGGATCAGAAAATGGATGATTTTCAGCATCCGTCCGTGGCCATTATCCAGTTAGGATAACCTGTGCTGCACCAATATTGAATTGACAGTACAGTTAAATAAATGGCCTCCGCATGCAGTGCTCTGACTGGTGCTTGATTATCACTGTGACCTCATTGTTAGAGTGAGAAGCTACACTCTTGCTACATGTATTACCCTATTACACTATTACAGAAATCCATTTCGTCAGAATGGAAACCAGCTATAAGCTATTTCGGTCAAGCTATCCACATTTGCTGCTGTGCTTCCTCAACAAACTATTCACACAACCAGAATGTTAATTAGACCATTAGCTACAATTTATTGCCATTTTTAACCTGGTCTTTATTTATACATTTCATTTAGCCTGGATAAAACGGGCCTTGCAAGCCTGAATAAAAATAGATGACTTGCAAGAGGTGTCGAAATCTGAGACCTCTAAGGTCTGCGGACATGTGCTTTAATAACTGTCCATTTGCAGTTTAACTCAAATTAACTCAAGCATAATTGAGGAAATATCCAAACCACATATTTGGGGAAGCTGTTAGTATTGATTCCAGAGTAAGAGTTCCAATAAAAATGAGTACCGCTGAGCAATGAGTACCCTGATCCACTGTAAGCTAATATAGTAATTAAATAGCATGTATTCCATTCCAGCCCACCCACTCAATTACCTAGCTGGAGAATATAGAGTTCGTCTGACCTGTTCTGCGGATACAGCCCCCCCACTCTACCCCACAACCTCCTGCTACAATCCATACTCTACAGCAGCCTTGTTGCAGTGCAGATGAGGCGAGTGGAGCTGACGAGTGTTCCAGGTGATGGTGTATAGTGCAGCCCTGTGCTCAGTGCAAGGTGAACGTCTCAAATACATATACAGTCATTAAGATCTTGTTTTTTTTTTTTAATCCTGCATCGTGGAGATGATGAGGGATCGGAAATAGAAAAGAGACAAAGGAACAACGGAACCTGCTCACCCACCTGGAGAGGGATCATTCTGCACCGGGAGACGCTGCTGTAATCAACGACTGGTGTCTTAATTACATAGCAAGAAAAAAAAAGGAAAGCTGGCCTGTCACCTTCTGGATGGCTGTAATTGCTAAGAAAAATGTAAAGTAGGTCTAAAATACTGCATAGAGAGAATATCACTCTAAAACCAGCCCATCCCTTTAAGTCTACCAGAATAGGGAGCACCGAGGCACTTAAAGGGGAAGGAAGGAAACAGGACCCTGGCTGACTTCCTTATAGCCCCCCCCGAAGGATGGAGAATTAGCTTTGTGTTCACAGTCGGTACACTGGGATTCCTCACATCTCTTTCGCATTTGGAATCTGTGCTCCCTCCGTCTTCAGATACTTAATGCACTTTAAATTCAATAATTCTTCCATAACAAGATTTTTTTTAATAACGACAGGATTATCCTATATGCCGTGCTTGTTGTGTAAGAAAAATAAATAGACTTGTTTTGAGTTTAAAATCTATTATAAAAAGAAGGCCAAGGAAACTAGTGACACAATAGGGCAGGAGAACTAAAGTTGTGCTCCTTTTCAAGTAACATTTAAGAATGACACTCTTATGGGCATAATATACTTTGACATAACAATTGCTTAAAAATTCATAGGATTACTGGCTTTGGTTGTTTTCCAACAGAGGGATGGAAGCAGGACTGTAAACAGAGCACAAGAGCTCTGCCAGCTTCTCTAAGTGGCCCCTTCTCTGTGTCCTGCATCTCCCTTTGTCCAGCGCCCCCTAGTGTTCCCTCCACCCCAGCCCACAGCCTGTGTAACAATCCCACACATCTCCTCATTAAAGCCGTCACTCTCGGTCATTCTTTCACACTCAAATGCAGGTGCAAACCAGCAGCACAGCTGGTCAGAAGTCCAGCGTGTCGTACTGGTAACGAAGGCGGGGGCTGTTCTCCGTGTAGAACTGGCTGTACCAGCGCCGGTGTCTCTGGATTGCGGAGTCCTCCTTCACCAGGACGGGCTTGGAGATGTACCTTTTGTTGTTCCAGATCATCACGTCCCGTTCGAACTGTCGGGAGGTCGAAAGCGACAGGAGAGTCTTGGACCTCGTTGGGAAAATACGCCAGCTGGCTCAAGACGTGCAGCTAACCCAGCTCCCGACGGGACCTAACCCCACACCCCACTTCACTTCTCAAATGATAATAATTATAATTTTGTATTTAGCAGACAGTTTTATCAAAAGTGACAAACAACTGAGAAAGCAGAGTCAGATAGTCCCTGGACCAATTGGGGGTTAAGGGCCTCGTTCAGGGGCCCAACTGTGACATTACTCTGCCAGCTATGGGATCTGAATCAACAACTTTCCGACCACAGGCACTAAGTCTTAACCCCACAGGACCACATGCCATTTAACTGCCTGTACAGTGTACAACTGTTCATGCAGAGATCAAAACCACGAAGGGGCAGAAGTTTGCCACCCCAGCTTTGACTGTGAATAGCGCTAACACTGGAGATCCAGGCTGCTGCCGTCATTCCTTCTGAGAGAGATTAGGAGCTGAGCCGTAGGAGGGAAACGGGGAACAAAAACGACAGAAACCTATTCTTGATATTTCAAAAGAAATGACACTCAAGGCGCCGAGGAAGACAACGTGCCATGTCGCTCTGTAAGACACGGCGGAGTTTTTGATAGAGACTTCTGAATATACGCAGAGACTTAACTTTGGCTTCTCCCGTGCCTGACAGGCCCTGTACTGAGAGAGTGATGTTTCTAGCTGCCACTCTCAGGGTTACATCTCTCTCTGTAGATTCTGTGGTAATACTGACACGAGGGAGGGGCAGGGATCGTCTGCCCACCCAACAGAGACAAGACCAAATTTAACCGATCATTAGCGATTTAATAGAATTGCCGTGGACACCCCCCCACCCAGTCGACAACTTTTATCACTTCCACTCCTCCAGGAGCAGAGGAGGTGGGGAGTTGGAGGGACATACAGCCTCAGTCTCATCACTGCAGGGGGCGCACTGTACAATGTATCGATAGAAAAACAATGCAAGCGCCCTTGGGCGGCGCTCTCTTCTTCCCCAAAACCAAGATAAGTGTTGCGCAAAAACAAG
>JAODLD010000124.1:7177171-7190532 GCA_026781065.1 Mormyrops boulengeri
CTGCATCGAGAGCCCAAAACACTGTACAGTAAGAGCGGCACAAGGCATCAAGAGCCCAAAACACTGTACAGTAAGAGTGCCACAAGGCACCAAGAGCTGCATCGAGAGCCCTAAACACTGTACAGTAAGAGCACCACAAGGTGCCAAAAGCTGCATCGAGAGCCCTAAACACTGTACAGTAAGAGCACCACAAGGCGCCAAGAGCTGCATCGAGAGCCCATAACACTGTACAGTAAGAGCGCCACAAGGCGCCAAGAGCTGCATCGTGTTAATCCGTCACACCTTCGTCTAAGCCTTGTGTTCGTGCGTGTGTGTGCGTGTGTGTATGTGAATGGGGCGATCATCTCTCTACCAAATCACCATCCATGATCACGTGAAGGACCGCTCTGCACGTCATGCACTTTGGTCCCTTGGCCACCCTGCCTCGCCTGGTGTGATTACCCCAGAGATCAAACAAAAACATGACCATGTGATTTCTGACAGCGTGGCAGACATGAAACATTGGCTAATCTTATATTATTATTAACCAACATTACGCACCACAAAGCGGTCATAGACTGAACTTCCTTTTCGTGATGAGAGAGGGAGGAACAGCAATATAAAGTGAGAAGAGTGGCGTCTTCAGGCAGAAAGGCTGAACCCCTTTTGGAGAGTGAGAAACTGTCCTACCGCCTAGTGATAGTTCATGTAGTTCCCGTTGGTAGCATCTACAGTCCATGTACGGCTTATTTGCAGCCCCTGACACATGAGCTTAGCGCTCAAATGGATATTCATGTTATAACTTTAGTGTTTTGCTCACGCATTCAGTTCCTTGACTGCTATGAATATGGCTTTACAGTTGGGTTGGGTGATATGGGCCAAAAAACATGCCATAAACTATGAAAAAGGGTCTCTCATTATCTTGGTATTTTAAGGAAGAAAATACAGTATCTAAAGTATATACAGCCGTGGAAAAAATTAAGAGACCGCAGCACAAATTTTTGTCTCACTCATTTCTTAATTTATGGGTGTGCGTCTGTGGAAAATTTCCTAACCCTTTCTGCAAATATACAACTATAACTATTAAGTATAAAGACAAAAATACAGGATGCCTATATCAGTCTTACATGGGTGCAAAAGTACCAACCGCTGAGTTTATGATATTAAAACAGAAGGTGAACGTTCGAGAATAAAACATTCTAAATGTAAAACCTCTTCAGCAAATGGGCTCTAAATACAGAAGTCTGACAACCATTGAAAGTGCACTAAATGGAAATGATCCTCAATTTAAGGAATTAGTCTTCAATAAAATAAAATATATACTCCAAATTAGGATATTTTATCTTCTATGTCAGTCAAATGCTGACTGAATGGGTTTTTTTTAGCTTTGAATTCTGATATTACTGAAGCTCTCGTGTAGTTCACAGCCAGGAAGGAATACCATAGGTCTCTATTAAAAATCTTCGCTTATCCTGTTCCCAAATTTGGGTGGTCAAAAAACGCATGTGAAAACGCAACCAGAGAAATCCGAACTTCGACAGGCTAAATTTTTGTGCATAATAAAAGTACATCGATGAACACAGGATTCTCATCCTTTATCTCAAACAAAAATATATCACTATATCTTAAAAAGTCAACGGACCACCCTGTCCTGCTTCATGCGGAAATTACCTGCAAATCCTCAGATATATATTCCAAGCCAATTAATTTCACTGATGAACTGCTGCAATTATGCTCTTAAAAATCTCATCAGAATTTGCTTAACTATTATTATCAGAGTAAAATTTGCCCAGCAATATCAAAATGTTGATCAAAATCTTGAAAGCATTTGCTTGCTGTAGCAGTCACAGTACTCACAGAACAGACACAACCAACTTGTATCTAGGGCATGCTGGACAATTGGATCTCTCTTTCACCTCATGAAAGGTATCTGGATTGATACAATTCCTCAGTGCCTTCCCTTGGGTTCCCCCGCCCCCACCAGAGAAGGCAAAAAATGCAGTTTGTGAGTAATGTTTCCAGGGAGACGAGAGACTGGTAGAAAGTGGGAGGTTGCATCCTGCCATCCTGGTCCAAATGACAGCCACCTGGAGGGGTGGGGGTGGGGGCGGGGGGACTTAAATTCTGTAATTAAATGTGATGGGTGACAGGAGACAGGAATAGTCTGAGTGGCACTGGACCGTTTTGTGTTGTGGAACCAGGGCGACAAATCTGAAAACAAATCTCACTCAGCGCCCCGAAAGGCTGTCCTGTTCACATAATAACTACCTGCTCCAGCGAGCAGAAACTCGAGAGAGCCAGAGGGACCGGCTCCGCCAGCCACCCGGCTGTGCAATTACTGCGGCCCCCCCTCCGCTCCACACTGTAATCATAGAGCGACAAAATGCTCCTTTTGCTTCCCATAACTACGAGGCATAATCAAGGACTCAGAGGGTTAAGGTTGCAACAAAGGGCTACGAGGTATCGCACTGGGTGTGTGTGTGGGCGGGGCTCAACACCGCTTCACCTATTGTGTTAATAAATTGTACGGTTTCCAAGCTGACACGAGCCGTAGTAATGCATTAAGCCCGGGGGCATGGAAAAATGAAACTAAGGAAGTTCTTTTTTGATCACATTTTTGATGCCCCCATACACACACAGATTACAAAGCTGTAATCCCAACATTAACAACCTTATCCCCTACCCAGCCCTAACCTTAACCATATGTAACAAAACTAAATGCAGACTTTTGGCATTTTCAATTTTTTTTTGCTGTAGTCAAATTTTGAAAAATGTACAGTAGGTCAAAGGTCAAAATGGCAGATTTTTATCAAATTGTGGGAACATTCTGATTTTTGGACTGCTTTTTTGCACCCCTTAATAAAATGGCGCGCCAGGGGATCGCCCATGTCACCCACAGCAGTGTTTCCCAGCCTTTATCTGCCACGGCACACACTTCATAAAGTAATTATGCCAGGGTACATCATTATACACAAAGCTTTTTCTTTGTCTAAGCCACTGAAAGTACAATCTATCTATCTGTGTGTGGGTGCATGTGTGGGTATATATATATAAATATACAATTCTAAAGGCACGCTGGATCTACACGGCAGGTTGACCCTGCTCAGCTGACAAACACACACCTTCGCTCAGTCAGTGTCACACAGACTACAGATTCAGCATTCTTTCAGTCAGTGTCACCCAGACTACAGATTCATTATTCTTTCAGTCAGTGTCACACTGGCAAGGTCACAAAATAAGCAAAATTGCAGCGCAGAGCTGAAAAATGCCTTTGCAGTACCAATTTAAAGAGTCTATAAGGAGCAATGTAGGCATGAAAGGCTGTAAACCCAATTTCACCTATGTGAACCTATATAACTGTGTGTAATTATATATGTACTATTCCCTATGAATTAATTCATAACCACTTATTTGGCACAGGGTCACTGACCATGAGGGGGCACTGTGTCGCCCAGCTGGTTAGGTCACTGTGCCTGTGATCAAATGGCCGCTGCTTCTAGGTGCAGTGTCAGTCGGGTAATTTCATCACTGGGCCCCTGAACACGGCCCTTAGTCCCCAACTGCTCCAGGAACTGTCTATCTCCTCAGTTATGCATCATTTTGGATAAAAGTGTCTGCTAACAGATGCAACGTAAATGTAGCTCAGTGCACAAGAACGGGACCACTGGACTGAGTGGTTACTGATGGGAAAAGCAGACTGTGTAACCTCAAATTAAAATCCTAGAATCTTTTCAGAGTCGTGTTCCAGAACACGAGGGTCCTACTTTGCTCATAATGAAATGATGTCATAATGGGCTCTTTTATATAATCCTAACGCTCTGTCATGCAGTCATTTCTGTTTTGGGGATGAGAACAGAAACGAGTGTGGAGTAGCTTAGCGAGGAAGATGAGATTCCTCAGCGTCACATTTGCAGTGCTGGGTACAGAGTGTGCAGCTCTCTGTGTTGAGAGAAATGAGGGGGTGGGGAGTGGCTTCTGCCCCAGCACCAGATTTGCCCTCAAGTAACCCCTCTGAAGAATGGCCCGCGAGCTGGATTTACCACTTACTGGCCAAGGTGTGAAAGCTGAGATGAACTGCACCCCCAGGCCGCTCTTACTGCACCGGCTGATTTAACTGCATCACCTTTTAAAATTGCAGTTATTTTCCTGTGCAAGATGTGTCACTAACTTTGCAGACAGACTCTGGATCTCACCTGCATGGGCTGATGATTCTGCCAACCTTCAGACTTTCTAATGCATGTGCGACACCTGAGTGTGGCAGAGAAACCCTGTGTAAATTTTTGACACTAAAACATGACCTAATTCCATTAATAATTGCTTAATCTTTTATTGGCCGTTACCACATCCCTGATCAAAAGGTTCTCAGGGCTGGACAATCATGTCCATTGGGCGTTCCTCACACAGAAACACTGGTGGACTTAGGTGGGGAGTCGGGGGGAACTGCACCCCCCTTTGCCCCCTTGGTTATTAAGAAAGTCTCTCAAGTGTCTATAGAGTGGCAAACATGCCGCTATTAGCAGCCCATAAAGTGCTCCCTTTATATGAAATAGTATGATGATGATGACAACGTGCCTCATACAGCAAGAAAATGTGCTGAAGGGTCCTAATAAGGGTACTTCTAGGGGAGGAGATTTGATGCAGAGCCCTATAAAGTGCCCTTCCAATGGAAAAGGGTGCCCTTTAATGATGTCCCCTACAAGTGTCCCAAAGGGTGCCCTTTCCAATAGAGCAAGGGTACGGTATCCACAAAGGGCCAGTGTGTATACAGGTATTTGGGATAACCTTTAGGTCAGCTGTTCAAATCCAGATGTGAGGACTCTTCAGCCAATCAGTTCTCTAATTAACAATCTAATAGGGAGCTGCATACCCAATGGCCCTTTCTGGATAAGATTTCCTACCCAGGCAGTAGAGAAAATTGGATGCAATGCTGTAAAGTAGAGGTTGTCATTTCTGCAGACTGGTTTACATCAGACAGTTTTTCATACATGAACTAAATGTGCAAACATATGGGGTCACAAAAAACTGAAAAAATTTTAAAAATTGGAAATGAACGAACCCATTCGCAAAACCACCAGCATTCTATGGCCCTCTCTTGTTCCTAAGTAGCCAGAACATACAAGGAAGCACTCATAAAGGTTCCCCTCTAGTGGATAAGATGTGATGCAGTGCAGTACAGGGAGGCCTTTCCTGAGTGAGAATGTTAGAACTATCCTACTGACTCGCTTCTACATGGTCACTGCATAAAAGGATAACTGTGAATGGTACACACACCCAAAGTCGAGAGTCAAAGTTTTGTTTTCATTTGTTGACTCCTTTATGCAAAAAAATTGTTTCAGACAATATAATTTTAAAATTACAATGAAATAAGATAAATGCAAATAAAAATTCAGACATCAGGGCAGCTTCATTAAAGACAGGTGAATCACGCAATGGACACTGACTCCTTCCAGAAGATGTCATGAACTAAATCTGTGCAACATTTCACAAATGTAATTACTATCATGGTAACAAACCGAAGAAGGTGTTTGGGTGATCGTTACCGCAACAAATGGTGCTATCTGGGAGCTTTCACTGGTTTCAGGTCTACAGACATGGTGACAAAATTGATTAGAGCTAGTCCTGTCAATTATTACACAATTGCTTGATCGCGATTATTTGAGCTGACCGCGATTATTTATTTCATAATTATTAGAATCGTTTCCATTCATCTATAAAAATAGGCGAATGACACAGAACCGTCATATTTTTATCACTATTTCCACAAATCTCTTTCTACCGTGTAACTTTTGACTAGCGCTCCTTTAATGATATCATCTCATTGCGCTTCTGAAGTGATCCTTACGTGCCCTATTTGTACCTCGCACGTCTGCGCATGTTCATGTGCAGCATTAGCCTTTACGGCAAATTTTACGACAGTGCCCAATTTGAACTACTTCGTTTCACAACATTTTCACTCAACCTGATTCCGTTGATATTTCTTTCACTACGTCGCAATCATTTTAAGGGCTGCTTGTCAGATTTAAAGTACACCAGTTTAGATAGATTTTATCTTCGTTCACTTATATTTACCCTAATTCCAATAAGTCACCCGGCTTAGTTTGCTGTAAATGTGGACAATATGATTCGCCATAAAATGGCACGATGAAAGGATCGGGCAGTGCAGACATGCGAGCTAAAATCAGGTAGGTGGTACGGATCAGGTAATGACAAAACTAACTTTTTATCTTGAGGGGTTAACTTCTTATTTGTTATTTGTGTCATATCTGCAGAGTAAAATTTTTGTTTACAACGCTTAAAAGTCAAAATTAGTTTTTATTTTTGTGTTCCAGTATTCGATATTCAGTTCATTATAAGGTAGGCCTATATATGTATTATTAAACTATGATTAGGGTAACTCTAGGCAGATAATGATATAAAATGAACAAAAAAGACAATTAAATCGTTAATCGCAAATTTGTATGACAATTAATCAACAAAAAATCTCATGATCGTGACAGCCCTACAGTGTGAGAAATCCAGTGCTCTCCGTTTAGGCCCAGGTTCGACACTCCCAGCAGAATGAAGACCGGATTTTCTCCCCGTGATTTAATGAGATCTGACTTCTTGTGCAACCAGACTTGTAATTGTGGCTGCAGACCAGGGATTTAATTTGATGGAACAAAGATTGCATTGTGTTTTTTAATTCCCTGCGGTCATGCATGAAGCTCACATCTCATTACTTTCTTTTTCTTAAAAAAACTTACACTTTACCCAGAAACAGATTTCTTAATGTCTGCACACTTAAAAGCTCTTTTTAATTAGCTGTTAGCTTGTTTTGGACAAGTAGCAGGCCAGCATTTCACAATTTCAAGTATTTATTCCAATTTGTATTTGTAATTCAAAACTGTAAAAATCGTAGAAGAGACCCCGGACTGACTAGTTATGATTATTGTTACTATTAATATAATATGTTAAAAGAGAGATTATATGGCAGTTTGGGCGGAGCTTAGGGGAAGGCTGATGACATCATAGGCAGGAGGGGGCATGTACCTTTATTCTGATTGGTTGGGGGCATTTCGAAAGCATTTAGCCAATGAGAATTAATAAAGAATTTAAGCATATTATCCCACACGCGCCCAGACTGTAACGGCTAGAAAGGGCCGGCCAGGCAGGCAGAAGTGTGTTTTCCTATAGCACAGGTGGTCACCAACGGGCAAGAATTTAGGAGATATTTTAAAGAAGGGGGGACATGATTATTTAATTACATTTAATAGGAACTTGTAAGTGGCATTTAACATCATACATCAAATACACATTAAAAACTTTTAAGAATAATGCCTTAGTTATTTTAATAAAGACATTCTTCAGTAAATGTCAGACATCCTACAAGGTGTCCCCCACGGCCCCGGCTTATATCATCTACAGGCTTGATTTGAGATGCTTGCTGGAGTAGCATGTTAAGTTGACAATGGTAACTGAGCTGCAGCCTGCTTGATAGATCATGAAACATAGTCCAAATTCAACAGTGTCAGCGGTAATCCACTTTGCAGTGAGACTACAGAAGCATAACACACCTAGGGGTCGCACCCTCCCGCCGTACGTGCTAACGACCCTATCGGCCCTGTCACGCGGAGCAGCTTGCTACCCTGTGCGATATGTGCCGTGTTAACTTGTATAACTTGTGTGACTTGTATAACACGACTTAGTCTATGTGACTTGCCACTTAGACATCTCTCTGATTTGACTTTCCCTGCCGGCCCCAGGAGAATGGGCTCCCTCTTTGAGTCTGGTCCCTCCCAAGGTTTCTTCCTTCTGGGGAGTTTTTCCTTGACACTGTCACCTCTGGCTTACTCACTGGCGGCTTTGGGCAGGGATGCTGTAAAGCGCTGTGAGACAATGTAATGTTGTGAAAACGCGCTATACAAAAATAAATGTTGTTGTTGTTGTTGTTGCCATTTTCACCCAAATATTTCATAAGTATGTAGCTGTCATACCTTTAGCATTATGCACTGTAAAAGATGTGTCCCTCATATCTTGGGTGGTGCGATACCCCACCGTCGTTGTTTAGCCTCCAGTTTGGTAGCATCGTGTGTGACACGCGATGGTTCATTAATTTCCGTCGTGCAGACTACAGAGTGCATACGGAGTACATACTTATGAAATATTTGGGTGAAAATGGCAACACAGCACAAATTATTGCACAGGGTACGCGTGACAGGGCCGATAGGGTCGTTAGCACATACAGCGGGAGGGTGCGACCCCTAGGTGTGTTATGCTAATTTGTCATACATCATTTAAATTATAGTGCCATTTGATTAACCAAATGTAGTTAAATATTTTATCCATCCCTGGGATTTCTGCCATCGTATGTTCTGTTCAGGGCCGCAGCGGTTGTCTGGGCCTATCCCAGAGACTGCGGGCAAGGCAGGGAACAATCTCCTGACACAATCATGTTGCGCGAATATGTTACCCAGAGCGCTATGCAAGCACTGTCTCGCTGGCTTGCGTTGTGGCCATGTAGGGTTTCATCTGTGTTAAGCTGATCGGTGGAGGTGCCGATGGGTTGGTCGAACTCCATGCGGGTTCTAATTGTGTGAAGTCTGCAAAAATTTGCCACAATGTTTTTCATCCCTTAAATTTATTAAAATAACTAAGGCATGATTCTTCAAAGTTTTTAATGTGTGTTTGATGTATGACGTTAAATGCCGCTTACTAGTTCCTATTAAACGTAATTAAATAATCATGTCCACCTTCTTTAACATATCAAAAATATATCCTACATTCTTGCCCGTTGTCCGTTCCTACGCACCCTTCCATGGCTCATGCGATAAGAAAGCGACCCTCTGTCTGTCTGACATGCCATCTAACAGGTAGAGGGGCGCGTATTGGACAATATGCTTAAATTCTTTATTCTCATTGGCTAAATGCTTTATAGCACATTTTATACTTATTTTAAAATAACACTCTAACAAAACTTTTTATGCACTCTTTAAAATTATGAAAACTAGTTGCATCTGCTGTTTTCAATAAAGGATTGTTTTTGTTCGGGGTTGGGGGGTCGTGTCTCTATGCGCATGCTTAATGGTGTATTAATTAATTCTGCGTTAAAACAGTCCTGGCATTAGGCCCTACATTGTTCTTTCATTTAACGAAATAATGTGAAATAACTGTCTTCTAAAAATGAAACGTTCATTTAAGAACCAAATGAAGAAAATCGTGCACATGTGCTCTGTGCTACATACAAAAACTGCACCCTTTCTCTTTTAAATAACCTAAAAAAAAAACTCATGTTACAAAACTATTATGTGTCATTTTCCCCACATCTGCGCAGCTGTTTTAACGCGTGGCGGAGAGGATCGGGGATGCAGGTCAAAGAATGTGCATCCGTCCTTAAATTAAAAGATCTTAATTATCGTGGTCATAAAACGTCTCTATAATAAACGTTTATAATGAGCCCCCAAGGCGCGACGCACTCCGTGCCTCGGGATAATGCGCGGTGTACAGCTCTGCTTCAAGGGTATCGATACTCACCCAGCACAGTAACGCTCTTCACTTCCCCCCTGTCCAGCATGTGCGAATCCAGCACCCGAAACCATCCGTTGGGGTAGATAGGTGGCAGCTCCCCGGTCTTGCGTCTCCGGCGCACCTCGTTGGCAGCCTGAGCACGGGAGCGCCCGTCCTCACTTATGTAACCCACCTCGTCCGGTGTGCGGAGCAGCTCCAGCGGAGCGAAGAGGAGCCGGTACAGCCAGCCCAGTGCAAGAAGCGACACCCCGACCAGGATGCAGGCTGCGGCCCGGGCCGGGGCACCAGCCAGCCCGGTTTTCCTCCACAGCTCAGGATACCCGCTCATGAAGAGCAGGTCTGAAGGATCGCGGACATCCAGCAGCAGTCCGGCCGTCAGACTGATCGATATCACCGCAAGCACCTTGATGAGCAGCGACAGATTGCAACTCTCCATGCTGGGGTTTGTTTATCGAGTAAAATCTTCGCTTCGCCACCAAAGCTCGGCTGAGAGAAAGTGTGCCACCTTCTGCCGCAGTGAACTAATGAAGTGGCGCTCTGTACACCTGACAAGCGGAGGGATAGAGTATCTGTAGTCCGCCTTCTACCGACGGTTCGCCGTAAGAGCTGCTGTGTTCTCGTATTTATTACCAAGTTCATTCACCCGCAGAGCATGAAAGCAGTTTGCCCTAAGAATAAAATCAGTGTCATATTCGTACGGCTTTCAGCCTGCAAATATCACCATTGACAGGTATATACCCGAGCTCAAATGTAGTATGCATAAACTACATTTACCTTTACAAGGCCTTAGTATATAAACATAATACAGCAATTTATTGCCGTTTTATTGCTGATGTCATCGCCATCGCTATTGCTGTCATATACCACGTGACACAGAATGTAAATTTGTAGAATAATATGATAGAGATTATAGTGATTATATTGATTGAAGATTATAGTGTTTGATTGTTGGCCGATTTCATTTTCAATTAAGCTACAAAGCACGCACCTCTTGAATAAGCAAATACATAAATAAATAAATGGACAGATAGATAGATCGATCGATAGATGACAACTTTTCCCCAGCATTGTAACAGGACGCCCCATAACCACGTATGCAACGGATTTATACACATAGGTTACTGTGGTAACCCCAACAGTAGTGGAGTACGTGTTGAATTTAGGAGACCGAGAGTAAGGAGGCGTTTCACTGAACACCTGTGGTTCTCCACTCTTGGCTTCACATATGTGACAGGCTGTAACTTATGAATGAAGATTAGCATATATTTGAATATAACTCGTAAATAAGATCAGGCAGCCCGGTGACTCAGCGGGTAACATCACACCAACGTCGTTTGGGTTATGAATGTCACCTCCATTCTGTACGTGTGGACTTTGCACATTCTGCCGGAATTTCCTCTACGTATAGGCTAAGTGACGTGTTTAAATTACATGTAGCATGTGAATGTATTTATGTATATATTAGTGTATATATACTGTGTGTGTATTTACACACACGCGCACACACACATACAAACCCCACATCCATAAAAGTTGGCATATTTTCTATAATGCAATAAAAACAAAAATCTGTAATGTTCTGTAGATGTCGCAAGACTCATCCTTGCTTGCAAAGACTGAGCCTTTGATATATGCTAGTTTTACACCCAATCATCACACCCCATCTGCTACCAATTAGCTTACTTAATGCGGAGTCGTCCAGACCGGTGTTACTGGAATATTCTGTGCACTTTTCAGTCTCATTTTAACTCTGCCCCAACTTTTGTCGAATGTGCTGCAGCCATCAAATTTTAACTTTGCGTATATTTACAAAATACAATTAAGCTGGTCAGGATACGACAGTAGAAAATATTTTATTTGTATTTTTGTCAGTCAAATAAAGGTTCACGTGAATTAAAGAATCACAGATTTTTATTTTTATAGCATCTTAGAAAATATCCCAACTTTTCTGGTTGTTGGCTACTTCCATACCAACGAGGCCAAGTGCGGGAGGTACCAGGCTGACGCGCTAACATTCCAATTATCTGTTTCCTTTATTTGCAGATACAGACTGTCCTTTGGTCCATTTAAGATAAAACACTACATCATATGGCTCAAACCACACAATGTCAGGTATCAGCGACATTAAAACATTACAAAAAACTCCGATACAAAATGCCGTCAACAAAAATGTGATCTCCCCACCTGCCTCTCACTCCCCATCACAGATGGTTCCTTTTACAACCTAATGCCGACACCCATACAATAACGTGACCTTCACACTTATGAGCAATACCAAAATAAAAATCCAAATACAACATTCAGTATGGCCGTTACACTGGTAATGGGGTTTGTATGCCCTGTTATGTATTGGCATCTCATCCAGGATGTAGCCCAGCCTCGTGCTGGTTCACAGTCCTCCACAACTCTGACCAGGACACGTGGTTGGAGGATGGAAAGATGCATAAATGGATGAGTTTTTTGGGCTTAAGGACTCGAAAAGGCAAACTGTTGTGTAACAAGGCTGATTTGTCCACATCCACATCTCACATAGTTTGCTGTAATATGAACGGAATTTATTTGTTAGCACATTAACGGGCACATTGGTGCTGTAATGTTTAGCGTTAATAGTCACTTTTGTATGATAAATACTAAATACTTTTAAATTGTATTTAGGTTACTGCAAAGTTGTAGATGTGAGAAAACCCACAAAAGTGATACAATTTTTAATATGAAACTTCACGAAACGATGCATGTGACACCTGGGTACGTCATACTCACCATCCTCTCAATCTGCACATTCATGACGTTATAATCATTTTCGATGTTATGGCCACATTCAGATGAGTAGCCATACGAACATACACAATGCGAAAAATGTGAATGGAATGTGAATATGAATTAGTTATGAATTAATACAAGAGGAAATCAAAAACACACCTACATATTTTAACAAGAGCGGAGAATTCCATGTAAGAAAATTCTTAGATTTTTAAGTAGTACACCTTATCATCTTATCAACTTGGTTACTCTTCAGTAGGCCTACTTTAATCCATATAATGTTGGTGATGCTGATGCAACTCCCCCATCTTATTAAAACTTTGAAAGAAATCTACACGCATCAATTTATTCTGAACCGCATCAGAAGACACGGCATAATAAGACAAGAGGCGAGGCTTTTAAATTAACCTTCTGAATACCGTATTGTACCTTCGTTAGTAAAATTTCCTCTGTCTTTGTGTGTCGCCTGCTGGTAATTGTCGGTACTGCAACAAATTAACCTGAATGTCACGTGACTGCTGTCGCTCAGGCTAACTGCTCGTATAGGTGTGAATGGTGCGTGAGTGTGTTCTGTGTCCATACCGTCCGGGATAGACCCAGGAACCCCTGCAACCCTGAATAGGACAAGCAGTTACAGAAGACTGATGGATGGATTAAATAAGCTAATGGGTAACATTACTATATAATAAAATGAAATAGTTACCATTAGTACTAATGATGACAATAATATATGTTAAATAACAGGTTATTTGAAGGAGACATACAGTTCTTCAACATAACCGAATATATAGAAGTTAGAATAAAGCTATTAAAGTTAACACGTATTCGTATGAGTAGTAAGAGTATGAATACTAGGAGCAAAGAAATTTCATTTCTACATTGAATATATTGCAACACTACTGTAGTCATATATTCGCATATCGACAAAAACGAGTTTGACAGCCCACTTCAATTACAATGCAGTTATTTTTGGTCACACCGTGCCAAAGTAACAGCGTCCTTGACACCTTTCCTCTTCCCATCATCATACAGCTGTTACGCGCTGGCACTGCAGGGGGCGCGAGCGAGCCAGTTTTACTCTGTCTCGGGCGGGGGGGTTCGCCGCGCGCAGGTTACAT
>JAODLD010000124.1:7233994-7249683 GCA_026781065.1 Mormyrops boulengeri
GCCCAGACCACAATTTATAGCCATAGTCCAGACGTGTTTTCATTTGATTTGGGTGGGGGGGGGGGCGGCCCCGCCGGCGGGGGGGGGGGGGGGGCCCGGCCCGCCGACATGATTACCCCATCAGCCTTTAATGCTGACGTGGGGGGGTCCCGCTAGCCATTCACACACTCCCCATTACTCTCTGTGCACGTTAATTAGCGACCAAGCGGCCCGAAATGTCGATTTACCGGGAGAGGTCCTGCCTGGGTTCTCCATGAGCCCGGCGCTTAATCCCCATCCGAAATCTATATTCCGGTCGGAGCCGAGCACTTCCAGCAGCCTGTGACAGCAATTCATTCATTCGTGGCCTGAGACTGACCCCCTCCCTCCAGGATGCTTAAGTCACCCCCATGCTGCAGGAGGTTTACAGGAGCCTGGGAGAGAGAGCGCTCAACCACCTGGCGTCACCAAGAGTTTTCATAAAACAGAACATTATTTACCCCCATATTTGCCAAGAATGCAAGGGGATCCACAGACTATGCAACAAGCTAAATGATGACTGACTGGGCAATCAAGATGACGGACAGAAGAGGTTCCGGCGCATGCAGGTACACCATTCGCGGAGACAGAAGCGGACGTCTCTTACTGGGACTTTTCTCCTCCACCAGATCGCAGGCGCAGAGAAGATCAGAATCGATGGAGATGGGCTTCTGCCGGATCCAGAACTTGGTGCTGGTCTTCTGATTAGTGACTGGGTCTATCTCCACCTTCTCCCCAGATACACCTGCATGGGGCCAGAAAGACCCAGAACAGTTAAAGTCTGCAACATCACGGCAGTTTGCATACTTTTAGTGATAAACAGGATGTTACATACATTTAGAAGACACTTTTGCCATAAGTGAAGTAAAGCGAGGCAGATGGCGTACTAAACATATAAACCCAAAAAAAAAACTAATTTCTGTCCCACAAATTTTAACAGTCATATAAAATAGCATAAATTCAATCTCCTTAGCTTGTTTTCATGAGCTACAAGCTCTCAGCACCACTGATAACTCATCACAGAGAATCTCCGAGATCATCTTTAAATGCATCATCACATTGGAAACGTCGTCCTAAATTAATCAATATTGGGAAGCAGACTGAGGAACTTGGGCCAAACAGAGGTCACATGAATAAAATTCAGCGGGAGGGATTATTCGCCGTTATAGCACTGATGAATCTTTCTGTAGCATCTGCTGTGACAAGGCTCAGTTAACAGTGTTGGCTTGTCTGGGGAAAGACCAACAGACTATTGAATAATTTCAGAAAGGTCTGCATTTTGTCCGTTCTTCCGACAAAGTAACACTCCTTCATGCATTTTGTCAGATTACAGGGAGGATATTGCCCTGGAGAAAAACCAGGTTCTACATTTACTTGACTCTGTTTCCGCCAGTGCTGCAATATAATTGAATAAAACGAATAACCAGGCAGGTATCAGACCACTATGCTAACCTTGCACCCTGGTGCGCTCACGATAAGAGGCAGCAATAGGACTGGATGGATGATGACAGATGATCCTACAGTAACAGCCCAGGGACTCATATGGTCTGCACAGGATATAGGTGCGCAAACTTCAGAGCAGACTGCACGTACATACACCCACTTCGCTGTCAGCTCTCTGCAGACCAGCCTCTTATGTACCAGCCCCTTCACTGAGTGTGGACACCCCCATAACCCCCACCTAACCCCTTTCAGCTTTATTCTACTGGCTGTCACATCAGCAATCACAAGCATTACATCATCTCTCATTCCAGCAGATGTGCTAGAGAACACACTGTCTGGCTAAGTGACGATCAACAGGCTGTAAAACTGCGCATCAAGAAAATGTGCGGTCTCCCTCTACAGCTGTGCAGACAGATGTAGTTGAGAGAGCAGTATTTTTACACACGGCGGAGAGCTGCAGAAAGCAAGGTTCCCCCAGGAACAATGAAGTGTGGGGGATCTTTTCCATGGAAGATGTCGTATCTACTGGCCTTTTGAGATCACTTGGCTAAATCGGTTTTGCACGGATGGCAGAAACGACAGCCTCTCTGAAAACGGTATGGGGCCCATCACTGACAGCGACGACGCTTACTTAGGAAGGTGGGAATTCTGGCGTTAACTTTCACACTTCATGTTGTACAGATGATCTATGGTTCTGAGTGGTGCATATCGACTCGTCCGGTCCTTCTTGGCCAATTAGCAGCCCGTTCGTCTGTTTTCGCCTCAGGATGAGAGGCCATGGTCTGCAGAAAATTGTCTTTCATCCATCGCCCAGGGCGATCTTCTTTAATTGTTCAAAAAAAACTGTTTGTGGTCTGAGGAGCAAATGTAAAACCTGCTGGCCCAAAATTCATACACTAGATCGGTGATCACTGATCCGGTCCTTGGGGGCCCACAGAAAGTCCACGTTTTTGCTCCCTCCCAGCTCAGCAAAAACGTAGACTGTTGGTTAGGGAGCAAAAACGTGGAGCATTAGTGGTTCCCCAAGGAACAGGTAGGGAAACACTGCACTAGACCTCAAGGTAAGACGACTACAAGCTTCTCAAGAACTTTAGGCTAAACTGTTTGCAGGGTATTTCCCAAAATGTCACCAGAGCTCTGAGGACTTATCAAAGGCTGCCCCTATGAGCAGAACATCCAGCTTTGGATATGGGTACAATAGCAGGCTTTGGATAAAGTTACTATACAACGTTATGGAAATCCATTCATCTATCTTCTGGGAGCTTGTGGTGGGAACCAAGCAGGGGAATGACCAGCCCATCACAGGGCAATGTAATCATAATAAGCACATTAAACGTTCAGGTTTACACCATAGATGATTTCAGAACACTATAATAAAAGTAATCTGGAGAGGGAACAGTGGAGCAGGTAGTGTGGGTATATAAAACATCAACTTGGCCTTCTTGACTCTAATCGTGATACATAGCACAACAGTAATCCAGCATGCATATTTCCCATTAAAAATCCCTTATCTTCTAGATCAGCCATGTCGGGCAGTGCTTCTGAGCATGGCAGGAAGGAGGACAGATGAACTGGCCAATCGGCACGCGCGCCGTGGCACCCGGAGCTGGGGGGATGCCGCTGAGTGCCGCTAACGCGCCTCGCTAATTTGATAGCATTTGTCAGTCAGGTAGCTCCGCTGGAAAATCACATAAGGCCGTTCCAGATGAACAGCCGATAGTGACACAAATTAAAGGGAAGGAGCAGCGGCGGAATATAAAGCGGGGATGACACCCAAAGTGGCTGGTGATTTATGGGCGCGCCGAGGCAAGCGCCTGGCCCGCGTGTACATTAGCACCGCAGCTCTGGGTCCATTTAGCAGGGAGATGCCAGTACATACATCACCGCTCTCGCTGCTGGCCAAGGTCACTCCCCACCGCATCAATCTTTTCCGCAGAGGCTACATCGCAGTTGCCGTTTCACCCCTCCCCCCAACACCCCCCCGCCACTAGACCACATCAACATCTCCCTCGACATCCGAGATCCTCACTCCAACTCCGGCAACCCCCTCGTCGCTGTCCGGCTGAGTCTCCTGCAACCTTTCCGCAAATTCCACACCTTGTTCCGGTACCTTCCATCGCAGCCCGAGGCAGCTCTCATGCCGACGGGGACCTCGATGCACAGCGGACATATTTGCATATAGAGTGAGGAGCTGCACCGAGGGTAACGTCAGAATGGCTGTCCGTTTTAGCCATTAAGACAGCCTGGACGACGCGAGCGATGGGGTGCGACGTGAAGACACTGATCAGAGAGACCGCGCGGACAGCTGGGCGGAGTCACAGACGGTCTGTAATCACAGCAGGCTGCCACGTTGTCCCTGCATGCGCCAAACACGGACACCGCCATCCCCACCCAGGTGCCAGATCTCCTCCCATCTCTTCCAGCAGCATGGAGACGGCCTCCAGGAGGCCGGTGGATGTTTCTGGATCGTTCAGCGCCCCCCCAGAAGGTGAAGAAGCTGGGTGGTGGGGGGCGGCCCCAACCCAGAGCTACATGTCAGTAACGTCCAACACCCTGCCAGGAGCAGGAAGCACGAAGAAGCAAAAATAACAGCGGCGCAGGTCCAGGGGTGCCCACGGCGGGGTGGGGGGGGGCACAGGGCTGCCATTGGGGTGTAGCGCTGTCATTCACCGTTTGTCTCCTTTGCTTATACCACCTGCATTTGATCTGGCCCCGGTCGGCAGCCCCCACCCCGTCACACGACCCCCTCCGCAGGTCATGCGGATGAGATCCAGCCCCACATTTCACCCCAGCCGCAAATCCCGACCCCCACCATCTCAGTGTCCCGACATGGTGACAAGTCGATGGCGCTGAATTAACACTCCCACCCCGCACATCTCAAGTGACACATCGCTGAGCGCGGGAGGGTGCCGGCGGTGACCTTGTGACACCAGGGCACCCAGAAGAGTTCAATGACCCGTAGGAAACGATCACTCTCCTCACATTTCCCCCAAACAGAATCAAGCAGGGCCATCAGAAAGACATCTCACTTAAGATATATACACACTCATCTCCAGAGAGATTTCAGCTCCAGAGAGTACAAATCCAGACCAAGATTTGGTTTCAACCAACCAGTTGAGTATGAATAGTTACAGAGTGCTCAACAAGTTGGTTGAAACAAAATCTTGATTTGAATTTGTTCTCTCTGGATTCTAAAATCGCCACCTCTGCTGATCTCACACCATAATCTTTTATCTCGCCAATATCGGACAGCCAACCGCGGCAGGACAGGGACTGAATCAGCATGACTGGAAGTGGTGGATACCAAGCTGGACGTCCGTGGTGAAGCGAAGCTTATGGATCATGCTGATCTTGAATGACTTGTAGTGGTGGCTACTCAGCATGTCCTGCACGGTAGTGATGTCAATCGGGGGGTCCTCCTCTGAGCTCTCCTCCCCCCTGGAACCTTCGCAGAAACAGAGAAGACCCGACCATTTTAACGGTACCATGGTTCCTACCGTTTTTGTCATTTCTAATGTAACAAACAATCCTGACACCACAAAGCCATTACATTTAAAGAAACTATAGATTTAAAGACTTATCTAACGCAATAGTGATGAAGACCCATATACTCACTGTTCTCTCTGACCAGGCAGAACTCTAAAGTGCTTTGGCTTTCCAGGGTGCATTCCAGATCCACAGCCACGTTGGGTTCCGTCTGCTTCTCCAGACGGTACATCGGACCTGCGAGACAGAACCAAGAAACCGCACATGCTTACATAGTCCAGCATGCCGCTCTAACCTTCTGCCTGAAATCATTATCCACATTAACAAAGCCCAATAGCCAAGCTGGCGTTTACAGGGCCCGTGTCTGTTGACTGTTCTGTAACCTAAAATGCTGTTCACAGATACTAGGGTGATGTTAAGTCCGGCTAAATTAACTCCCGCTGTTCCATGGAAAGATGTTGTCATACTGATACAAAAAGTAACATGCAGAGATTCATTTTGTCAACCAAACAGATTTGCCACGGAAAATATTTGAGATATACAATGCGATGGCTGTATATTATATTAAGTAGCATAGCATGTAATTACATATTTAAAAACCTTCTCAATAAACAGCCCATTTTGCCTATTTTTGATCTGTAGAATTGACACTGTGCTCTCCCTGCTCAGATAACTGATACCACTGGCACTCAGCATCATCACTGCGTTTTCAGTAGCGTAAGCAGTTGTTCAATCTGTGTAATAAATAAATCCCAGTTCTCAGCCATGATTTTTGCTGGTTTATTTATATAATAGCAGCTTCAATGATCTGTACTGTACAGTAATGTGCAGGGTAAAAACACACATACACATACTGGTCTATATAACCTTAATTTTTATTAAGTTTCCACTGAACTTGTTTTCCTATCTAATTATAGTTACATTATTATGGAACCTAAAAGTAGACACTGTGAGGGGGGTCAACTGAGAGAATTTATCCTCAAAGCAGAAAATGCTTCTTAGAAGCACTGATCCTCATCAGATGCATAAGTGCTTCAAACAATAAAAATAAAAAAATACACAAATGACAGAGAGAGGATAATGAACAATTTTAGAATTGATTAACAGTTACGCATCCCCAACTACTAATCATGTTAATTGATATTTTGTTTCCCTCTCCAATGCAGATAACGCAATTAGTGCTAATGGGATTTTAATGGGCGGCAAGGAAGCGGAGTTTGGCCGAGGCGCTCGAGGGGGTGGGGCTTATTGGGGGCCTGGCCCCTCCCAGGAGGCGGAGGGCCGCAGGGTTAGGAAGGAGCCGGTAGCCAACCTTTAACGGCTATGGTAATTGAGAAGGGGGGCATCTCATTTATAGTAATGAGCTAACAAAGTGCCGGTGAGAGAGACACAAAAACACATTCGCATGTAATAAGTACAAGACAACAGATACAATTTAGCATGAGTAAATACACAAGTTAGATATTAGCCTTTGAAATCCACAGGGGGTGCGATTATTGTGCACTGCTAGTCAGTTGCACCTACTTCCCAGTGGTTATTGGGTTACACCAGGCAGTGACTGACAGGGCTGCATATTCCCACCCATAGTGGGTTACAAATCCGTGTTTCTTCCTTCCCAGACAGAGACTGAATTCTGAAAGGAGCCGGCATGCATTCAACACTCCAGCAAACTGGAGAGAGTGATGGCTAAACATATAAAGGATTAAAAAACTTCAATCAGAACTGAGTCTAAGAAAGAACCTTGAGGAAACCCCCTTAAAGACAGGGGTAGTGTGCTTGAAGAAAAGTAAGTTTCTCCTGTATTTGCAATTCCAAATTCACATGAATCACTACATACATACACCTGCTCACAAATTATGCAAATTAATAACTTGAATTAACATAAATTGGCTTCGTACTTGAATGTAAAATGTAATACAATTAGGCCGTATAAATACTTACATCATACTAATTAAACCAGTTGAATGTTAACTGAATTGAAAGAGGTTAAAGATTACTTTCAGGTCATCAGGTCAGCGTCTGTAGTAGAGTCTACAAACATACACATGGTAAAACACCACAGGGCCAGACCATAGGCAACAGTGACCCTTTTGTGAGTTGGGCAGTTTCCCAAACGTCACAACTGTCTGTGGGGGGGTCCTACTGCACAAAAGAAAATATTAAAAACCAAAATAGGTGGCCAAAAGGTAGGATAAAGGAAAGTTCCGTGGCTGCGGCTGGGTGACTGGAAGAGCCCAGCAGTCCCTGGCATGGATTAAAATGGTGCGGGGGGCGTCTCCCCCCCACAGCACACAGCCAGATGGGACAGGTCTCTTCATTTTTGCGTGAGAAGCTACAGGGAGTGGGGAAAAAAAAGAAAAAACACAGTCCGGCTATCGTCGCGGGTTCCTAGTCTTCAGTCAGCTGAGAAGCACGCGGCGTAACTAATTCACAGGCACCCAACGTGACCTTTCTTGTCCCCAGCCGCTGCGCTGAGCTCCGTGGTGAGCTGGCGCAGAGAAAGGACACAGCGTGACCTTCCCGATCTGCGGGCTGTCCCTCTGTGTTTAGAGATATGAAAAGTGCAGCATGGCTGGTATGCCTGTGCATGTGTGTCACCGCATGTGTTTATTTTTGCACTTATTACATTGTGGGGACCAGATTTCCCCACAATATGATAAAAACCTGTTACTTTTTATCTTGTAGGGACATTTTTTCGGTCCCCATAAGGATAACCTCAATTTTATAAAAATCTGTGACTGCAATCAAAAAAGTAAAAATGCCAAAAGTCTTGTATTTTGTTTGGTTCCTTGTGGTTAAGGTTAGGGCTTGGTGGGGGTTAAGGTCGTCATTGTTGGGATTAGAGTTTTGCCCATAGAAACGAATGCAGAGTCCCCACAAAGATACATACCTGACCTGTGTGTGTGAGAATGTATGTGTGTGGTCTGACAGTCAAAATTTATGAAAGAGGTGTTAATATTTTTTAATGGTAAAAATGTTACATAATGCTTACACAATAAAAAGCAATTACTGGACGTGTTTATTCAGCTTAATAAGCAGGCTGAAGAGCGAGAGAGCTGGCCAAAATGAGTAAAATTAAAGAGACGCGAACCCATCGGAGGTTACTAGCCACAAACACACATGTAACAGCCTGTAAACTTGTAAACGATTTCACGGGGAGAGCCTGTGACAGCCCCCGCAGCAGCTGTCGAAGTGGGGGCAGCGAGAATTTCTAACCCAGAATGCACTGTCTCTCTGCTTAAGAAGACCTTGGCCATAGCTATGAATGCAGCTAGGAGCAGAGGCTGGCTAATTAGGACTATTTGAGGGACCTTGAGCCGTAACAAGGTTAGTTCACCCAGTAACCAGAGAAAGAGGGAGCGGACGGTCAAGCAGGGCGGCCTGGTACACCAGCTATCACGCTACGCTATTTCTGACCACTCAAACACTGAGAATTTGACACATTCCCTGATCAAACAGTGCTTTGAAAAAAAGTCACACTTTTACGCCCTTTTAAAAGGAAAAACAGATCGGAATTGCAACTCAAACGACACCATCCATATCACTTGTAATTCTCACCTAATGTTTCAGTTCCCTGCGACTCGAGAAAGTTTAAGTCAGCCGTTTTATTTGATCTTTTTTTCCAGCTTGGTGGACAGATTGAAAGCGGGCGGGCAAGCGGAACAGTGGGCGGGGCAAGGACAGGCGGGGCGGGGCCACGCCACGGGGGACCCGAGGGGCACGAGGAGGCGGGCCTGCCTGCAAGGGTGAGCTTTTACCTGGCAGAGACGTCACCTGCCTCTGAAGAGGAACAAAGCTGACAGTCTGGGACCCGCCCCGCCCCCCCATCGAAGAGATGGGGGCATGTCCAGACCTTCAGGCGGACACAGCTCACATACAAATCAGCCCTAACATTTTGCTCTGATTGCAGAAACATCCTCACTCCACATTACAAAAACTATTACCTGAAGCCCCCCCCTCCATAAAACAGACAATAATAACTTAGAAAAAAACATTAGTCTCTTGGGGGTGGGGGGGGGTGCCATACATTTAAATTCAAATTTACCTCCAGTTAAAACCCCTGTCATAGTATAGAAGGGACACCTTTCAAAATTTACCCAGAATCCTCTTCTCTTAGTGTCAAGAACCACATCTTTCCATGCGTCGTTCCCTGGTCAAAAAATGGGAACAAACCTGGAGAGGGATCCGTCCCTAGTGTGTAAATAAATAATCGATAGCCATCTAAATGTAAATGAGGAAGTAGCCTTCGTGCGAATGCTGGCCTCTCGAGGGTGTCACTTCACTCAGCGGTGGCGGGAACACGAGACTCGGACCCCAGCAGCCTCATTTAAAACTCTCCCCCCTCCAGACACGCAGGGAATGAGGTCGACGGCATAAAAGTACAGAACGGCTACCAGGACAATCCAAAACGACAGCGGCGAATGAAATAGAGGAGTGATGCAGACGCAGACCTCCACGGGAAACATCTGCCTGGATAGCACTGCTGAGACGTCAGGCCCGGGGTTACATATACCGCTATAAATACATCTACAAAAATACCCATAAAAGTTTAATGGACACAATTTCACAGACCTTTTACCACCACGTCGGTACCTAAACAGATCGATGCTGTTGCTCTTTCCGAGATGTGTATTTATAAAACGGCATTAGCGTGGTAAACGACAGCTGGGAATACAGAGCGGGAGATTGGACCACGACCAGGGGGCAGGGGGGTATAATTTCCCCAATTAAAAAGAAAAAATAAGGCTATCAGCCCCCAGACTGCAAACGGCACGTAGCTGTCGCGGCCGTAACGTCAGGTACTCCGGATTTAATTCCGGATGATGAAAACTATGACTTGAGAAAAAAATCTCTTTATGGTTCAGTGAAAAAATCAGTTCACCGTCCCAATCTATGGCCATCATTACCGTCGGGGTTTGCCGTCCCGATCTGCGGCCATCGTTACCGCCGGGGTTCGCCGTCCCGATCAGCGGCCATCGTTACCGTCGGGGTTCGCCGTCCCGATCAGCGGCCATCGTTACCGTCGGGGTTTGCCGTCCCGATCTGCGGCCATAGTTACCTCCGGGCTTCGCCCCGATCTGCGGCCATCTGCTTGGCCCCCCATGAGCAGGAGCTACCCCTTCTCCTAGCTGCCAGCCTCCCCTTCTGTGACGAACGTGACAAGCCCTGTGAACGAATTGCGCCCAGCAGCTTAAAAAGAATCTGAAGCCAGTTTGGGGAACATGACCTCGGCTCCAGACACGGGGGGGTCTCCCAGCTGTCCATGGCTCGGCAGCTCTCCTACAGATCTTCTGAAAGTTCTCAACACAAAATCGTGCCGGAATTCGGTCTTTGGGGATGATAACAGATCTTCACACAAACGTGCAATTTGGGAGCATTACAGCAAATCTGATAATAGCAAACACTGGTGGTGCTGGGAGAGGCGTCCCTGGCCCAGGAGACCGTCTGAAGCATTAAGGAATCCTTTGTTCTGGACACCCGGTGTGAGATTCTTAGTGAGACATGACTGTGCTGGTCAGTATCCTGCTAGTTTCCAAGGGAGACTGTTTTTCTGTCTTAAATTCATGCAACTTCACCAGATTAAAAGTTTGAAAAAGATAAATGTGGAAAAAAGAAAAAATATCAAAAGAAAGCTAAAGTGCTGACAGCATGAAGGGCTCCTGATGTTTCTACATCTGTGTTAGGTTATACTCTCAGTATGAGTCATCTTTCCTATAAGAGAATATTCTCTCTCCCTCCCTCCATCCATCCCTCCATCCCAGACAGACACAGACAGATAGACTGTCAGAGAAGTTGGGAATATGTCCTGCTGTGTTAATCCCATATTCAGACCTCTAGTCTCAAATTTCTTACCCTTACTAATTACGCTCACCTTCAACACACAAAGGTCAGCTCAGCTGGGAAATCCTTGGGATAGGTCACAGTCCGAGGAAGGAAGAATACATGTACACATGGTGCTAAGAGGTCAGGAACTACGGGCAGAAGCACGCAAGCATTATCCTACATGCGTTCCGAGGCAGGACCCTCCAAATGGGCATCCATAGGACAATGGTGGCAGCGGTGTGACGGGGTGGATAGATAGCAGAAAGAGCATGACCGGGGACAGGCTACGACGGCGCAGATACCAGCTTCATCATGCGTTTGAAACAATTTGCATATGCGATCGTGCTTCACAAACCATTGTCTAGACATCGGAGAACAAACACACTCAGGTAACTGATCAATTCTGAAAGACTTCCTGGTGTGCAAACAGCTAGAAAAGGTACCTCAAGAAGCAACATGGAGAAGCAGATCTACCAGAATACTCTTCAATGCTTGATAATGACTTCTGTCTGCACTATAAAGTGGTGTTTCCCAACCTGGTCCTCAGGGACCCACAGTCGGTCCACGTTTTTGCTCCCTCCAGGCTCCCTGCCAGACAGTCCACAAAACATGTACTGTCTGTGGGTCCTCAAGGACCAGACTGGGAAGCGCTGATATAAAGGGTTAAGCCCGGCCTGGGGCTGTGACAAGCTTCACCACTAATAGAAGGCCAGAGACGAGGTCCAACATGACCTAACAAGACATGCGGACGCTCTCAGGGCATGCAGCCTCTTCTCCTCGTGTTACTGGGGAGACTGCAGGAGAGGAAACTAACGAGGATTTCTTTGCGTTTCTTCTTACAGAAAACATTCTTTGCCAGAGGCACAAGCAGAGCCTTGCACCAGTGTCATGCAGATTTTATATGCCCGGACGAGACTTTGCTTTTAGGAATGGCTACCTTGAGATTCCTCAAAAAAGGCTTTGAGCTTTGTTAAAATTAAACCATCCAACAATGCAAATATTTAAACAAATATATAAATGATAAACCTTAAAAATAAATCAAATCAACAGTAAACTAAAAAAGGATATTGCCCAGTGTTTCATCTGCATTTAAGATTATCGCTGGCAATGATGCCCATAAATGGACGTTTGGCGGGTCTGTCCAACCTATCCCAGCATCTTCCGAGTGGCGGCCACAACGGCACGAGCGTGCTGACATCTACCTGAGCCTTTCTGCGAGCCCTTCCTCTTCTTGAGTGCTTTCTGCAGGATCTCTTTCATGGTCACCTTCATGCTGTCCACAGGGATGAGGGAGAATCCATGGGCGGCGTTTCTGTGGCATGGTGGGGAAGGGAAGGGGGGGGGGCAACAAACAAAGAGAGAAGCCATGAGGCGGATTTGTTGGTATTGTCTGGGAAGATGTGCAGGCCCCACGACAAAGCCAGCCCTGCTCAATAAAGGAAAATATAATTACAGAGCTGTCCGGCTTGATTCAAGGGCCGACCGGACACGATTAGTTATCACAAAAGCCTTTCACGGCATTCGTCCGGAAGCCGGCACGGCAGGGAACGGCGGCGTCAGCTGTATTTACGGCCTCTCCCACGGCACGCTTCATCGGGGTGCCTTTGGAGATAGCACTCTGTTTTTCAGACAGGAAAAGCCACGTGTCTTAAAGGACGTGTGCAGCTCGTAGGTCAGGATGAACCCAGCAGATCGTACGCACGATCAATCCTCGTTCTGTCTTGCCCGCAACACGTGATTGAGAAATAAGACATCTGCTAAAATAGCAGCACGTAAGCAGCAGATGTGGGATATGAGTGGATACATCACTGGTACCTCGAACCATGTCCCTTAAACCCACACTTTATATGCAGGTACTTAAAGCCTAAAGGTGTTACTCACAGCAGTAAGAGCAGCTTAGCTCCCCAGATTTGTACCCAGATCCTTCTGGCCTTGAATCCTTTTTCCTCAATCACAGAGCCATACACCCCAATCCTGATCAGAGCTCTGGCGCACAGGGACACAGACGGGAAGGATGAGGGTGTAAACCAGGGGCATTGTGGGTATATAATGCAGGAATAACGCGTTGGTGCAAACGTAGGGCCAAAGATACTTTCTAAAAACTCTGGCAGCATAAATTCCTTACATAAATAGCTAGTTTCAATCAGTGATTTAACTGTTTAACTAACTTGGATTTGTTTGGGAATACAGCATTCATGAGGTCTGTAATAGTATAATTAGTACCAGTGCTAAAGAAATGTAATACCAACTTTCAAAAATGTAGTACCACGGTACCTTTTCAATACCTGTATCCCGTGCAACACTATACCAGATCATTAGCGCTTTACCGTATAAGTCAAAGGCCGTGCATAAAAACCACACTCGTTCATAAAACATTCATTCCCCGGCAGCTGCACTAAATGTCAATGACAGCAAACCAAGACGGCTCTATCTCCCGGAAGGGATTCACGCCAAAACCTCATCACGGCACTGCCACCAAAACCATACCTTTATTTTTTTACTACAATAAAAAAAGGCAATGAATGAATGTATTTCTTAAATGTTTAACGTAATGTGCAGGCACATTCCTCTACATGTGCTATGACACATTTTAATCGTTAAATTAAATAAACCTTAAAAACAGGATGGGGGAATGCGGATACAGGGAGAGCCTTGACCAAGCTGGCTGCGTTGTGATATTTGATACTGGAATCACCCCCCAGTCTCATCGAATATCCATAAGTCGCATGTTTATTCACATACCCTGCCACTGCCCCCAGCCCCGCTCCCCCCATCGGGGTTGCTGTGCCAGCCGGGACTATGCCAGCTGTTTCTCCTCCGCTATGGCGGGCTCAGTGCGCTGTGGCAGAAGGGCACGATGCCAGACAACCTGCCAGGCTGCGGGGGGGCGGGGGCTTTTGTCACCGTGACATTATAATCCCCCACATGTGTGTAGGGGGGTCTCATTATTACAGACCGTTATAGTTGCTCGTATCCGTCATCAATAAAAAAAAAAAATTTTTAAATCACTAACATCCTTAATCGTACAGTGCAGTGCGTGGTATCTGTCGCTACACACCGCCAGGTTTTTGGGTCCAAACCCCACAGTGTGTGAGGACACACTTTCCATGTTGCATAGGTTTCCATCAGGTACTCTAACATCCAGCTAGAGGTATATGCAGTACCCTGTGATGGACTGGCACCCAAAGTGTGTCGTATTCCAGCTGGGATTACCCCCGCTTCCCCCCACCCTAGTCGGATGACACATTCCTTCGGCACGTTATCTTTTCGACTCCACTGCTTTCTGTGCTGCGTCCTATCATCAGATCTACATGACAAACATAAGTAAAGGCTGCTTAGCTTCAGCTGCAGCGCCACCTGCACAAGACGCTAAAAAACAAGAAGAAACTTTATGTAAAATGATGGACAAAGTTCCGGAAGCCATGGCCTCGTTCCTGAGAGTTCTTGCTCGCTAACCGGACAAACACACCACGCCTACAGCCATAGGATGCACACAGATCCAAAAGAGCCGGGCTGAACCTCAAGAGTCTCTGTACCTTTCCTCTTGGCAACACGTTACGCCTGTCTGCGCAGACGAATATGCAGCGCTCAGCAAGCTCACGTTGTTATCGATTTATGGCCCTGCGTCCTGTGAGTGACGATCCGGGGCCGGTGGGACAGCCTCTCCCCACTCGGGGACTTCATCCTCACGCCGAACTCCTGCTCTCTCTGCCCAGGTAATCTGCCACGGTCGACCGGCACAACGGCTGCACCTCTTGGCTGCCAGAGCGAGCAGATGAATCGGGTTATTAATATGCTGAATAACGGACTTAAGCCTAAACACAGTGTGAGGTGGGGTCTCTTTCTGGTTCGTGTTTTGGGGTCCTAGCAGACAGGCATAAAAGGCAGCCTAGATCACACACAAACCTCACACTGGTGTTTTCTCTTCAAAGAATTCCTGCTGTCAGTCGTCTCTCTTGGTAGAGTGGCCCAAGAAACCCCCAGGATCACAGCCTCTCAGATTCGTCCTGAAGATCAGGGACCTCATCTGATCCCATAACATGCTCTGTGGTTCCATCAGCCTCAGTTGCTGCCAATCACCCTTAAATAACGAAACTCACCGAAGATCCTGGGCCAGCGGAACCAAATTGTACTGGATAGCTCTGGCTATCTGTGATCCCCCCCCCCCTTCCTCAGCATGCCTGTCCAAGTCCTTGGGGGCTTTTGCCAAATAATGGTCATGGCCGCTTAGCATGGCCTGCTAATTGTGCCAAAAATAAAATGAGAGACAGATGCGCAAAAACTCTTGCCGGTCCCAGCGGAGAGGCAGGTAATGGCTTCATCTCAGCCCTCACAGCACAGCTGGACACTATAACGGGGGGGGGGATCATTTGGGGGGGTCGCCGGTGCTCTTTCTTCATCCATAACATACTTGAGATCCACATGCTGTTCCTGGGCATCTGCTAGAAAACTCTAACGGACCTAAGACCCAGCGATAGGCCGGAAATGGGCAGCAGCACCGGCGGAGTTTGAGCCCAAACACCCCAAGCATTGGGCTCCAGCCAGTGGTGCCCAAAGTGAAGGCACCAGTACACAGGTCACAAGGGGGTCATTTTACTGGGGCCAAAGGGAAGCTAAACCAATTTGGGGGTGGGGGGGGCAAAGGTGAGGGACAGCAATAACCAATCGATCAATACAGAGGAAAAAAAAAGGAATAACATGATTTGGAGAGGAGAAGAGATTCTGCCTGATAACGCCTCACACACGTACACAGGCCCAGCATCCCACCCCTGCAGACAGCGCTGACACGGCGAGGATGCTTTCTGACGCAAAACGCATTACAATCAGAGTGGGGGCGGTGATCCAGCGCTGCTTCCAGTCAAACATCTCGAGAATAAGACAAGAAACGCGACGCGCAAAATGTAACCGAGAAAGTCTAC
>JAODLD010000124.1:7262543-7276154 GCA_026781065.1 Mormyrops boulengeri
CCCCCCCCCCCCCCCCCCCCCCCCCCGCCCCCCCCCCCCCCCCCCCCCCCCCCCCCCACCGCAAGAGGCGGGACCTGCACGGGACTCCCTTGTGGCTCATGCAAACCCGGTACTGTACCTGGTCTTGACCCACCAGAAGGGTTTAAATTCACCCAGGACTTGGTGATTCCCCAAAACAAACCTCACTGGGGCAAGTTGGTTGACGCATTTCCTGGTAGGCCAAGCACCCCCCCCAAAATCACTGCATTTACTTCATTCCTCTCCTTTGCAATGAAGACAATCATTTAAGAAATTATTTTAAACTGCTGAACCATCAAATTCTCCGGACCCTAGGCCTGGGCCACCTTCGTGAGCAAGGAGGTCGAGAGTGAGCGGACACGGGTTTGACACGGATCGCACACGGGGGCCACGACAGCTGTGCAGGATCAATCACGGATCGATCACTCCATTGCCGTCTCCTAGCTTCATTTGCAATCAAAGAGTTCCCCCCACCCTGATCTTAATCACATCCATCTACCCGTGGCAACACTGCAATCAATTCCACAAGGAGAATCACGAGGTGAGAGGAAGCACGACGGACCCCCAAAAATCACTCGCCCTTCATCTCCTTTCACAAATAACACCACCACAGTTTTATTCCAATTTATTACCAAGCCTTCAAAGTACACCAAACCAAAATAAAGAGAAGACGATTAAAAAAATAATAATAATAATAATTCTACAATCAAATTAGTCTTGCTGTACACTGAGCGTTGAAGGGAAATTATCTGCAGCAGTAGTATGTATGTAGGTGATTAATTCACGATTCATACAAGCACAATAGACAGCATGTTATGACAGAGGCTGCGACACTACGTCAGGCATGCAAACTTAAGCAGCACGATTCAAAAAGATGCAAACACAACAATTTAAACTAAACCAAAGGCCCTACTCTGTACTTAACTCTGACATGTACAATTTCCCAAGTGTGTACAGAATGTACAATGTCACTATGCATTGATACAGGACTTGGTTTAAATTGTAAACCTTAAACCCATCTGGACACTGTTAAACACACCAGGTAGTAAGATCTCCATAAATCGAATTCAGTAAATGACTTTACTGCTCTGTTTAATGTAGCTCAGCGCAGACCCACAATACAGGGCGTCTAGAATCCCGCGTAACGGTACACACCTGTGTTGGACCGCCGGCGGATGCCGAAGTCCCAGCTGGAGGTTATGTCGACGGACTGGGAGAGGTCGCAGGAGCCGGTCTCTGAGCCCGAGTCACTCTGTGGCCCGGGATCCGACTGCCCACCTCCACCTGGCGCGACCAACGACAGGCACCTCTCCAGGTCCACATCATGGTCAATTAGGACCATCTCACACATTCCGGTGTCGTCGCTGGTCACGTGAGACTGCCTGATGTGTGCCAGGATGATGGCGGGATTGTCCAGAAAAGCCATCCTCTCTCTCACACTCTCTGTCTCAATACAGAGGCAACAATCTAGTGTGAAAAATCAGAATTTCCTCTGCGACGGCGTCGTCTCTTTCTTCTGTGCGAGATTATTTTCTCCTTTCCAAGTTGTACCATGTGTGCCAACCTGTCAGGAAGAAAGGAATGAAGAGCGTTTTCATGCCCGCTGACCAGGCTGTGTTCCATCACTCACAATTTCTCATGCTTCAGCAACAGAAGACCTTAAATTGCAGTGCTGCCGACGCAACGTCTTAACTGCAACGCTCTCACTCAGCTGTGAGCCTTATAATGGGGTAGTGTGTTCCTGATGAACACATCTACCGTACATCACATGGTGCTCAAAAGAGGGATGAGATACACATAACAAACAAATGAGTTCCAAGTCGGAGCAGAGTCTTTACCGAGAAACATACCAAATACCTTCTCTTTGAATAATGACACAAATACAACCAAATCACCAGAAGAACCAGCGTGTCTTGGGAAAAGTCCTTCCTCAAGAACACCAATGCTACAAAAAGTCAATAAACTCCCAATCAGAACTGACAATCACCCATCACAATGGCTGTAGAAATGTCACCTTACAGGTATTTAACATGGTTAGCACAAAGGTGAGCTATGGTTTTCACCTAAGAGCGGAAAAAGGGGGACAGTCTGGGGTGATTTATTCTTTAAGTCAAAAAATCAGGCAAGATCAGAGGTGCTTGATTTAGACACAGCCGCATGACTTAAACCCCAACACTGAATGGCTTTGTCTTCACACTAATGGGTGCGACTGTAAAACAAACCGTCCTTAAAAAGTAGCTCACTATTTACTTAAGAAATCCCTTCACAGATTCGAAAACCCATATGCATATATATTTATGTTAATTACAAAAAAACACACTGATAGGCATTTGCACAGCCAGGCTATAAAGAGAGCTCACCCCTATTTTCTTTACTTAAACCATAAACCGCTCCCATCGCACTCCAGCGCGAGCCATTACATAAATGTAGGGAAATGCTAATCTGCTAATTAACAGACTAATTAGGTAATTACCGCTTTGCAGGGGGATGCGTAAATGAAATATGACAACGAGGTCGCCGCATTTCATGGCGCTCTCGGGTTTTTTCAGCTGTCGCCGTGGCAATACAACATCAATTTAAGCAGATGACAAAGCACTGTCGCTTCGCATTGGCGCGACGCACCAGCGCGCCTGACAGCGCGCTCTGCCTTCAAAGACTTCATTTTATTAGCACCGACGTGGGGAGGGGAACTGCTGGAGCAGACTCTCCGTTTCTGCTGCCGGAGAGGGATTTCGTTTCACATCAGGTGCCTCTTTACCTTGGGAAAGGGGGCCCGAACCCCAGGGAAGGTTCCTGAGGACCCGCTTTTTTATAGCTGGACTTGACCGGAGACACATTCCGTGTTCTAGTTACGGTTCCAGGTTTTTTGGGAGCAGAGAGGAAAAACACAAACACGCTGTAGACAAGGAGAGGATGGAAATCAGGGAGCCTGCAGAGACCTGGCCTCAGCTACCACAGCGCAGGAAGAACCCGACTCCAAAATCAAATAAAAGCCAATCCCGCCGAGACAGTGTCCCTCAACCCACACGACCACCCCCTGAGAACACACACATTTTTGCTCCCTTCCTGTTCCTAAAACACCTGTACCATGTTTTCAGAAGCCCTTGATTATCTGGGAGGAAGCAAAAATGTGGACTGTCTGGTGGACTGGGTTGAAAAAGACCGCATCAAGCTGGGCACTCACACATCATCCATATCAGGATAGTTGCTACAGGCATGACTTCAGCAAATGATCACCAGTGTTTACAACACCACCTGCATGGTTATGACTTCATTTCAGAAGAGGCCTATGCAAATACACTGTCCAATCTCAATCACTTGACAGGCATTTCTGGCTTTTACCCAGTACAGGTCGCAAAGAAGTCTGTTCTAGAAGAACACGCACCCCATATGCAATGTCCACTGCAGGACTTACGGACAGATGGATGGATGGATGGATGGATGGACGGACGGATGGACAGACGGACGGACGGACAGACACACACAACTAACAGAACTTCTCTCAGCCTGAGCTGAGGCCCTTGACATATGAGAATACAGCAGAATCTGTTGAGCTACCATATCACACTATATAACCTCCCTACCAGGAGCCGCTTACTAAATCTGGACATAACAGCAGCTCAGGATAACTACCATTCTGTGGTCAGGTGACCTTAATCTTTAAATCAGCACCTGAAAGCTCCTGTGTCCGAGTCACAGACTGTTAAACACTTAAGGTATCCCTTAGGACGAAGCCTCATCAGCCTTCTAAGCAATATTACGGAAGGTACAGTCAAGGTCACCGCCTCAAATCCCAGAAGAAGGCCTGCTCAAGCCACCTCTGACCAGGTACTTAACCTGAACCGCTCCGGCCGCAGACCTGGGTAAAGTGGTTCTGACAATAGTGTTGACTAAGCAAGTAAATGCAATGTGTCATCACTTACAGTAAAGGCACAGGGTCAGGAGCCCTCTGGAGTCAGGTTAAGCCGCAGTACAATAGCTGCTTATCGCAGTTAGAAGCTGACACACTGAAATGCGCTCTGGCAGCCATGTCTAACAGAACTGGCTCCAAAAGCCAGATCTCTAAACATATACTGAAATTCAGATACTTCAAAGGAACACAGTTGAATGCAACAATACTGAGTGATTATACAAAAGACATGGCAGCATTCAACAAAATCTCTTCCAAATCTTTCCACGCAACTATAAATTGACCAATAGCTGAGAGGGGTGCGGAGTCTTAATGTCTTGGTAAAATGTCTGAAAAAAATCTGGATCTCACACTCCTTAACGAAAACAGTGGGACTCAGAATATGAATTCAGCCAAAAACACCTCCAGGCACGATATGATAATTCTATTTTCTTCAACAATCTAAATTAACACCGGCCAATAAATAAGAAGAAAATATTTACAGTTTAAGGGTTCCAGTTCCTGATTTTATCAAACGCAACAGGAAAAGGCAAGAGCCATACTGGCCTTGCTGAAGCTCAGCTAAAAGATACGCCAGCAACAAACATAAATAACCATGACAACCAGTGACGGGCTTTTGGAATCCATCTCGCTCTGCCAACAATAAGAGACTTTTTTGTTAAACTGAAGCAGTATGGGTGTTAACAGATGGTTAAGTAATTCCTTCCAAACCGAAGCAGCTTCCTGAAGTTCAGAGTTAATTTCTGAAATTATGATCATAGACAGTGGTCAAAGGTTGCAGTTAAAGTTGTCTGGCCCGAACTATATTTGCACAACCATGATTGTCTGTTGTTTTTGGTATTCCAAATTTAGATTGCACTAATTTCCAAAGGTATAAGTGGATTAATGAACCCCATAAAAGCAGATCAATGAAACCCCTGATCATATATACACAGAACAAACAGTTTATCAAAGAGTGCAGTAAATCTGAATAATCATTAAAAACAGGAGGAAAATTTTTTTTAAACTGCCAGCCCAATGAATGTTTAAGTAAACACAGCTTATCGAAAGTATGCAAATCGCAGCTCTCAACTGATCAAAATATGTATGACAGAGCACTCTCTGCCAATGTTCTGTAAGATGTTCTCAAACGATGTTTTTAAACGGCGCATTATTCAAAGTGAAACACCAGCACTGCTCAAGAGATCCTCAATTCCATGAGACCACTAATCATTGACTTACTGACTTAATGTGATCAAAGTTGAAACAGCAGTAAATACTGCATACTAATGGTCATTCAGTTGTTTACCAAGCTGTTGACCAATAGGCCTATTTGTTCCATGAAATTCCCACTCTTTTTTTATGCCGTGGATCCATGTCGTGCTATACTAAGACAATCATATAAAATAATCAATAAACAGTAAACATGCCGAGAGATTATTTAGACAGCACTGTAATAACAGCCCAAGAGTGATAAAATGAGCGCGATGGTCACGCAAATTTCGTTTAATGCATGCAAAATCCTGTTCATTAGTAAAGGACATCCAAGCAATTTCATTCTGGACGTTTTCTTCGTGCATGTTTACTATAAATGGATCCGCCTGATGTGAAAATTGAGTGAATTCATGTAGCCAGCTTTCGGTTGCATTTCTATGTTCATGGCTTGAAAACAAGCGTTATGCAAGTCTCAAATATTTGCATAAAACAGAGTAACTATACCGTAAATATAGCAGCGACAACCTATAAGACGCAATGAGTAGATCTACCATTGCATTATATGATATTATTATATATCTAAACTACTACCTTAACGGTAGTACTGACGCCTGAACCGTGACAGGCACTGTTTACATGTCAAACACACAGACATGCAAGGCTGGTTGACTAGCCCAGGGTGGACATATTTCATTTTAAATCGAAGAAAACCATGTAATTAAATGTTTCGTCTTATGATTAAGAGACTTGTTAATTGTCCACCACGGCGGCATCGGGCCAGGAGAGCGGCTGACAAGCGAGCGGGCGCGACCGCGACCCAGGCGGCCTAGGTAGCACCGGGCGGGCTGGCGAATGAGTGTTTGTTTCCCCCAAAAACATTACCTTCCGGTATAAATTATTTCCGACGGGACTAGACTCATATTCACCGCTGAATGCGACTAACTAGGCAAATGGTGTAACCGGGCGAAGCACTTCGCCGGGCCTCGCGCGGCCAAAGGCGCTCCGGCTAACCTCGGCAAGCCGGCCAGCGCCAGCCGACAGCTCCCACGTACCGCCACGCATGCCTTACGTCCGAAGGAGGAAGGGGTCCACGGGCGGCTGTGTCAGGCGTGCGCATCCACCACCAGGGCAGCTCATCTCACATCTCAGTAATATCTGCGAGACGGCAGCCTAGTGGTTACAGAATAACGGCCAGATCCGTGAAAGCGCATTTCCTCTGTTGCCTTCCTGCTGCCGTTACCGCTGGTCTAACTTGATACAGGAAGTGCATTGTTAGTTATGGAGAACACCGAATAGGAGACGCGAATATATTTGATTGACATCTCGTTGAGCCAGTAAAATTTGAGTATTTTTGGACGGATGCCAACTTTAACCAATCGGACTGCCGACTACGACGGTCAAAGGTGGGATTTCAGCGAACCGCCACTATGTTAAAGTGGACGAATAATACAATGTAATTATTGTTTTTTTATGTTGTGTGCTGAGCGGTGTATAATCCGTTTGTATTTGGTGTACGTTGCCTTGCGTACCCTCGGCTTGTTTTAAATAAATTTATAATTCAGATGATATTGTGATTAACTATATGAAGAATTACTTTAAAACAGGTTACGAATTTCATGTATATATAAAAATTTATCGTCACATTTCTACGTTATACCGTAAATATTCATGAATAAATACAAGTAAAACTTTTAAACCTGGCTTATAGAATTTCTATTAAAATGAAAGACAAAACAACGGCTATACAGGCTAATTACTGGTTTAAAACATAGGCCTACTGTAAGAAATCTGATATAAGGTGTTATTTTAATTCTAAATGTACAGATAAATGAAATTTGCCTGTTAGAGGTTGGCAATATCATCATGGGAGCCTCGAATTGGTTCTCATGTGTTAAGTGCTCCACAATGCTGTTCAATTTGTACCTTATCTTTAAGACCCATACCACTACAGACTACAGACCCCCCCGCCCTTCAAACCAGACCAGGATAAGGATATATGTAAAAGTATGTATTGACTCATTCCGTTGTTTAGAATTATTCATACGTTATTGTCCAAGTTCCACATGTGTCTATTTTACCATGCTACTTCATCGATTGTGGCTGAGCTACCACAATACAATTTTGCAATAAAACGTGAGCTTTCCTGATGTTTTCTCTTTTTTTCATCAGACAGCGCAGCAAAATGAAACGCTCCGAAGGACCCCGCAGAACCACAGCGAAGTGGAGCCATGGCGGCCAGTGTGCTCTCCCCTTGACAGGTATCCTGTGTGGCCTGACAGCTCTGTATTCCAGTGACACATGCGGAGCTGCCGCGAGACCCCTGTTCATTCAGCCTTGGAGCGCGCGCTGAGCTGGTATCTCAAGGTCAAGTGTGGGGAAAAAAACGAACTCAGCAACTCCAGATTAGAAGTGCAAAAAATTATATATATTCTATTTTCCTGAGTGACAACTCTACAGGCAAATACAAGAGACAAATATATATATATATAATTGTGATTCATTTTTATACAGGTTATACAGTACTATAGACATAGGTAAATAGTATGAATCTTTTGTACACATTACAAACCCCTAAAATATGAACTATGTATAGAGCTAGTGCATATAGAGTGAGAGTAATGTATTGTGCATTATGTCTGTCTCACTACTTATAATTCATTGTATTTGATTTTTTTATTGACAGTGCACTAAAAGCCTTACATGTGGCATGCTTACATGGTTTCTATCACTAATCAGTGTTCTTTGACTGTATTGCCTCTGAACACAATTATATATGAATAAAATCAAACAATTATTTCAATAAATCAAACAAAATTGTCGTTATTAAAATGATATGATTTTAGAGATCCGTAAATGAATGGCCTGGTTTTCATAGTTCACTGTAACTTCCTTGGGTTCCTCTGTTCTGTCTTTCCATGACGCAGCTTACGACCGGGAGGATGACTACATTGTTACCACTGGTGTCATTGCAAAAAAAAAAAAAGCAAACATAAAAACTGACTAATACACAATCCAAACATCCTGCTGCACCATTTAATCAATCGCCTAAGCAGCTGAATCAATATAAATTCCTATTAGTTTAAACACACTGGCCGCGATAAATCTTAGCATGTTGATTGGAAGGCATTCTGCAGACCAATTCAGCTGCCGTGTGTTTGTTTATGACCACACAGTTAAATAAAAACTCACTCTCTAAAAAAATTATATTAAATCCTATACGACGTCTACAAAAGTGATTGTGCATCTAGATATGTTTGTTTATCCCAGACTGTTTTACTAGGTCTACCTCTTTTCTCGAGGAGATTATAGAGACTGATTCTCTGTTGCATTTGGCAGCTGTGACAAACAACAGGATATTGTAAAAAAAAAAGGTGCATATACTGTATTAATGGGTCAAAATTTCAAGTGCAATATATGCCAGCTGACTTTCATTAAAAATAAAAAGCAATTAATTAAAATATATCATTACCTAAAATTAACATTTGATATCGTGCATCCGCATCTTCCTGCTAAATGCTTTCTCTCTGGTTTTATATTGCTTTTACAGTTAATGCCATATTTACAGAATTCCTTACAGAGTCAGGACATGTCGTGGAAAGGGATTTTTTTTTCAGCCAGATGGATAGAGGGATGGATTTACTTACGTATTCATTCATTTCACCCCAGTCCTTCTTCTGACAGCCCGTATAAATAAATGAGCGAAGCACCGCAGGTTCACTGCTCCAAGCGATCACCGTCTCTCAGTGTGCGCGAGTATTTTTGAGAAGTACACAGTTTAAAAAGAAATGTCGTGGAACCAGCTTACTAGAGGCTATTGTGTTGCAACACACAAAATGCAAAATTTGCAAAAGACGTAAAATGTATTTAAACTTCATGTTCCTTGTATATCTCTCAGACAAGAACTATAAATATATTAAAATATTCTATTTAAGCCCCTTTATTTTCATTATAAATTATTGTAAATTAACTGCCAATATCTTTTAACGCTGAATAATTAATACCGGATATGCGCGTTTTTCATTTGACAAATGATTTGACCAGTCTTTGTACCTGTAGGAAATCTGACGGCCATATACAGTGTTCTTATTTCATTCAATCATTTTTATTGCATCCAACAAAACGTGTTTTATACACAGCACAAACTGTAACTAGTTTATCCAAAAATAAACGGCTTATTATCATTTGCATGAAAAAGCGGGATTGTATAAGCATTCAGTTGTTTAGAAATAACAAGCTTTTGCAGAATATCAAATATGTTAAGTGTATCTGAAAACAGACGGCAACAAACAGTATAAATAGATAATCAAGAATATTTACAACACAACAATAAACATAGTATTTCGCTTCACGTATTGATGAAAACGCTGGCTGTATTGTAGAATAACATTGTAGCGCATGCATTAAGAATTCGAGGCATGGAATGGATACAGGGATTAGCGTAACAAACTATTTAAACTATCCAACTCAAAAGTTTCGGAGCGCTATGAGAACAGTTTTCAGGTTTTCCGCCACTGATGATACGGCTCTCATTGTATTGGCAGCGAAGCGTTGTTGGCTTTGGAAATACAAAAGACATAAAGCACGAAGACATCACGCTGACGGCTCCCTGGAAGGCAGCTAGGAAAAAAACACCCGCATTATTACGAAAAGTAATAAAACGCGTTTAAATACCCACAACAAAAAGTTTGTTTTTATTTCCCAAGGCTGAGTGAAGCCAGCAGAGTAAACACTGTATCATTGCATCCGCAAGGTGCTCCGAGGCCCCTCGCTGCTACCATAGCAACTGACAAAGAGAAAACAGCAGCGCCGCCTGCATGTGTGGTCGATGTCACCCCTGGCAACAGCCAATGGGAAGTTCCCTGACGATTCGCACAACCACGTTGAGGGTAGCGGGTCCTCAGGGTGGGTTTAAGATCCGAACGTATCGCGACGATAGGAAAGCTTGCCCGTCAGTTCAGCGCCACAAAGCGTGGATTGGCGCAGCAGCGCTCATCTCCCGACGCTGTAATATGGCTTCTTCGGGTCTACCTTGTGGGTAAGGCTCGGTGGAGGACATTACCACTGGCTTTTGAAGCGGGCAGCTCGGGCGATTCGTTTTCCCAAACGAAAAGCGTAACAATAGTCGGGGTTTCAAGTCTGCGGACTCGGTTTTGACTTCCTTTGCAGAACTGGAGACGTTTTCAAGGAGTTTAATGTGAAGGTATTTTTGCACTAATCTCAAGCGAAGTAAAAGAGGAGGGACAGGTGTTTGTTAAGATACTGATCGTGCAGTTTGTTATTAAGAACAATTTAATCTGTATTAGAGTTGGTTCTGTTCCTAGAAAAGGACTCAACGTCCCCTCTGTTGGGCGGACCCTTGATTTCGATTTTGTGGGTTAGTCCTTTTCCCCTTACCCTGTTCTGAGACGTCTGCGCCGACTGAGTGTTATTGGCAGATTGTCAATTGCTCAGTACCACTGCCGTCACATAACTTAAAGCACACGCGGGTTGATGATTCGCCTCATAAATGTCAACGGCTGTACGCCTTTTGCGCATTTTTACAGCCTTTAATCGATTTTGGCAGACGGATTTTTGCAGTTTTTTAACCCGAAGAACTTTTTCAAAACATTTCTGTATTTTTATTCTTCCAGCATTGCCTATGATTGTCAATCATTCACATGCATTCTATTTTTTGCATTTTTTTGTGAATTTCAATATTTTGAATTCGATCGAAATCACCACTGTTGGTCACGATTGTTGTATGTTTTAATTTAATTTTTATTTTTAAATTTACCATTAAGGCTTTGATTTTTTTTTACGCCAGTTGTCTTCATAAGTGCTGGATCCGAATTATATAAATGGAGATGATTTGTACAAGTTCGCAAGACAATTTAGTCAAGAGGACGGAATTAATAAAATACAGATATTAAAATTGCGAGGAGGTAAAGAACTAATACAAGACACCAAATAAGACGATTCTAACGGGATCAAAAGAGCAGAAGCTATCATTTTAATACTGAAATTATGCATTTATAGCAGAATATAGGCAATATATACAGGACACTTACGGCCACAAATGTAAGGTGTGCATTTATATGTTTAACGAGGACATTTTTTTCCCAAGAAAAAGTAATTGCTTCCACACGCGTTTTTTTCTTTGCCGTTAGTTACGGTAAATAAATGCATCGGTATTTTTCTTATTTTTTTACATGATCTAAATATTCCCCATTCGTTTTTCTTGCCTTCATAAAGGAATTACGTTTGCATGTGATTGAATATATACAAAGTCTTCTTTTTCGTGGCTCGAGGAGAACGCATTGATTGCGTTGCGGCAGACTATGGACGATCAGACGCGGATGATGCAGGCTCTCGGCGGTGTCAGCCTGGGGGGACACGCGGTGCAGGGCGGCATGCAGCTGCCACCTCCGCTCGGACACGATGGCATGGACGGAGACGGCAGAAAGCAAGACATCGGGGACATTCTGCATCAAATCATGACCATAACTGACCAAAGTCTGGACGAGGCGCAAGCAAAGTTGGTGCTTTTTATGCATTATTTCAATAAGCATTGGTTATTGCGTAAAGCAGTAGGTTATTGTGTTGATTTTTGTTTGCTACACTGATATATTGGCGTTTTATTGTAGCTCACAGAAAAAGACGCCTAGGAATGAATGCACACCGGTGATCGTTTGATTTTTTTCCCAAAAGTAAAAAAGTATAAAGCAAATGAGTTCATAACACAAGCTGTCGCATATATAATCGTGACCACGTAATGTCGACTCAGCCTTTACGTGCCCTTTTGACTTGGGTTTGACCAAAAGTTCAACTGGTGTAGTTTTGAAATGTCGAAATTTTTTTACCGTGATGTCATCAATGTTGTAGAATCACTACTGCTGTCCAAGACCGATTATTCAGTGATTCACTTAATAAATCAGTTTCATGTCTCATATTTATCTTATTGGAGTAGCCCATACCGATTGCTAATCAGTTGGGAAATGAGTAAATTTTGGTTATTTCTCAATCAGTAAGTTCAAAAGGCCACTTTGAAAAATCGTACTTTCTGCTGAACGAGAGAACATGTAGAGTTGCTCATTTCAACTAAAGTCTGCAGGTTCATATTTGTTATACTGCGATTAAAGTTACCTAAAAACATTTAATTTCACATCTAGTCGGCAATTGTCTATTGAATTGTTTAGAAATTGAATTGATCGCAGTCTATGCACACCCACAGCGGTTAAATTAAGAATCCATTGTATTAAAACTCATTTGTAGCTGTATATCTTTATCTGTATATTATTGGTTTTGTTTTAAACTGAAACAGGAAACATGGACTGAACTGCCACAGAATGAAACCGGCGCTCTTCAGTGTGCTCTGTGAGATAAAAGAGAAAACAGGTAAGAGTTTTGAGTTTTTTCTTTTTTTACGGAAAAAAAAATTGGGGAGATGGATAGTTGGTATTAGAGGAAGTCTTCACTCTGTCCGGTAAAAAAGCAAATGCACAACGGCATCTTTGTTTTATTTTATTTGTTGTCCTTACAAATTTTTCACAGCGTTTTTCCTTAAAATTCAATCAAATTCAGTCTTTGATCTGTTCAAACCAGGGATCGTCATCCTGTCCGTACACGGACAAACGTGCCCGTGACAGGACTCGTCTATGTCCGTGGCAAGATGTTTTAACTGAGAAAAAAAAATACGTAGGCTACATTTTTAATACTCTGTCCTTGGTTTAAAAAAATGCGTTTTTGATTCAAACGTCCGTCCGAATTCGCCATGGTGATGACCTCTGGTTCCGTGGAGGTAGATGTGGTGGTCAGCGTCGTCAAGGCATCTAGACCGTGATGTCTGTGAAGAGAAGGGGGGGGGGGGGGTGCTGAAATCCAGATTCCCTCCACCCTGACAGCTAATTTCATAAACAGCCGGTGACACGAGAAGGAAACGGGGGTGACACGCATTTTCTTATCTGCGTTATTTCCGAAATGCGTTAAGACGACGCCATTTAGCGTGATATTAACCGGTATACCGTGAGCAAAGCGTCAGTTTTCCTGATCCAAAGAAAGGGGGACAGAAACGTTGCCTAAGACTTCTAGTGCCGTTCGGTTTACTTTTACATTTAACTAGTCACTGTCTTGTAATGGGAGAATTTCTATTACCACACATAAAGGGATATTGGTTGATATCTGAATGGGGGAAAACGTAATTCAGGCCAAACTGCTGCTGTTCACAATTTGAAATATTGCCCGTTAGAACTGCACCTTTCGTAATCGTCGGATCCACGTCAACCCAGAAAATATTTATTTAACCTCAGTATTTTTCTAAGTTTTAAACATTGCGTAGTATGCTTGTTAATATGTTTAGAGTAGGCCTATAGTAAAGTTTAGAGTAAACATACTTCTGTTTGATAGACCTATTCAACATCAGACATGAAAGGTGAGTATAGTGAGGACTGTAATTAGTTCGTATGTGGAATAGCAATCACTACAGGGTGTCGGGTCAGGACAGCAATTATGTG
>JAODLD010000124.1:7276254-7290861 GCA_026781065.1 Mormyrops boulengeri
CATGCCAACAGATTAATTAGAAAAACTAGGTTGCAGGGCTGAGAACTCATAAATTAACAGTCTTTTGTACAGTGAGCATGAAAATACCAACAGAAATTACGCCATCGACGTGTATGAAGACTTTGCATTATTAAAGCGATTAAAAAGCACCGCGGCGTTTTAGATTTAACTCAGAGCCATGAGAGCCGAAGTGCAGTCCGAACCTTTTACATCTCAGACACAAAGTTTACGGTGTGATTTATGAACGCCTCTTTGCTACGGGGGAATGAATAGACCGTAAGTACAGAGAAGGAAGCAGCCATTACTTTATAAAAGGAGACGAAGCAAACTGGCCTTTTTCGGTTAAGCGTTGTGCAAATAGGCTATGTGAGTTTTAAATGTCAGAAATCTATAATTGCTGCAGTCTAATCATTGCAACATTGCAGCGACGGAGCAGGGGGTAATTTCTGTATAAGTTGCATGGATGTTTCTCTGGATTTCGGGGATATTAGTTTAACCCGGGCTTGCAAAAGTGGCGTAGTCGACATCGCCGAAAGTCACCGACTGGCCAGTAACCTGAGTCACGGGCAACAAGCGAGAAAAGGTTCGCGGCTTTGGGTTCTTGGACTGCTGTTTGAAACTTTCTTTTATTTCTCGGTGGAAATGAAATTATCCGAGATATCCGGAATTGCTAAAATGTAGATTGTAATTTAAATAAACAAACGCATTTCTTCTACACACGGTCTGATATCACATTAAAATATTAATCTTATTTCCATTTGCAAGACCACATATTGGGGATGTGAGTCCGTTCAGGTCATAACCGCAAAAGTATATCATTCCAATAAACCCGAAGTTAACAGGTAACAAACCCCGTTTTAAGCTGAAAAACACGCTTCCACCGTTTTATGGTTATTACAGTTTTACTAGGATTGTTCTCAGTAACCCATACTGGATGTTTTTTTTTTACTGTCTTAGTAATTTCTTTTTAAATTGTGCGCTAGTCAGGATTTAGCAATAAACGATTTAACGGATTTTACGCAGGCGGTGTAAACTCTGGTGTCAGCAGACTTATAAACCCCAAGCTTGCTTGATCCTAATTATTTTTTGGAATGTTCATATGAATATCGTTTATCTATCGGCTACATCGTAAATAATATATTGGTAGCGTAATTAATATATATATATATATATCCTACACTTATTAAATATCATATATATGAACTAGGTTTTAGAAACTAAACTCAACAATTTAAACTCGTCGTTTTAGTTCTCAATTAAGTATTATTATTACTTTTATCACTCATTTTTATATCTTCTATAATTTTAAAGGAATAAGGTACAGGAAGTTAACAGGCTGTCAGTGTTGTAACACGGCTGGTGCGGCTCATTTATGGTCTGGTCCGCGTTTTCATGTTTTCTTTTTGGAAGTGTATGTTATTCCGAGCACATCGGGTCATGGACGTTTAAAGCCATGGACTTGGAAGGTTGCTAGATCAAGTCCCAGAAGGGACCCGAGTTAGCCGCTTCACCTGAGTGAACGCGAGCAATTACACGGCTGTGTAAACGGATACAATGGTCTGTTGCTGCGGATGAAAACAAAGTAACAGCAGCTACACGGCACTACGTTTGCGTGTTTTCTCTCTGCAGCGGCGTCCATGGTAGTATTGCAGGTTTACAAGCTGCGTGACACTAGATATAGACTCGGAGAAGATTATAAAAACGTAATGAACTTCTAGGTTGCTGGGGTCCGGTGGTGCGTGGTGTTTTTTATGTCTGCTAGGAATGGTGGGGGGGGGGGAGGCGGTGGAGAGGAGGTGGGAAAATGGTGTCTAAACGCTTTAGCCGCGGGGCGACAGCCCGTAGCAACGACTATAAGCCGCCAGACGCTAGGCCGAAGGCTGGGGGGAGATGGGGGGCGAAGAGAATGAGCAGATAGAGAGAGAAGATCTCGCTTTAGTGGTGGTCGCTGTGCTGGTGGAGTCGTACATTGTTGTCCACAGTGTGAATCGTTTTCCTGACAAGTAATAGAATTTTACCTTATCTTGATGATGAGTTTCACATTGCCTTCCTTATCTCTACAGGCAGACAGTATATAGACACTGTACGGTCTTGATTTGGCCTATGTGGATGTTTATATGTATATCACAATATCAGTTCAAGTGTCGCTGGTAGCATATATGTAATAACTGTATATATGCAACAAATTGCGCTAGTTTTGTCTTAATACAATTTTTATTTATGACTTTTTGTTTATGGACAATTCCTCTGATAAGTACTGTGTATTTTAACATCTGGATGAAAATGATACGCCTATATATACAGTTAAATGTATAAGTGCGATATATAATATACTTACATACATTTTCATGGAGAACCAAATTTTCTGGAAAAATGAATCACGAGTCTCCTTAAATTAACAGATATAAATCTCAGTTACATTTTCCCTGACTACACTGTACGCATTCGGTTATTTTATTGAAGCAGTTTTTAAAAGCACGTGGAAGCACATTTATCTGGAAAAAAACACTTCCATATATAGAGAAGTACTGTGAGTGGAGAGTGTTAGCAAAGTGCTTAATAAGTGTTTAAAAGTGCTCACGCTGAGATTTTTAACTGTAGATTGCTATTCTGAATCACAAGACCACCTGTGGTGATTACCTTTACACGTATAGTTTTGTCCGTAATTAAAAGATATTGCTTCATTTTTATTAATGCATTATTTGAATGTTCATAAAGAGCATAGTCTCTAAGTATACAAATTATCTTAATGACTTGTTTGCTCGGTATATTGTTTTAATCTCCTGTAATCCTAATTTGAAGGGTATTTCTTTTTTTTAAAGTTTAAACACTATAATTTTGAAATGGTACAAAAACAGTGGTCAAAAAGTTTATATAAGTGTGCTTTTTATAGATTTTTTTTAAAAACCATGTTGCCATCAGCAATGTCTAGTGTGAAGTGTGTGTTTATTTTATTTTTAAAGAGGTATTCTTGGTAAATAGCACACATTCTCTGGGTTTGTTTAGCAAATTGTGTCTCTGTGGGAACACTGTTTGTACAGCAGTCCTCCAAAAGGACAGGGTTATGTCCCGTATGGATGGTGATAAGCCTGGTTTCTGTTGATAAAACACCCGGCTTATATAGCAGAGCTCTTTGTGCGCGCTGCGCGCGCGCGCGTGTATGTGTGTGTGTGTGTGTGTGTGCACGCGTGTGCGCACGTTTATCAACATGCTTAACATTTACAAAGGAGCACGACTTAGCCTTTTCTATTTTTATAGTCTCTTACTTTTAAAGTAAATCCTGCAGATTAACAGAGTTGGTACTTCTAAATGTGAATACTCGTACATTTTTGTGCAGACGCGAGCATATTTAACTTAGGCGACTCGTTTGCTGGCTGTATATATCAGAGTTATATGAACTGAGCAGATAGAGAGGATAAACTGTAACACCTAATCTAACATTAATCTCCTGAGGAAAGAGAGAAAAAGATGTTATCTGCTTCTTCTGGAATGGCTTTCTGCGCGGTTTTATCGTTCCAGACCTTAGTATTTTGATCATTTCCGTCTGACTTGTGCGAAAACAAAAGCGATTAATAAACTGTAAAATATAAACGAGTAAAATGTGCAGGGAGTTAATAAAAATATACCCAGCAGTGAATTTTGATTTCATTTTTATTGATGTTAGTATGATATGGAACGGCCAGCCCTTAGGGATAAATGTCTGTTATTGTATGTTCGGTACAAATATCTTAAAATTGAACATTTCATTTGAATCCTAGCCATTCGTATTGGGGCTCGCGCGTCCATACGCACGCGACGGCCTGCTTGTATGCGGCGGACTGTACGAGTGTGCGCGTGCACATGTTTCTGTTGTGGGGGTGTGTGACGGAGGGAAAAAAGATGGTGGCAGAAAATAAAAGGGGCAAATAAATAAGGAGTGTTATTACAGGTTGGGGTGCGGGGGAGCTATTAACAGCATCCAGTAACTGCTGGGTCATAGTGCTGGCTAATTAAAAAGGTCTGGGGGGGGGGGCTCAGAATGAGGGAACAGAGAGAAAAACTTAGCAGCCCCCGGGAAAGAGTGCCAGTGCCACTGTCGCTGGCTGCCTCTGTCCATGCAGCACACAGCTCTCCACTCAAGAGTCCCTGTGGCATTATCAAGGGGGCAGGTCACGCCCCCCACCCACTCCAAACTCGTCTCTTTTCCCATTAAACTACATCGCAGTTGAATACGTCCAGCCCTGGACCGGAACACATTCTCCATTCCGCAGATACACCGCTTAGCCGTCACCACAGACTGCACGAGGACCAAAGGACCAAAGGTGAAAGGTCAAATACCAGAGTAAAGAATGTACTTCTGTTCATCTACCAGCAAAAGTTCAGCGAGACAGTGAGGTACTTAAAATGTGTGTGTCCAGGGAATACATAGAAATTGTAGCCTTTCTACTGTATGTTGTGTTGGATAAAAGTATAAGATAATAATATTTATAATAATGTTAATAGTCATAATACATGGCCGTTATGATGGACATTGACTGGAAGCAGCCGGAATGGACAAACTTCAGTTCAAGGGCTGTGTCTTTAAGGTGAGGCTGTAGCCTCACACACACAGACACACAGACACACACACACACACACACCCCTGTACCGCTAAGTAAAGTGCACGGGCCATGGAAGCTGTTTAAAATGCGCCCCGTTTGCGCGGATGCCCTGGAGATCTCCTAACTGCGGTTTAGGTGCGGGCCGTTGGACTGCTTTTTTTCCCCCTGTCCCACCACTAATGCCTCTGAAGCATTAATTCACTTTGATATGCTAATGAGGGGCCATTATGCAAGAAATCAGATTAAGTAGCAGCATGCAGTCATTCCGTTGTCTGTAATTTGAGTGTTTTTTTTTGTTTCGGAAGACGCTCCTTGTTCTCCCTTGTCTCGCTTTGTGTTTACGCAAACCGATCCTGAGGTCGGACGGGGAAGCTTCTAGAATTTCACCTAGATTTTTCTACTTTTTTTTTTTGACATGTCAAATAAGTCACTCTTTTCCAAACTCGGCCTATCCAAACCTTAAAGCTGCCGTCTCACCAAAAATTGGGGGCAGCACTAGCGGGTGGAGAAGAGTGTGTTATATATCACGCAGACTTTTCCCCCTCCTTGTCGTCGGCTGTACGGCCGTGATAAACACGCGGTAAATCCATCGTCGGCCCGTGGCATCCCATTGTTTAAAGCAAACCCTGACTTGAAACTGACCAGCGCTCACGTTCTGATTGGTGGGCCCAAGTACCATGGCCCCTCGCTCCTTCTCGATCCCGTCAGCTGTAGCTGGAAGGGGTAAGTGGATGAATGGCACAGACCCACCTGTCAGTTTCTGCCACGGCTTGGTCAGCTGGACCCAGCATTTCACTTCCCAGCATGCTCCGGGAGGCCTTGGAATCTGCCCTGTCACCTCAACTCCTGCCTCCCCTCTTTGCCTCACTATTGATCGACAGGGAACCCTAGACCACGTGCTACTCGATGTGTTTAAAGGATTGCCACTAACACCCCCCCCCCCACACACACACCATCTGCGCCGCACCCTCTCCTGCCACGCTGGAATTCGCTCACGGTTTGTCCAGCTGACGAAACTCCCGCTGGTAGGCAGTTACCACGAATTAGCACGCAGCCAGGCCGGAGATGATTAAGGCCCTTTGTGGGACGCATCATGAAGAACTGGCACGCCAGCTCAGTGTGTCTGGGTATTCATTTGACATAGTCAGCCAATCAGCAATATGCCAGTGACACTAATGACCTTTAGCACCAGAATTGTAATAACTGTGTTATTAATAATAGCATTTGTTTTGATGTTACATTTATTTAGCAGGTGCTTTTATCTAAAGCAACATACAACTGATATATTCTAATGTATGTGCGTTTAGAAGTGACAGCTCTTGATAGCACAAATTAAGGAGTTGCTTAACTCATAAAATGCAATGTCTATGTTTAGGATAAATACAAAAAAATGATTGTTTGGCATAATTTTTGCATTTTTGTTTATCTAAGTGCAGGAAGTGAATGAATGGAGTCACATATTCTTCTGACAGAGGGACCAAAACATTCAAAACGTTCAAAACGTTCAAAATTCATCACAGATAATAAAAGCAAACATGTGGGACTCCAGGGGATGGAGATGGAGAAATTTCTGCAGAATGTTTTGTTTGGGGTGGGGTGGGGGACATAAGATGCAGGGACGATCGATTGTGGTTGCTCTGTCTGGTGGGGGATGCGCATGTGTGTGTGTGTGTCTGGATTCCTGCCAAACGGGTTTCCTGTTCATCAGTGACTGGCACTGAGCACAGGTCTCCTGGCAATAAAAGATCGGGCCTGCGATCACATCGGATCAGAACCGGGACCATCGGACAGCCGACACGTTATCTTCGGGCCAGCCTGAGTGGGAGGGGCCGTGGCCTGATAGTGCTTACTGCCGACCAGATAGTGTGCCAAGGGAGGGGTGGGGGGGGGTCTTCATCTGAGCTCCCAGGCAAAAGCCTAAGAGCTGCCCCCTGCGATGTGGATTTTGGGCCCCCAGGCTCAGGATGGACCTTGTAGCTGTGTGGTGCGGAAGGCTGGTTAACCTGCGTTCCAGATTTATACAGAACCTGAGGATCAGGGTACATGTGGGTCGGGCTGCAATTAGTTTGGGGGGAAAGTATTACTTAAGCGGAGGGAACCATCAAGGCGATGGAGGTAATATTAATAATGGAAGAGGCCCTTGCAGAAGAGATTCCACAAACGAGATCGACTTTGAAGGAGCCGGTGACATTGTCTTTTATTTGCTAATCTCATTTGGCAAATGTAACCCCCCCCCACCCCCCTTCCCCACATTCCTGCTCAGCTCTTACTTGCCTATGAGCTCATATTTCATTTAATTGCTGCCCCCCTCGGCTGGACCCGTTTGCTCCGGGATGTTCCTGCTCACAGCAGACCGTCAGCTCGCAGCTGGGGGGACTTCATTCCGCCTGTAGAACTTTGGTTTATTATCTCGTCATTTGTACTTTAACGGTCCAGACCGTGAGGCGGCGTGAGGCCTTGATGGGTGAAGGACACGTCGGAACAGGTAGCTGGGCCCGCAGACGACGGGCCGACGTGGCAGACTGCTGTCAGGGTGCTGGGCTCCAGTCGAGAGGCTCCAGATCTAGGCTACCAGGAGGGCAATGCTGTTGGACCCTTGAGGGCAAAATGTGACCACAGTCGATCCCCCAAAATAAAGCTGGGTGTCACATTTCATTAAAGCATCAGTCATGAACATGACTGAATGAGTGCATGAATGGTGTGTGTGTGTGTATTAGGTTTATATTACTTTGTGTGGACCAAATATTCCCCACAATGTAATAAAAACCATTTTTTTTTATGTCGTGGGGACTATTTTCCGAGTCCCCACAAAGATCTGTGTATGCAATCAAAAAAGTAAAAAAGCCAAAAGTCTTATATTTTGTTTGGTTACTTATGGTTAAGGTTAGGGCTGGGTAGGGGTTATGGTCGTCATGTTGGGATTAGAGTTTTTCCCCTAGAAATGAATGGAGAGTCCCCACAAAGATATAATTACAAACCTGTGTGTGTGTGTGTGCATGTGTTTGTGTGTGTGTATGTGTGTCTGTGCATGTCCGGCAGTGGGTTGGCGCCCTGCCCTGAGCTTGTAGCTCCTGGGACAGGCTCTGGTGGACCCCTGCAAGCTTGCATAGGTGGTATAGAAAATGGGTGGATGGATGGGTAATAACAGTAATAGTAATAATAATAGAGGAGCTGGGCCTAGCCAGCCAGGACAGAGTCCCTATAGTAAAGTCCCCCCTCCCTGTGTCCCGCAATCACTTACTGTCAGTTACTGTCTCCCTCATCGTTTTAATGGGATAACTATAACCCCCCCCCACCCCACCATCAAGTCCAGCCCCGCCTGGTAACTGAATGAAATCCAAACAAACAGAAAGGCTTTATCACACTCATCTCCGTAGCGATGAGCACCGCTGTTTCCCTCCAAAACACTGATAAAGATTTGTTCTCCAGTTTCAGCGTCGCTGATGTCTGCGGCGCTACAGCGTCTTTTGTGATGTTAATTAGCTGCCATTGACGCGACTGAATGGGGTGGAAGGCCGGCCAGAATCAGGGCTCTCCTGAGAATTCATATCAGATTTGATCCAGATTCTGCTTGATATTTTTTTAAAATTGTTTCTCTCATAAATTGGGCTTGGGCTCAGGTTCGCCGAGGTCAAAGCCCCCACCTCAGATAGTAATAGCATATTTGCTGATCGCTATGGTGTTGGTCGCCACGGCGTCAGTCACCACGGCGTTAGTCGCCACGGTGTCAAGCCACCCCCCCCCGGGCTACTGTGACCCCGCGTGGGCCGTCTCCCTCTCTGACTCGTTAGTCGCCACCTCCCCGCGTTTAACTGGATTCTGCTCGGCACTGAAACATTAAATTTTCATTTTAAAAAGTAAACGTTCCGCCCACCCTGCGGCCATTTTAATAGTTAGCATTTTTTCCCCTGACACGTGTATATGAAATAAGTGCCACTTATGAACCATTGTCATCAATAACATTGTCACGGGGCATAAAAGCTTCACGCACCCCCGCCCACCGCCATATTTATGACACATATTTTATGGAGCAAAAGATGACATTAGCAAGGCAATTGAACTTTCCCAGCATCTCCGATGTGCCCTCAGACACATTCTCACCTGTTGTGATGGATAATGGAATTATTCCAACACTGTTACATCCCACCCTGCCAAAACATATGCCCGTGGCCATTCTTTAATCCCTCCCACCCTCGGCAAATAGAGACGGATTAGAGCCGGCCTTTTATTCCGGAAGATCCCCGCCATTCAAGTTTCCACATGTGTTTCTTTCTCCACTTCCTGTCCGCCGTAAAAATTGGCCGTGTTTCTTTAACATCTTACTTATTTGTATCGTGATTTTAGTGTGTGTGTGATTTTAGGACGTCGATGTCACCAGAATGGTCCAACATGTACCAAGAACACAGGTGAGGAAAAGGTGTTTAAGAAACTATAGTTTATTTGTAGTTTTGACTTACGCAAGCAGCATCAAACGACACAAATGCCTGGTGAGCCGTTTAACTAGTAGCTGGTTATAGCCAGATTTGGTAGCTGATAATTAGTCCTCCGAGGCCCGTGCCTTTGACTGTCACCTGACCTACATGGCCCCTCCTGCAGGTGGTGAGCCCACAGGAGGGCGGGCCCCATGGGTGGAGGCCCAGCCACCAGATGCTCGCTTACGAGCCCCCCCGACCCAGGCCTGGCTCCAGGGCGTGGCCCCAGCCTCTCCAATCTGGGTGGGGTCACATGGTCCGTTATGGTATTCTTCTTGGGGGTGTATTTGAACTGCACTCAGTCTAACCTTGGATTCAGGAGGAACAATGCGGATTCCGTCCTGGTCGTGAAATGTACCCTCATAAGGATACTGGAGGGTTCACTGGAGTTTGTTCAACTGGTCTTCATGTGTTTTGTGGATTTGGAAAGGGCTGATCGTGTCCTTTGGGGGGGTCCTGTCGGGTGTGCCTCGGGAGTAAGGGGAACGGGGTCCGCTGTTGTGGGCCATCAGATCCCTGTGCAAACGGAGCGAGAACTTGGTTCGCATTGCCAGCAGTAAGTCAGACTCGTTCCCGGTGGGTGTGGGACTCCGCCAGGCTGGAGGGGGTCCAGCTCGGGGGCCTCAAGATTGCGTCTTTGTTTCTTGCAGATGTTGTGGTGCTATTGGTATCATTGAGCTGCGACCTGCAGCATGCACTGGGGCGGGTTGCGGCTGAGTGTGAAGCAGCCAGGGTGAGGATCAGCACCTCCAAGTCTTAGGTCATGTTTCTCAACCAGAAAAGGGTTGCATGCCTCCTGGTAGGGGAATGAGTTGCTGCCTCAAATGGAGGACTTTAACTATACCAGGGTCTTGTTCACGAGTGAGGGAAGAAGAGAGGTGCGTGATCGACAGTTGGATAGTTGGAGCGTTGGCAGTAATGAGGATGCTGTTCCGTTCAGTCGAGGTGAAGAGGGAGCTGAGCCGGAAGGCGAAGCTCTCGATTGACCAGTCGATCTATGTTCCCGCCCTCACCTGTGGTCATGAGGTTTGGGTGATGACCGAAAGAATGAGATCATGGACTCAAGCGGCAGAAATAAATTTCCTGCGCAGGGTGGCTGTGCTCAGTCTTAGAGGGTTAGGAGCTCAGACTTTCAGGAGGAGCTCAAAGTAGAGCCGCTGCTCCTCCGCATTGACAGGAGCCAGCTGAGGTGGTTCATGCATCTATCTAGGTGCCTCCTGGATGGCTCTCTGGGGAGATGTTTTGGACATGTCCAACCGGGAGGAGACCCCAAGGGAGACCCAGGACACGCTGGAGATGTTCTATCTCTCAGCTGGCTTGGGAACGCCTTGGTATTCCTCCCTTGGAGGAGCTGGAGGAGGTGGCTGGGGAGCGGGAGGTCTGGGCATCCCTGCTTAGACTGCTGCCCCCACAACCTGGCTCTGGATCAGTGGTGGAAAATGGATGGATGGATGGATGGATGGACTTATACACAATATACACATATTATTTAGTGAATGGGAGTCATTTACCCAAAAGTTTACATAGAAGCATCAACATTTTGATCTCATTTCTCTGAATGTGTTGTGAACAGGGGGCTATAAAACTCAAACACTATTTGAAATATGATTTCCAAAGTTAACTCTTGAATGAACCAAAAAGCTGTTTTGCTTTGCCTGTTCACATGACTCGGCCGGGATTGTATTAATATTAATCTTAACATAATAATTATGCTATTTACTTCATGCAAAATGTATAAGCCTGTTAACTAGGTAAATAAGTGATATAAAAATGCAGGTGGCACTCTCCTTCAAAGGTACAACAGCAATATCCCTTCTGGCGGGTTTAAACTAGTCAACCTTTTGGGTGTAGGTCTAATCACTTTTCTGCTAACCCACCCATTGTCCTAGTTTTAGTTACGTGGTAGAGAACACTGGCTCAGGCTTTGCTGGTAATCATCAGTCATCTTTAGTACTGAAACAAACACTGAACTGCTTTCGAAACAAGAAGAGCACCCCTTAGAAACATCTGGAAAGCCGGCCGGATCGGCATCCTGTGACGACAGTGGCACTGCGGAGTTAAAGGTGGCCTCCACGTGTGTTACTACGAAGAGGGTCAGATGGCGGGATCGCAGAGAGAAAGAGAGAGACAGAAAGCACGGTAACGATACTGCTATTTATAGACTCATTTCATTTGGCTCCCAGTATCAGAGATGAGTCTTTCTGCCTGGGGGGGCTGTTGGATCCAGCATCGCTCTGATGCATGCTAAACACCTCACGTTCTTGCGATGGTGCATGTACCCCAGTGCATTTCCTGTCCAGTCACTTCTCTCCGTTCTGTTCTTGAAAACAACCAACGAGAAGCAGTTTGTTGGAAGAGTAATTTGTAAACACGATGCACAGTAAAACAGAGCATTAGTTTTTAAAATGAGCGGTAAAATCGGGAAATAAAAGTATGCAATTAAAAGGCTTCATGGGAAGAGTAATTATATTATAAACTGAGAATATGGCTGTGATTGAGCCTGATAAGTGGCTGGCTGAGGGATATTGGGCATTATGTGATCCTAAGATGTAACAAACTTTTTGTCACATTTGGTGGCCCTGTGGCTGAGGACCCAATAGGTGTGACTAAAACATTGCCTATTTGTGGACGGGCCTTGCTGTTGTGCTACAGTAAAATCCCGTTCTAGTGGACTCGCTCACAACGGAATATTGTCTGTAACGGACGAGGTCCGCTGGTTGCGGCCGTGCGGCTTTACGAATATGCAGAAAAAGCATCGGATATAGCGGACTCACATATAACGGAATTTTGCTTATAACGGACAAACAATTTGGTCCCCAGGGCCACTTTTAGCTGTAGTTTTGTTTGGCTATAACGGACATGCAGGCTCCGCCGGTGATATCCAGCGCAGATACGTAGTCGGGATTATTAATAGTCACGCTCTATAAATAGGCATGGCGTAACAGCAGGCAACACTGATCAGTCTGTGTGGCTGTCCATCACCAGGCACGGTGTTTATCGACAGACAACGCTCGCAGCTGGAGGGATGCAGTAAGCAATGGGGTCAAGGTTACTACTGTACCGTACATGTATAACCACTTATAGGCCATATATACTTCAAACAGTCAGGTAAAGTTGGATTACTACATGTACAATATAATAATCTATACCACAAGTGTGAGTAAATGGTGTCCTGTAGTTGTGTTCTGGGTATACGGCAACTCTGGATATAACGGACTTTGGATATAACTGTCCAGAGAGCAGTGATCTGCTTCGGTGTGTTGCATCTCCTGATGGTGCATGCAGGAAAGCAGGGCAAAAGTTATGTCAGATGGTCCCTTCACCCCTCCTCCGTTGACACTGGAGGACCTTTTTTATCCCCCAGCAGGCTGTTCAGGTGTAAACTGTAGCCTCTGAGTCTCTGTGCAGCCCAGCGGCTGCCGCTCTGGCTTCTCCTTACGCCGCAGTGATGAATTAAAGCAGGACTGGGGTGGAGAGAGAGACTGCAACGCAATGAAATTTTAATCAGGGTCTTCTGCTGCTTTAATAAGGCAAGTAATTCTCATTGGCTGTTGCGTTAAGGTCTCTGATATTTAATTCATAACAAGCCACGGGATTTTCGTACGCGGCCCTGGTTAGCGGCCTGGAGGACGACGGCCCGGACTCAGGAAAGCTGATGTAAATGCCCGCCAGTGTGACCGGGCCCCCCGCTTCCCGATGGAACCCAAGGGCGCCAGAAATGGATTATTCATTGAATGCTAATGAGGCTGTTTGGTTTTGAGACCCAGCTCTGCGTGCATGCGCTCTCGGGTGGCTAATGGCAACCCAGCATTGCCGCACTGGGGGTCTCCTCACGCCTGCCCCCCCAGCCCTCATGGACACCCAGGCCGCCGCGGAGGATGTGTCACGCCGGGTGTGTCTGAGAAAGTAGCAGATGTGGGGTGGTGGTGGTGGTAAATGAATTCAGAGTCTGCTGCACCCCCCCACACACACAAGCACACACACGCACAGAAAAAGGGACAATGGAAAACTTAGGAGTGTGAAAAATGAGCTAAAACAGCGAATTTCTGACAGGGAGTCTGGACATGATGTAGAATAAAGGACCATTAATGGCACATGTGAGACAACAAGGAAGCCTTTAAATTATAGCGTCTTTTGTATATTTGTGCGCTGGGTGGCCAGTTTGTTTGGTACACCTGCTTCTTAAGTAAGTAAGCAAACTATTTATAAGGCACATTAAAAACAACCTTCATTGAACAAGGTGCTGCACATAATAATTCACACATAAATAAATCATCCATCCATCCATCCATCCATTTTCTGAAACCGCTTATCCTATTCAGGGTCGCAGAGGGGCCTGGAGCTTACCCCAGAACCTATGGGCATAAGGCAGGGAGCAACCCAGGATGGGGCGCCAACCCATCGCAAGGTTAAATCACAAATAATAAAATAACAGGATAAGCATACCATCTGTAGAGGAATACTTTTTAAACCTAAAAATCTTTAATTTAAGTCTTTAGTTTAAAAACCTAATGTGGGTGTTAATGAACACAGCTGCACCAAGGAGCACATCATGTAGCAGCAGCTGAGAACCGGCTGCTCGCAAACGGCGACGAGAGGTGCAGTTCCTGCGCGGTTAAGCTTTGGAACGGCCCAGACACGTGATCTAAGCGATCGTAAATCTTGTATGATTGTTGGTGCCTGTTGTGGCCGTTCCAGCATGTCAGGAACAGGCAGATAGAGCGACAACAATAACAGCTCAGTACTACAGTGGTGTGCAGGCAGGCGGCTCTGAATGCACAACTCGCCAGCTGGTAAAGGGGGTCCCTAACCAGTAAACAGGGGAGGGATGAAAGCCAAATACAAGTTTCCACACAAAGAAAACGAACATGAAAACAAAGCAGGCAAAGAGTTTTGGGAAGGGGTTTGGCCATTAGTGTCCAGGCTTGTGCCATGTGTGAAAGACAACACAGATCATTCTGTTTTTGTAACGCGTGCTCCTGTATTGTGTTTGGAATCTGAAACATTTACTGCACGGTAAAACTCAGGGCTGAGCAGAAGCCATAAACGCGCCGTCAGTGTTAAGATGGCAGATGCAGAAGCCATACACACACTGTCAGTGTTAAGTTGGCACAAGCAGAAGTCATACACACAGTCAGTGTTAAGTTGGCACATGCAGAAGCCATATACACACCATCATTGTTAATTTATAACAAGCAGAAGCCACACACACACTGTCAGTGTTAAATTTGCACAAGCGGATGTCAGTGTTAAGTTAGCACATGCAGAAGCCATGCACACACCATTGATGTTAAGTTAGCACACGCAGAAGCCATGCACACACCGCCAATGTTAAGTTAGCACACGCAGAAGCCATTCACACACCGTCAATGTTAAGTTAGCACACGCAGAAGCCGTTCACACACCGTCAATGTTAAGTTAGCACATGCAGAAGCCATGCACACACCGCCAATGTTAAGTTAGCACACGCAGAAGCCGTTCACACACCGTCAATGTTAAGTTAGCACACGCAGAAGCCGTTCACACACCGTCAATGTTAAGTTAGCACATGCAGA
>JAODLD010000124.1:7331945-7344969 GCA_026781065.1 Mormyrops boulengeri
AGACTGCAACCCCACCCTGTATTTATCTGTGCGTCCCTGATCTCCAGGCATAGATGGGTGGCCAAGGTTGTTAATGCCCGGGAACAAAGGAACGGTGTGTTTCCCAAGGGCCGCGCCATCCGGTCTTGGGAACGGCTGGACGCTTTCATCACGTTCCTGATGCTTTTTGGTGACTTGTTTTAGAATTTGTTATTAAACGGAGGGTGATTTATCATCAGCCGTATGCTGGACGGCGTGATTAGCGCTAAGCTGGGGTTCTGACATGACGTCACATGCGTTAGCATGATGCCGTGTGCCGTGATGTTACATTGAAATCGGTCCGGGCGCTGGGGGATCAGCTTTCTATGGGGGCCAAAAAATCAAAGGCATGTCATTGGCAGGGCTGCTTGATACCTGAGGCCATAACACCCACATTTCCCTTTTGATTCCCAGGTGTCCAACTGGTTTGGCAACAAGCGGATCCGGTACAAAAAGAACATCGGCAAGTTCCAGGAGGAGGCCAATCTGTACGCTGCCAAGACCGCTGTGGCTGCCGCTGTGCAGAACAGCCAGGCCAACTCCCCCAGCACACCCAACCCTGGTAGGCGTGGCCACATGCATCATTGCCTCCATCCCTTTAATGTCAGCCATACATAATTGCAAACCCAGAATATAGATCCCATGCTCCACAGAGGCAGAGCAAGGAAGGCTTCCCTTTCACCACCACCCCTACTTCTACCCCCATCCCAGTGAAGCACCACAGATCTCCCACCCAGGTCTTCATTCTTGGGGATCTATTTTTGTGCTGATCTTTGTTTTTGAGCACCTAAATGCTTCATAGAACTAATAATCCCCACCACTAATATAATCTCTCACAGTTGAGACAGGAACAGCAAAACCTGCTGTTCTGTGTGGCCCCCCAGGAACAAACCACAAGCTAAATCTGTTTTTGTTTAAGAACAAACCAAAGATCAGAGCTGACATGATCTTGCGGCCTGCTGCTTTGGAACTTTTCTGTAATTATTTATAGTGTGATCCCATTACAGCCCTGTGTGTTTGATCCATAACAGAACGGAATCGATCGTTGGGAGAATTTTCGAGCTACACACTGGCATAAAAAAAACAGCAAAACCATAAACAAAAAATAAAAAACTCATAAATAAAAGCAAAACCCAAAGTGTAAGCCAAGAGAAACACCGGGAATGTGAAGTGGAGCAGGGTAAACAGATGACTGTGAGGTGCCCTTGGATGTGTCACCACTGATACGCAGCCGTGCTAAAGATCCCTGACCTGGTCTCCTTCTCCACACTGTCTCCTGCTGCAGGCTTCCAGATGAAAGACGAGGATTTCCAGCTGGATTCAGCTGAGAGCAAAGGAACCCTTCTAACCAGCATGTTTACTGGTACTGGACGTTTTACGTGTTCCTGCAGAACCTATCTGGGTCCAGTCCCTACAAAGAACCTCTGAAGCATGTAACCTTATATAAGAGATAGCTCATCTGAAAGAAAAAAATAACTTTGAGGTTTTTGTCTTCTCAAAGCATAAAATGTCTCTGATAAGGTTCATTTCAGTTCATTTTCCCTGTTAAATAGTGTGCTGGGCATCAGATAACAAGGCAGTTAAGGATCTGGACTTGTTCCAGGTCTAAGCTTCAAGATGTCGCCTTCCGTCACTTTCCTGATCTGTCCATTCAGTAGTTCAGGCAGGGGTGTATATAGGGGCGGGGCCACTGACCACAGCTGAAAGCTGATTGATTTGTGGAGTGCCCCTGCCCCGTCACTCACCGATTCAAAGCTTATCATTGGCTAATGAAAAGATTGGCCCTTCTCTAAGAATTGCCTCGGACATCAGGCGATGTTTAGTGATCAGAGTGGGTCTGTATGCAATTTAAAGTCGCTTTGAGTAAAAGTATCTGCCGACTCTTTCATGCTCCCTGTGAACCCTCTCGTTCCTCTCCCCGCTGCCTCTTCATGGGAACCCCCCCACCTTCAGCGTTTCTGTCTGTCTGTCTCTCCCTCCTTCCTTCTCTCCTCCTTTTATTTAGTCACTTACATCTTTCCCTTCCAGGTTCCTCTGGTTCCTTTAACCTCCCAAACTCTGGGGACATGTTCATGAGCATGCCGACCCTGAACGGGGACTCGTACCCGGGCGTTCAGGTGGCGGCGGGGGTGCAGTCACAGGTAGGAGCCCCGCACAACCCCATGGCCCCTCAGCAGGGGCCCACTCTCTAAGTTTTTATTGATAGACTTTTTTTTATTTTTATTAATTATTAATTAGCTGGTGCTTTTATTCAAAGCGACTTACAGTCTTCACCTTGTTATGGGGACAGACATTCTACTGGTACTTTAGGCACCATAACAAGAATCTTGTCACACGACCTAACCTGAGAAGCTTCAGGTTACAAGTCGTTATGCATAATTCCATCGGGCACCATTTTGCGGTGACGAGAAAAGAAACAAACAGAATAAAATGAAGCCAGATACCTTCAGTGGCAAACACACTGCCAATAAATAACAGCTCGTGACATTTGTATTTTTATGATTCATAATTTAACACTTTATTATTTTTGAATCTGCTTGGATCGCGGATAGGGATTCACCACGTCGGCTCTTCTCTCCTCTCCTGTTCCCGTTCCCAGTCCCACCCTTTATATGTTTACTTTAGAGTTTAGCAGAGTACCGACCAAACCACACAGCCACTGCAGAAACACTTTCGGCTGGGAAAACTGAGTCACAACAAAAGTTACAGTCTGACTCATTTTGACAAGAACAGCTTTGTTGACAAGTTTAAGAAGTGCACATTGCAGGGACAAATTTGTGAGTTTGGAAGCTCACCAAGACTGTTAGTATTTAATGCCATAATTTCATATTCTGGGTAAACAAGATTTTAAGCATGAAATTATGCAGTTGGGAGATTTAAGTTGCACTAGTTTCTGGCAGCAGAGTGTGACCAGTGGAAGAGAAGCCATTGGAAATGGGGATCGGAAACACAATCAAGAGAGAGAAATTCCATTAGCCACTCGGACTGATCACTGACATCCCATTCGTCGGTGTTGTCACGTGAGGGCACAGTATTAGCCATTCGGACTGATCATTGACATTCCATTCGTCGGGGTTGTCACGTGAGGGCACAGCATTAGCCACTCGGATTGATCACTGACACCCCATTCATCTGTGTTGTCACGTGAGGCCACAGCATTAGCCACTTGGACTGATCACTGACACCCCATTTGTCGGTGTTGTCATGTGAGGGCACAGCATTAGCCAGTAGGACAGAGTCCCACATGCATGAGTGGCGGTCCAGCCATTCAATGACAAGCCGGTTTTGACGGTCCTCTTTCTTACCCCCAGGTGGATACCCTACGCCATGCTATCAGTCAGACAGCAGGATACAGTGACGGCCTGCGGGGGCGCTCTCTCTACAGTCCTCATGGCCTGAATGTAAGTTTGATGAGACTGCTGTTGTTAATATAACTGTAGCCACTTGTTCAATTTATCTTTTTGGTTTTAATAAATTTATTGAATTTTCTAACTCTTCTATACACTGCACTTTGGAGTACAGACCATATTCTACCCAACCTGCCAAGCAAGCAGTCTGTAGGGAGGAGTTATTGAATCATTTGCTCAGAATAGATTAGAAGAAGGGGCAGTAGAAGATTGGGGCAATAGGAGACAGGCACAGGGAAAAACAGGGGCAAAAGACAACAAAAGGCCAGGCGGCACCCTTCCTCTCTGCAGGAGTACAAAGCGTCCTTTCTTGTCAACACCCACCAGGAGAGAATTCCCTTTAAACAAAAATGAAGCTCTCCTTTCCCACTTTGTGAGTGTTTATAACCTGTAGCAAAACGGCATGAAAAGGCTTTTAGTTGCGCTCCCCGCATTTTCATTTAACCACATTGGAATGCTTGCGCTGGTTTGGCGTAAACGGTTTCAGCGCGGTGAAATATGATGCTGTGATGGCACGCGGCCTCTTTGCGGGAAAAGAAGCCCATCTTTCCTGATGAGGGCTGATAAGACACACTATAACACAGGATGCCACCGGAATGCACCGGAGTAAAGATTCATTTATTTGGGGAGGGGGGGAGAAAGTGATAACAGGAGAGCGAGACAGTGCAAGAGATAGAGAGAGAGAGTGAGAGAGAGCAAAAAGGGAGATGCCTGACAATCATTTCTTCAGTGGCATCAGAGTGAAATATTGACTTTTGTTGTTTGTTATCAGGCTGTGAAGCTGGGATCTATCAGCAGACACCTTTACATGCATTCCCCGCTTTGCCAAACAAACCTCAACAAGTAGAAGCCATTAAATATTTTTTTACTCCCAAGTGTCGCTTTATTTGTTTGTTTATTTATAGGTTTGTTTATTTGACTTTCCACCGATGTCTACAGACTATCTGCTCATACTGTCTGCTCCAGTTTGAGTGGTTTGTTAGCAGGTTTGTGTGACAGACACGGGAAAGAGGGACCTCTTTAAAATCCTCTCACCTAGCATCCTTAAAAGATGGAAATAGTTCCATCTGGGCGGGGCCTCCTATTCAAATGACAGCAACAGACAGAAATGGTCCAATCCGGTAAGCCTGGAATAAATTATGCGTTAAACTGGTGATGATGACTGGCCCCTGGGCTCGGCTCATTGGAGTGGGACCAGTATCCTCAGAGAGATGTCTGTCCGGGAGATTGCTCCCTTGAGCAAGGCAAGGCGATTAGAGCTCCTCTCTTCACTCGTTGATATGAGTGAATTCATCATTTGCCCAATACGTCATTTTACCAGTTTTGGGTATAAATCAATCACTAACTGAGAGAAACGTTTGAACTCCGCGGGGGTCTGGTCTACAGTTGTCAGCCGCTTAATAGAAGCCGAGCCCAGTGGCACCTCAGCTGAGGAACCGGCAAAGGGCAAGCGCACCTCTTGTTTGTCCAGCCACTGTCACATACTCAGAAGGAGAGAATCCTGTCACCAGCTTTGCAGGGCACTCAAACCGCCCACTTCATTATTCAGATCGAACTGTGGTTTGTAACTGCGGAAGAAACCTTGAGAATAATGCACTCAAAGGATGAAAACAAAATCTAGAACAAAACCCTTTCATTTGTGTTAAAAAAATAAACTTGTATTTTAAAATGAAAGATGAACAAGTTCTATATATCAGCAAAAAGGTAAAACTATTTATCCCAAGGGGAATTGTTGTGACAAACCATAGCTCTCACCATGCTTAAAAATAACAAACATTAAGAAGTCAGCATAATGCAAAATGAAATAAAGATTTCAACTACAATATAAGTGGACTACAATAGTATGAAGTAATGCATTGTTTGTGTTTTTCTATAGTAGTTAAAACAAAGCCTGTGTCAGAGAAATTCTGTGAACCCTCCTGCCTGTGATCTGCATTAGAGATTAATTTGCACATGTGATAGTGGGGGGGGGGGGCAGCAGTGGGTGGGGGAGCTGCGGCTTTTCACTGCCGCTAGCAAGACGCAGCAGTGAAGCTGGCTTGGAGTGCCCACCCCCCATCACTTCCATTTAGCGTCCCTTGGCGACGCCCCAGCGCCCCCTGTCCCCTCACAGCTCTCAAACTCGTAGCGACAGCCTGCCGGCCATGGCAGAATTCCAATCAGGTGCAGTGCATCAGTCTTGGCATCCTTTGGCCCCCCTCCGCCGATGTAAAGCAAACACATCTCACTGGCTAGCTGGATGCTACACGGCTAACATGTTTTTTACACTGGTGCTGTAAAGAACTGACACTGAGGGAGTGTGCCCCAGTCTTATTACATATGAATGGATTATTTCTAATATATATTGATGGTCTGGCTCTGACGTTCCTTCAAAAAACAGATTTAAAAAAAAGTTTTGAGTGAAACAAGTACACATAAAAAAGATATATTTATTATAATCATCTCTGAAAAATATATTTAAAATTCCTTGTTTATTCTTGCCACTTTGTGGAATTTCAATGGGTAGGACTCTCTCTCCCTTAGCTGCACTATGAATTATTCTTTGGTTATACACCTCCTATACTATCAGTTTGATGATTAATGAAATAGTGATTCTATAGTTAATTAATAATCGCATCCTTGACTTAGAATTCTACAGTGAATGGCTCAGTGATTCCATGGTTAATTCATATTTTAGGAATTCTACAGTTAATGAACCGATGATTCTATGGCTGGTAAATACACACATTGCGTGCTATGACTTCTGTGGTTAATCAGTCTGTCCTGGTTTGTCTTCCTGGCAGGCTAATGGTGGATGGCAAGACGAGGCCCCTCCATGTTCCGTAACCTCCCCTGTAGAAGGACCTGGAAGCGTACACTCTGATACCTCGAACTGACACCCTATCTGCCACGCATATACGCAGCAGAATGACCCATCGCAGAGGCCCAACCGGTTTCCAAACCCACCCTGCTGCTCCTTATGACTGATCTGCCCCGTCTCCAAAGTACTCCCACAATGCTCGGATCCTCCATGTTCTCACAGCTGAATATGAATATTTTTTTCTCCAGAGGCTTTTTATACAAATATTTTCATCTATATATTATACTGCCAGATTGATAAGACTGGATCTGTTCCACACAGCTGTAGTGACTCATGGACAGGAAGTTTGACTCATATGTCCAGATCCTCATGAATTGACCCTGCATCTGCCTGTTCGCTTCCTCTTACGCACCCAGTTACCACTACTGGGATTTGACTGTGCTGGTAACCTGTTGGTGAAGCTGCTGGCAGTGCCGCATGTGGACCATCCGTGCACCGCGACTGCAGTTGCGTCTTGCGTCATGACCTTGTTAGGGAACTTGCGCATGCGCCAGCAATCGACGGTTTGCCAGCGTTTTTCCCCTAATGGTGGATTTGAATTATTTGTCTTTTAAGACACGTGCTAATGACTTTACGGAATGTTGGCTGCCAGCGACTATACCTGGTAATTCCGTGCTGAAGCACTTAACGCGGCTAAAACGTTACACTCACTGGCAGCCTGCGTGAATATTTTTGTTGTTTTACATTTTTTCATATTATTTTGCCTTGTGATCATCGATTTCTCAATAATCTCAAAATCCTGACCGTCAACAACGCTTTGCATTCTAGGGAAAAGCTCAGAAAAATCATCGTTAGAAAGTTGTGACATTTGTAATTAAATCCAGGCTCTTATCAAAATCGTCATTATAATTTTCATACCCTGAAACGTTACCATATTTCAGATGTTAAAGGTGAAATGGCTTATAGTGAGCTTGTGTTGTGCTTCATTTTGGTCACAAACACCAGTCACGCAAGTTCCATTTATGTTAGCATATGTAGCTTGTATCTCCCACCATTAAAACATAGTTTATTACCTCATCCAAACTCATAGAAACCAATAGAAATTCAACACATTATATAGCTTAGAGTGTCCACTTACTACCTCTAAACAGTATCACTTCCACGATTTTTCGGTATTTTATTTTGTTTCTTACCTGCATCGTTTTTCATCTTGTCGTAAACTTTTCATGTCACGTAATCTGATGTATATTTTAATCACATAAGGAAACGCGATTCCATTTTTCTGCGTAGGACATCAGACTCGCGTGCAGTAACGATGGCGGGAACATGACAGGAGTGCGCGTACCCGCGCGTGCGTGTGCGGTGGATTGACGCGGATGCCTGTTAACAGCGAACAGTGAAACTGTTGTAAATACTGCAAAAAAAGAAAACATTTTGAATGTTGCTCATCTTGTTACTAATCCACACAAAAAAATTATAATGGGGAGAAAGCATAGAGTTTTCAGTATTCTGAACAGTGTACTCTGAGCCCTGTCTGACAGGGTCCATACCTTCTTTAATTTTTATTTTGTATTGTATGCAAATTGAAAACCAATTAGGTCATGATTTGTGGCAAGTGATTCTAATGTATCAGAAATGTTCTGTGCTCATTTCTAACCAGACTACACCCTGGACTGAAAAGTCTTATTTGTGGTACAGTAGTTTTGTGTAGTTTTAAACATGAATAAACCTTTTTTTTGCTTTCATGACATAAATGTGGTAAATTTGTATTAAGCCATAAAATACTGGGAATCTTTAGTACATTTTCTGAAGTTAATAGGGGCAGTGTGTGTTTCTGTGTATATGTGTTATGGTGTATGCACGGTTTTCACAGCTGAACGTGATGATACGGTAGATTTCATTGGTGGAGACTTTCATGCAAAGTGTCTAACAACCTATAGATTTTTTGTTCTTATAAGCAGGCAGAAGACGACTGAATTACTAGGCCAGTGTTTTGGTTCTTATGTGCCATCATGATGTTGACCCAGAATTCGGTTAGAAGCAGCAGGACATGCATGCTGTCATGTTGGATAAGTCATTCTTAGTTGGACTGTGTGAACTGGGATGCAGACCATCACAAGCCTTCAGTACGGTGAGATCGCAGCTGGTAGGGTGCAGTGGGTCGGCCATCACCACCCACTCTGGCTTCTGTTACGGCTGAACTTTCTAATGAAATTAGACCCGATGGCTGTCGATTCCATTCCGGACATTATCTGACTTGACATTTATGAATCCTGGTTTGACATATTTCTTATGGGTGTGCTGTAATTGAGAGAGAGCTAAATGAAAATATTCACAATGCCACTGACTTCGGTTGATTTTTATATAGCGCCCGTCCATTAGTATCTCTAAGCACTTGGGGAAAAAAAATCACTAAATGTAGTGATACTTATTGTCAATAAATAATTTTATTATGTAATACTTTATTTATAGTCCTTGAGCAGTTAGCCAAAGCATCTAGTTAGGAAATTATTGCAATTTTTTTTCTTGTTCTTGGTCAGCCAATGATCTAAATCCGAAGCATCCCAATTCACAAAGCTCCTGTTAACAGTCGCTGCTGGGACACAGGCCTTGTTTGAGAAGCATTCTGATGCGTTGATTCTGATGGAAATCTGTGGAACAGCGTGACAGAAACCGTGACTGGTGTCAGAAGACAATAGCAACGGTTGGTCTAACCAGTGTGACCAGTGTCAGGGGACGATGACAACGGCCGCTCTGAGTCATGTCAGTGTTGCCACCCCCAAACTGAGCATCCTGAAGATTTTACCCAACCCGGAAAGAAGGGCTGTTCCAGCTGGCAAGAGAGGGGTGATTTATTTGAAATGAAAAAACAGGAGCTCCGTGCTGGTGGATCATAGTAGCAACCTATCAGCAGAAGAGTAAATGGGGCATGCTCTCTGTCGCTGCTGTTGATTGGTCTAAAGCAGTGTTTCCCACTCCGGTCCTCGGGGACCTGAAGGCAGTCCACATTTTTGCTTCCGCACAGCTCCAGGTAAAAATGTGGACTGTCTGGCAAGGAGCTGGGAGGGAGCAAAAATGTGGACAGTCTGTGAGTCCCCAAGGACTAGGTTGGGAAACACTGGTCTAAAAAATAAATCGCTCAGTGAAATAATAACAGAAGTAAACCCAAGGGATACGCAAGACAAGAAAATCCAAGAAATTCAAACTTTACCAGGGAAATAAACCAGACACACTGATGATGAGCAACAAAAAGGCTTATCGATATATTTTATTTACATATTTAATGCTATGCTTATAAAACGTGGGGCATGAGCGCGGCGAGTTACTCTTCTGGCATTCCTGCCACCACATTGCGCTGCGCCCTCACTCACTGTGGTCCCAAACTGCAGGTCATTTCACGTGGGCAGGATTCCATCACAAGGACAGATCCGTATGTGATGCAGCCCTTTATGGGTCTTTAGAGTGTGGGGCGCCATGGCAACTGCGGTGAGGGTCCCAGAGAAACATATTAATAAACAAATCTGTCATACCATCGTTCGTGCTGTGTAAGGGATCTTTTTGGGAATGCAGGGTACCTAGCAATGACATACTTTACAACTTAACAGAGTATAGTAGTTAAGTACTGGGATTCCTTCCAAAAGGTTTGCCAAAAAGAGGGATTTCCTGTTGTACCCTTGAGTGTGGTACTAAAAGCAAGGCCTATATATTTCTGTGCCACTCTTTATGTTGTTGGGACTTGCACTGAACCCTAAACACATCTGCTTTGGAAATAAAGAAATGGTGCTGATTTCTGTGAAATATGCTGCAAGATGGTCAGCTAACCCTACAGGCCAGCTTAGATCAGTCGTAATCATGGCCGAAAGAACCAGTCAAAGACAAAAGACAGAAGGGGGCCTGTGGTGTGAGGGCCCAGAGGACATCATGCTGAGGTATTACACATCAGAAAGGGATTAGACTCCATTTAGACCCACCTCAATTTATTGTTATTTGGGAACAATGGCTTTAAAAATGAATAAATCAGCAAAAATGACCAAGGAGACCTTTAGACCGTAATAGTTTACATTCAATAAAAAACATTGTCCATTAGGTCCCACTCTTGGGTTCATCAAAGATCATTTTTCACCAAGAGCATGCATCATTAAATATGGAAATAATGACGTTTATTAGGGGCTCGCTTGGTCCGAACCAATTAAACACTGGGGGGACGTCGTTTATTAAGGCTGAGCTAATATACCATTAAAGACAAATGTCACTCGCTGAGTGTTTTAATGTATCGCTGGGAGCCAATTTCAGTTTAGGGGAAGGGTTCAGTTTTGGGGGAGAATAGGTCCCTCTGTGCCTCAGCACAATCAGTCAAGCTGTAAACAAATGTACTGTTACATGGCCATTGCAAGGAGAGATACATCTTCTCAAATTCTTTGTCAGGACCAGTTAAAGATGTCATCAGTTGACATCATGCTCCTTCCACAATAAAGGGTAGAGCGATTTCTTTGAAGTGCTATGGACCACGGACCATAAAACTGGGTGGGGGGGGACACCCACCTTCAAAATGCAGCAATGAACAATTAGGAAAACATTACCTAAAAATAATTTAATGCAAACTGTCCATCCATCCATTTTCTGTACCTGCTTGTTCTATGCAGGAGTCTGGAGCCTGTCCTGGAGGCTACAGGTGCAAGGCAGGGAATAACCCAGGGCGGGGCGCCAACCCATCACAGGGCACAACCTTTATACATACAGACAATTTGGCAACTCCAGGTCACCTTAGCATGGTTTTGGACTGTGAGGAGAAAACTGGAGAAACTGGAGGAAACCCCATGATGACATGGGGAGAACATGCAAACTCCACATACATGGAACCCTGGCAGAGACTTGAAAACTGGTCCCAGAGGTGGGAGGCAACAGTGATAACCAATAACTGCAATAAAAGCCTGAATTATATCCATTAAAAGAAACAACAAAATAAAATGTGATATCAGAGTTTTTCAAAAGCAACCAGACAAGTGAGCGTGACTTGATGCCCCCCATGGCTCTCCCATATTCAGATGCATTCTGCGGTCCAACTCATGGGTCTTCCTAAGCCTTTCGGGTGTGGGTGCCACTGTATGGAGCAGGACATCAAATCTGAGGCGGATCCTTATCCCCAGGTTGTTGGCTGAGTCGAGCAAATGCCTCTGTACGACACACAAACACGTACTGCTCCCGCTGGCTCTAAGCTTATACCTCTGACATCATCAGCCAGCGCATGACAATAACGTTTTTTGTTTTCATCTCCCTGTCAGCTTCTCTCCCGGGCAGGTTTAACTCCCAGCTTTCAAGCAGTACATCCAGCGTGGTAGCCTACCACTTCACAACACATTAGTCTCCTGTGTGCCAATAAGGTCATGTGACTAGTCGTGTCACAAGTGCCCACTCAGTGCTAGTTTGGAGCAGTCAGACTGCCTCGGGCCCCTGTATGATCCAGACCAGAATGAATACAGACGTGAGCTAACTCCAGGGAGGCAAATTCACAGCGACGAAATCTTTCTAAGTTACCACAGATGCTGTGAGATGAGCGCAGGGAGTGTGACGCGTGCACTCACGTCAGTCCTGTTAGCGCGACGCCACAAGAATGGACCCGACAGGGAGGAAAACCAGTGTATGATTGTATGTGTTTTTGCATCCCGTGCATCATGTTTACATCTTTACACAAATGCATGTGTGTACATTTGTGAGAAAATGTGCTGGCCAGTGTATATGAATGCATCAACATGTGTATATGTTTTTTCATACATGCATATATGTGTATGTGTGCATGTTTTGTGCATTCATGCACAAGGTTCATTCATACATACGATATGCTCACAGAAAGTCTTGGTGCGTTTGCTTAGTTCTGTAAAAATGTTGCAAATTCATTGGTTTCATAACAAAAGTCCATTGACAAGCCATGTTTAACATATCTGCACATATCTTCCACACTGGCATTTTCTTTTTATTAAGTGTCATAATTTTTTTTGATTGACTCATCCAGTTCAGTTCTTGCCATTTTGCTGTTAATTGCAATTGTGGTCACTGGCTCCCAAAGGGATAATAAACACAAGTGTTTGGTGTTTTATGTTATTGCAAAGGAGTCACTGCCTAAAAAGCACTTAGTGAGACTGCTTGTCAATTAACTTTTTAACTCTTTTAACTTTTTTTAGCTTTTTAGAACTATCATTTGAGTTTCAATTTATTGCTATTTGAAATTAATGTTTTGCTTAAAACTACTGGTTTTGTAAACAAATGAATAAAGTAATGATTTTTGTTATAAAACCAATAAATCTGTAATGTTTTTACTGAATTAAACAAGTATCTCAAGTCTTTCTGTGAGCACTGTATGTGCATGCCTGTGTGTTTTGTGCATATTTGCATGCATTCGATGCATACATCTGTGTATACATGCATATATGTATGTATGTGAATGTGTCTGTGCATATATGCATGTATTAAATGCATGTGTGTGCATACCTGCATATATGTATATATGCATGTTATGTGCATACATATATGCATTAAATGCATGTTTGTGCATATATGTATATATGTGCATGTTTTGTGCATACATGTGCACAGTTGACACATACACATATATGTGCATGCATGCATGCTTTGCAAATACTTGTATACTTGCATGCATTGCATATGTTTATACATTGCTGAGTAGCTGCATGTGTGCATACCTACTTAGCGATCATGCATGGCTGCAGTGTTAATTTTGGCAAGAGTTTTTACTTTAGTTTTAGTCTTAGTCATGTACTGAAAATTGTAGTTGGATTAAAGT
>JAODLD010000124.1:7348305-7362817 GCA_026781065.1 Mormyrops boulengeri
TTCACTTGAGGCTTATTTTACCATTATTTTTTATTGAAAACGAGAGGTATGCTGTCAAAAGAAAGGTCTAGAAAGCCACACCAAAAATATTAAAACCAATATTTTCATGGATAAGGAAGCCTAACAAATTGGATGATAAATAATTGTTTTGAGGGTATTTTATGGCTGATTTAAAACACGGGTTGGCTCTGACCCGTCTAACATAAGAGATAAGTACAGAAAGCTAACACAATCCGAAAAATAAATGCAGCCTGCTGTAGGAAATGATGGTTTGCTGTGTGAGCGAGACACATCAATGAACGAAACAGTGCAGCATTTCAGGCTGGAACGAAACAAATTTTGGTGGGACAACCAGAATAGCAGCTGGGGAATGTTTTCTTGACCTGGCCTCGGGGGAGTGCAAGGCGGGGGCCATTTGACCAGTCACATCCAGTAGGGGGCTCCCAATAAACACCTCTATGATAAATGCCAACATCGCTGGCAAAATTCATCTAGTTTATCTACTGAAATGTTCACGATAAGGAGAAGGATAGGATCTGTATTGATTTTATCATGATTTTTCAAGGGAAGCAACTAATCCAGCAATCCAGGTTATTGAGCTGGTCAGTGCCAGGGAAAAAAGTAAAAAGAGAGAGATTTTTTTTCATGGTGGTGGTGGGGGGGGGTAGAGGCCAGGTTCATCAATCTCACCCCCACAATTGGTTTCAGCTCCTGTCCGATGTGATAGCAAGGGGGATTACAGCAGTCTGCTTGTCATGGGGGGGGGCAGAAATAATGGGAACCGAGACTGTTGATCACGGAGGGGACTGATCTGCAGCTCGGAAGCCTGGTCCCTAAGCATCTCCAGATCCATCTCAAACGTGCTGACACCTTCCTCACTGCACGTAGCTTTGGCTCCAGCGAGCAGGCCGATCCTCCTTCCTGAGTTCCTCACTTTTTGAATAAAAATGTGTGAATAAGTAAGTCTCTGGAGAGAGAGGCGTTTTTATTATACTCTAGGGAGGAAGTCTGAATGGAGAATTTTGTTATCTCTGCAGCCTCATGCCGTAGAAAAAAAATGGGAACATGCCCCCCCCCCCCCAGATGGCCGTGCACAGGCTGACCACGCTTGGCTGAGGGCTGTCTTGTTGTCTTGCGTGTGACGGCAACCTGCAGTGATGAAAAACACGGGCGGGCGGCTGTAGGGAATGCCGGTGGGTGCTAATCCTCACAGTAGGACTGGTGTCGTGATCGTATGGGAGCAGGAGCTGCTGGGGGAGGGACGGCTTTGTCGGATGCTCTTTAAAATGTTGCTTCTATTCTCTGCTTTCTGCTCTCTCTCTCTCTCTCTCTCTCTCTCTCTCCCTGCCCCCAAACACAGCCATCTTCGCACAACCACTCCCTTGTGCTTTTGTCGACCCAACTAGGGCCCTAGTGTCTCATTGTCAAACAGAGAACACGTGGCCTCCCTTCCTGTAAGGAAATTCGAAAGCTTAGCCTCGCTAGTGTGCTGCGAGTGGAGGGACTGTGTGTTATTTAAACTAAACGGCAGGTGGCGCACCTGAGTGACACCGCGAGGGCCCTTACCATGCTGCCTTCGGCAGGCGAGCGTCAAACCGGTCCGCTGAATATTTAACCTTAATTTGAGTTATTCAACAGAAAGCAGGCTGCGTCTGCCCTTTGGGAGTGTTTAGCTGCATTTTGGGGTGGGGGAGGGGCTTAGCTGAACAGCCCGGGTCCTGGCCGGTCTACAGAAAGCATAGGCCCTCAGCCCATGTCCCTATGCTGTGTAGGGAGGCCCCCGGGGAGGGGACACTGGGTGACGCGGTGGAACAAGAAGGCGTGAGATCCACACCTCGCGCCTCTCGCTGCCCGCGCCGAATCCATCACATTAATGGCTCACCTCTCTGTGACAGCTTATGATTGCCTGCTCACCCATGGAGAGAGATGGGGGACAGGCAGGGAGAGCAAAGGGAAGAAAAAGGGTAAAATAAGGGGTAAGGGTGGGGAAGGGCTTAGGGAAGAGGATTCGCCATGTCTTTTTTCCTTTTAATAGGATTTCTATATATATATATACAATAAGGTGTCACAGTTGCTTGATGCAAAGCTTTCTGTCTCTTGACCCCTGGCCTGTAGGACCGAATTTGGACCCAGTAAATCCTGCCACAGTTCTGAGGCCGGAGGATGTCTGTGTGAGTCTTTACGAGGCACTGCCGGCTGTCTGCCACATATCTGGCGCAGCAGGATGCCCGTGTGAGTCTTTACGAGGCACTGCCAGCTGTCTGCCACAGCTCTGGGGCAGCAGGATGCCCGTGTGAGTCTTTACGAGGCACTGCCGGCTACCTGCCATAGCTCAGGGGCAGCAGGATGTCTGCGTGAGTCTTTACGAGGCCGCAGCTCAAAGACAAGCCCTGCATCTGACCACTCGACCGCAAGCTGCATTTTGGGCCCTGTGCCACCCCACACAGGCCCCTGCCACAATGACCCTGATTGGACAAAAGGTTGCCGAACATGGACCAGCGTTTACTTTGTGAAGGTCCACTCTGATAGCCCAGCGCTGACAAATGCAAGACGTTTGATTTCCTGCAGAGCAAACGTCTCTGGGCAACGGTTTGAGGACCATGCGCAGCGCTGACAGCCCGAAGCCAAACAAACACGCCACAACGGGAAGCAGAGGAACTGCAGAGCGGAGAAAAGTAATTTTTTACTAAATGCAGCAAATTATTGCTAAACTGTAAAGTACAGTGGCAGATATTAAATCAGTAGTGGGGGAGGGGCTGACAAGTTTTTCCATTAAAAGATAATTGTAATCAAGGTGCAGGATGAGGCATTGAAGTGTTGATAGCATATAGATGGACAGCCAGGAAAGATGAATCGTTTAATTCCCGTCAATTAAATTAAGGCTCCTTGGATCACCTCCTTCAATCTTCCTGAGTGCCTCTACTCTATTTTCTGACTGCTGCAAACCAATTAAAAAGAATGATTGGATTCCACAATTTACCATACCATATTTTATGTTGTACCATAATTAAAGCATTTGAGTGTGTGCGCGTGCGTGTCCCCCCTCCCCCATACAATGGGCTTTCCCACATGGGATTCATGCACAAACTCTCTGGTCTCATAGCGTTCTCTGCGCTCTATGATTGCGGCCAAAGCGGTCGGTGCCTTTGGATAAAATTCCATTGTTGCCCTTAAGGGCCGATTTAATTCTTCGTGAATCCATTGAAATCAAACTGGCATAGCATACAATTTTGTGTTTTGTATGACTGGCATTTAGGTTACACTTACAGTTACAATTTACTTCATTAGGAAAACCTTCCAGGTGTAAGACATGGACACTGAAACGCTACACAAGGCTATAGAGATAGTTGCCTTTACTGTCATCACACAGAAGGAAAGCATTCGTTAATTAGCCTGATCTAGCACACATGCAGAGTATGAGAATCTGTTTTAGACTGACATGCTTTGTATATGATTTACACATAGATTAAGATTAAGATTAAGATTAAGATTATCTTTATTGATCCCAGGGGGAAATTCTAGTGCAAACAGCAGCAAGGACATGAAAATACATATAGTGCCAAAAAATGCAGATCTGTTAAATTACGTTTTTTTTTGGTCATGTTGACTTTGCTGAAGTCTCCTCTATCCATGAAACAATGACCAGCATTAAGGTGTAATAATCTGTAATAGTGAAGGCTCCAGAAATTTTTATACTTACAATGTGTCCGTTCAAACTCCAGTGGTCTCCTGCCTCGCTGGTTGGGCCCTACAAAGATCAGTCGGCTTTGAGCCCCTTTGGGGAATTTGAATTATCATCACTGTCCTCCAGAGCTGTCATATTACATGTGGAGACTTGAATGAGGACCAGATATTCTGTGACCGTGCCACAACCGAGAAAAAAAGGGATTGTGTGGAGATGAGGCGGAGGATTGGAATTTGAGTCTTTTTTTATCTTTCTTGAAGGGAAAACAGAAACCCATAGATATAAACTGCTGTCACTTTCATCTGTTACCTTCCCACAGGATGACGTTAATATTTTAACATTAGTTCAGCGGCTTCACTTGGAAAAGGGGGCGGAAGGTGATGCTGAATGACACCTGGCTCTCTCTGCTATTTTGCGATTCTCCTGGAGAATGGCTACTAGTGCAAACATGAAGGACTTTTCAGACACCAGGCAGTGAAGTGACCCTCATAGTTCCACTAGGGACATAGCTTCAGCAAAGCTGCTTTGTAGAAGGTCTGGACCATTGATGAGATTCTGGATATGTCTGTGTGTTTGTGCGGTTGGATTCTGCCCTGAAAAAAACAGACCTTGTGTATGCGACACTGTTCCTGCTTTGCAGTAATATTACTTGATTCTTAATTTTTTATTTTATCTTTTAATAATCTGAACTAATAAAAATAAAGCATTGCGTCAATCTTTTAACCCCTTATGTAATGTCGGGTGATGTTTGGGCCTGGAGCCTGTCACTGGTAGCATAAAGAACAAGACAAAGATATACTCTGGACAGGATGTCAGTCTCACACCGTAAGTACAGTAGTTGAAACAATAATGTTAAATGCTGTTTAATTATGCTGTTTAATAAATCTACAGTTTTGTTCCCCGACTTTCATTTCTTTTGTTGTTTTTCAGATCTTGACTTACCTATATTTGTACTGGTATAATAAGACTAATAAGATTCATGATACAGACAATATGGGAAATGTTTAACTGGAAATGTACAGGCTTCTTTGAAATATTATGTATTACAAAATGATTTACCCAGTATGCCTTCTCACACTGGACCAATGAAGTCCACAAAAGCACGACTTCTGTCATTACCCTCTGCCTTTTTCAGTTTTTGCTAATCGAGACCAGCGTTTCCGCGAGGAGAAAAGAAAACACAGGCAGGAAGAGGCAGGTGTCGGGGAAAGATAAAAAAAAAAACCAGATTGCTAGTCTGGAAGGGTGAGAAGTTCAGATCGTGGTGCTCATGGCTTGATTGCTGCAGATCAATTTCAGATTTAGGGTGATAAAGTGCCCGCAGCACGTGGGAAGCGGGAGCGGCGGGTCGATAACCGCGCGCCCCTCACCAGATATATGGCGGCTGGCGGCCTCCCCGCTGATGACAGTTTTGCCTCATCCGCAAATGACACGTCGATGCCTGCCGCTCACGCTCCGCAAATTTTAACAATTAAGCTATCGGTGACTGCAGCCAATCGATTGGCCAGGCGTTTTTTTTTTGGGAGGGGGAATAAATTCTGACACCGGAAAGAAGTGATGATTCGGGTCTGGCCTTGACTTATATGCCCCATGTTCGATACATAAACTAACTTCATGAAGTCTTGGAAGGTTCCTCTTCTTTTAAAATTGCCAGAAGATTCCGGGTTCCACTTCCCCCATTAATGCCAGGAGGTCAAACGTTGCTGGGCTACAAAGGCCAGAGGTTAAGGGTTGGAAACACAGGAGGATGCAAAGAATAATCCTAAGACCTTCTCAAGGTGCTGAGGGCAGGATCCTAGTCCAAGTTGCACAGAGTAGGATAGAGGGGTACAGTCTGGATGGCACTCCTAAACCTTGAACCTCATTCCTGGAGGTGTGAGCACCACCCACTGAGTCATTATGCTGGCTGTGGTCTGCAAGGCAAACAGTCAATCATAGCGTTTTTATATGTTAGACTATAGGTCTGCTAATTCACCTGAAAATGAATGGATTTTTGAAAGGATACATGGCAATTGTGCTTGAATGTTCGGTAATAGCAATCATATTAATGTATTATACATACCTTGATAATTCATTATGATGCATTCATAAAGTATTATAAACAAAGCTATAAATATTTACAAAAAAGGCATAACACATTATAGCCATGTGTACTATGCATTATGAATCAAAAATATAATATTATAATATAACAATATATTATACAGGTATAAAGATACCTGTATAATGCATTACAATTGTCAGTATAAGCATTAAGGAGGCTTTGTAGTGCATTATAAAGGTATCTCTTAGTGTGTTATAGATGAGAGCTTCATAAGGCAGTCATAATGCATAATAAACATGGCTATAATGTGTTATACCTTTTTATAAGTAGTTGTAGCCGTGTATATAATACAGACGCTCCTCTACTTACGAATGAGTTACGTTCCGAACGGTCGTTCGTATCTTGAAATATTCAGAAGTTGTTATTCAACATCATTTTAAGGGCATACGCAAGTACAAAGAACTAGGATGCTGGGAGTACGCACGCTACGCTGCTGCACAGCGGGAGTAGCGGCCAGAAGTTGTACTAGGTGGAACTGGAGCGCAGAAGAAAGAAAATGATGTTGCGGACAGGAAACGGGAGCCCAGTGAACACAATTTGGACTTACAGTTCTCTTCATTCGTATGTGTGAAAGTTCGTAAGTTGAAAGTTCGTAAGTAGAGGAGCGTCTGTAATTCATGAATACATTATAATGCATTATGAAGTTATGTATAATACATTATAATAACTGTTTTAAGTAAAGTGTTACCGGATGTTTTTTTTCCAAGAGGGTGATTTTTGAGGGAATCAGCAAGATAGGTCGGGTTTTGCCCGGTAACTCAATGAGGGGCCTCTGAGCTGAACACTAGGGGCTGTATCTTGTCTTATTCAAGTGGGACATCCAAAAGATGTCAAGCAGTGCACAGGCAGGGGGGTGGAACAGTGATGGGGAGGGTGATCTGGTGGACACTTTCCAGAAAGTAATGGGAGACCTCCAGCCTGGAATGGCCGGCGTCTCGGATCTCCATTATGCAGACCCTAACTGGGTAGGTGTCTTCCTAGCTTTGCAGTCAATGGTGCAGACTTCAAGGCAGAGGACTCATGCTCCATTGCCTCCATCTTCTGTGCCTCAGATGCCTATAGTCTATGCTGTCACACAGTGTCACCCTGGAAAAGAAAATCTGCTTCCTGTATCAAACCTGCAATTACACAAAGCAGCCACTATCTTTTACAGCCACCTCACACTCTGCACACTGGGGTACGGTTCTTAAGGGGATCTTCAGTTTGAGTCCGATTCTCAGCGAAGTGCCCGACTCTGATTTAGAACCTGGGGTGAGAAATTCTGAGATCTAGATGTAATCGGACAGAATAGCTTCCTGGGATGTGGGAACACTGTGAGCTACAGAAATAGACCCGGAGCCTGATGTTAAATCTCAGGACACTAGCAAACTACTGTCTTCATCGTGACTTCTTTGAAGATCTTGTTTCTTATGGCTATGTTACATATCAGTAGCATGTAATCTTCATAAAATCAAGTCTCATGTCCATAAGTGTGTTACGTATATATAAGTTCCTGCAATCATGGTATCACAATACAGAAAATAAGTAAAATTTTTGAACGCCTTTATGATTAATTGAACATTTGTGAGCCATCGTTAAGTCCCAGATTACGATCTGAAGAAAAACACAAATCCACTTCTGGGGTGACATCAAGACACCAGATAAGGGTCCTCTCTAATTTGTAAGTTTGTTACAGCACATGCGAAGCTGAGTGTATGGATCGAAAATAAAATCACATTTTCTGCGAGGTTTTCCTGTGTAAACTCCTCCATGGTGGTACATCTGTATCTATCAGGTGTTTGTTCCTGGTTAGATTTCTGTTAGCCCAAAGGGTGAAGGCTTGTGTCAGGGACAATTCAATGCCTTGCATAATTTATTACTCACTCCTGTGGTGGAAAAAGGGAAACATTTTTTTCTATCTCCTCTGGGAACCAAATCTCCAACTACAACATTGCTTCTGCGAGAGGTGTTAATTACATATCACGTTAATATCTTATCGCATGTCAATATCATATCACAAAGTAGATCCCTGTTCAATTTATATGAAAATATTTAAGCTTTTCTTCATAGTTACTGACTGAAATTTGACATCATTTCTCTGAAGCAAAGGGTTAATATCATGCTCAAAGGTACAACAGCAGAACACGCACAAGGACATTAACTGGCAACCTTTTGGTCCCATGAATAGGTTTCTAACTGCTACACCACCTGCTGCCTGCTGTATTTATTTCAGACTCTATGAGTATAACGGGCACGGACTCGACATTAGATAGGCTTTGAGACCGATTAAGAGAAATCACATTACTGCAGTTTGCTATATATAAGTAGAGTCGCTCTGAAAAGTTAACCTTGTGCACTGAAGTCTTTCAAGTCACTTTCTGTACTGCGCAACAATGATGGCACAGAATTTGCAAACAATTGCCGTCTTGGAGCATGAGAGAATTGGTTTGCCAAGAGGCCGTCTTTGGGGAACCGCTGTTTATTAGAATAACAATAAAAGTAACTAGAATGGGCACTTTTCTTCTTCCATTTGACATTTGAGGAAAACTCAATGACATAAACATTACATTTATTTCAACTGCAAAAGGAATATCACATGATTCCTTAGCCATGCCATCCAGGGTGTCTCCTACACTCATGCACACTAGGATAAGCTCCAGGGGTCAACGCGGCCCCTGTTCTAGACGTGGTTATGGAAGACGGATAGATTTTTCCATAACTGTATCCACTTAACAAAAAAAATCACTAAACACTAAGAGACCTCTGTTCATGATCGCTGATAATCTCTGCCTCGGCATTTTGTCTCGTATTTTTACTCAAAACTTGACAGACTTCTCGGAGGCGCATGTCAAGCTCTCAGCACCCCTCTGGATGCCAGAGCTGAGCAGACTTGTCGTCCGCCCTGTGTCGAATTGGAATCCCATCTTCTGGCAATTCCATCAGACCTGCCATTTCCAGACACGCCAGACGACAAATGTGTGTCCATCTGCTGCCTGTAGAGTCAGTCCAGCATCTATGCCTTTCCTTTAATTTTGTCCATTCAATATTTATAGAAAGCAATCTCAGAAAAACACTTTTTTCAAGCATATTAACACATGATTCAAAAACTATAAAGGAATATATATATATATATATATATATCATTTCAGTCACATGACTGAAACTCAATATATGCAATTTATGTTTGGCTATGAAGCAGAATGTCTAAGATGCCTGATCATAAGCTATTCTGAATGTGGTGTGATTTTTTTTTTTGGTGTCTGACTTGGTGGTTCCTGCATCTCAGAAGCTTCACGCACTGCACTGTTTAAGTTAAACAGAAAATGATGCGATATAGAATCTTTTAGCGGCAGTTTGGTGCAAGAAAACGTTTTATTAATGACAGAGGTCAGTGGAAAATTGGCCAGACTTGTTGAAGCTAACAGGATGTCCACAAGTGCAAAAATAACAGCTCAGTACAATAATGCTACACAGAAAGGATTCTTTGAACACAGAACTCATTAACCCTGACAGCTAAAGCGGGTCCTATCCAGAATGGTCTAGGTGCACCTAATGAAGTAGAACCTAAGTGTATAAATTTTAACATTTTTCAACAGCCTCGGTCCTGCTCCGACCTGCACAGTCCTATGTTCTTAATGCACGTTGTTCTTGCAGACACTAAGAGCTTAGGCAGTATCTACCACAGATCAGTACCTGAATCTATCATCCACTGCACCATTTTCTGAATGTTCTTTCTGTAAATTGTGCAAAGAGCAAAAATAGCAAACATCACACATCAAATTGTAATTGTACACTGAGATAAAATGTGCATTCTCTAGATATCAAATGTCTGCATTGCACAAGGGGAACTATCATTTGTTCACTTTTTGTTCTCCTAAAACCAGGAAATGGTCATTTTTTTCCTTCCTTTTCTTGCAGGTGGAGGAAACCTGTTTCTCTTCAAAGCATTGCAGAATTTGCTTGCGCGGGTTTCTCTCTCTCCGAGAAGGTCATTGTGGTGGCTGCAGCTATTCTGTCCCTTAATTTCACACACGCCACTGCACAGGCTCTGCAGTGCCCTGACCTTTGACCCCGACCTGTCAGGGTGATGGGTGTTCTTATCTACAATGAGTCATTTCATAGAAATGGCCCTTTGTTCCCTCTGGGTTTATGCTGGTAACATAAAGCTGAACCAGTTACCGATATAAATGGATTTGAAGGCTAATGGTTTTCATAGGAAGTTTGTTGGTCTTTTTCAGCCTTGTGTTGAAATAACTTCAGTAAACTGTACAAAGCAGGGGAGATGAATTTTAAATATTAATGTAATTTATATTTAGACCATACTTCCAGGCATACACAGTCACAATACCCTTTTTCACGTAAAAAATGAAAACACTGCTTGCCATAAATGCTGTTCATTCTATCAGTAATTTATTTTGTGGATTCTCTAAAAACAACAAAGCGCACAATAAACTATAAAATACATGCCTCCCCTGCACGCGAACATGAGCAGACATACTTGGGATGCACCGCGTTTACTTACTGACGTGATTTTCATTGGAACGGAAACTCTGTGTAACGCTAGTGTTTGCGATTCGGAAGATGGAGGTGTTGATGGAGCTGACTGTGCGGAATGCACCGTGAATCTCTGGACTTGTCTTCTGTGCGTGAAATTTGTAGAGGCCAATCTGCCCACCGGCGCTCTGTTTGCAGGTGTAGCCTTTAAATCGTTAAAAGCTGCTGAACATGTAATAATGACTAATAAAATGGTTACCTGGATTTATGTGAGATGGCTTGCAGGTCCAGTTCACGGTTCAGGAAAAAAAACCATCTCCCTGCCTGCCTTTAAAAGAACCTTCATGTTTAATTGGTTCTAATGGTGCCATTGAGCTGTTGTTATTGGCAGACTGGGAGGGAGAAAATTCGAGAGAAAAGGTTAAAATGTACTTGAGTGAGACAAAGTAGACTTGACCTTTTTTTCACCTCGCCTTTGTTCTGCTGATAAAATGGGATTAATTGCTACAGGAATTTCTGACACTGATCCATAGCTGTTTACGATACAATGTTAAAGTTCCCCAGATTCTCAAATGATCAGCTGTATCATAACAATGCAGTGTTTTCCAGTATAAGGCTGATTAAAATGAACAGAAAAGTGAATATAGCCTTAGGCTTAGTTTAGACTGACGTCCTTGCTTTCAAATAAACACAAAGAGATTTGTATAAGTTTAACATCTCATCAAAGATAAGGGACCTCTGTCTCAATGTATGGCGTTCCCCACAGCAGAACAGTTGGATGTTGGAGTGCCCCCTACTGGACCAGCAGTGTCACTGACAGCAGCAGCCTGCAGGATAAATCACGATCTTGGGCCATTTGGTAGCCAAATTTAATATTCTCCCGATAGACAATTAAACACTGACATGCGACCAAAGAGGTAAAGCATGTATTATTTTCTGCACAGAATAATATAAAGTCTTAAAGAAGGCAAAACAATAACTTGCATTTCAGTTAATTGGCTATCAAACTTGAACCATTCTGCATCCTTAAAACGAGGCTCATATCTGGATGTTTATTTATTATATGCTGCAGTGTTCGGTTGGGGAGGCGACCGCCTTAATTAGCAGCTGAGAAAAGCCCTCAGATCTTCCCACGAAGCTGTTATCGCCGTGTGTCAGTTAATTACAAGATCGCGGCACCGCTGAGGCGGAGTTCGCTAACGAGCGGCGATCATTAAGGAGCGCCGTTAACGGTGCTAAATGTGCTGGCTGTGCCTGTTGATTTAACAAGTGTTTAACATTTTCACCTGCGTATCACCCAGGCGCCAGCCGTGTCTACAAGGGGAGGGGATTTTCAACGGAATAAAAATATTTTGTCGGGTTGACTCCCCCAATCCCCTCGTCAGGTCACCTTATAAAAGAGTGCGGTTGGAACAGGCAACTGATTTTATGCACTGGGGCCCCTGACAGTAGCTCTCGTCTTGCCTGGTTTGTATGTGAAAGAATAATATTTGATGTCATGATGGCGTTATGTGTATTTTAGTGCCACGATCAATTTGAAAGCGATTCATCCTTTCAGCCCCATAGATACATGCAGCATAAGCGCTGATTTTTATCATGTTTGCAGGGAACGTTGCCCTTGGCTTCTAAACATTATTATCTGGTTTAATTATCTGTATTTTTTTTTTTCCCCTTATAGAATAATGGAAAATCAGACAGTGTAACAAACAGGAGCTAGAATTTACAACAGCCAAGCAGCAGAGTCATACTTTAGTGGCTACACACCTATTGTCTTTGCTTGACTTAATGATTGCATTCCCCCCTCCATGACCCGGACAGAACCATCATAGACCCTTCTGGCCAGACCGCATTCCCTGTTCCGGTTGAGCCCGGAATGCCGGCGAGATACCTCCGTGTTACCGGTGCCGTGGCAGAGCGACCGGCAGCGCTTGGATGTAAATAAACACGTTAAAAGGAGGCAAGGATCCAGGCGGCTGGGACGAAAGCGGAGCCTCCCTGACAGCCCTCTCTGCCTGTCAGGCTGCGCGAGAGCGGGGGCGGGTTCCCTCGATGGCAGCTCGCACACACCTGAGCCTGCAGCAGCTAATTATACTAACACAGGTGCTTCTTCTCCCCCCCCTGTCACAAATCCAAGCGAGTCTCAGTTTTAGGCTTTATCCTCTAATCCAGCAGAACGTTATACCGAATCATTGCACCTCAAGTGCTTTTCTCAGGGGTGTGAGTTGTGGCTGCATTCCTGGAGATTTCGATCTACAGATTGTTTTCTTGACTGGGGGGATATCAGACACTCCGTAAGGCATATTTGAAAATCCGAAGCATAATGAGAAGCTCGAGCTGAAGGAGGAAAAGTCGCTGGGTCGGTCGTCCTGCTGCCCAAACCTGGAATATGCAGGGACCCTCCACTCTTTGGCTGCGGTTCCCATTGTGCTGATTCAAGCTATTGCATCACTCGGCTGAAATAGGTTCCCATGGCAAGATCTGCATCTATTTTTTTATTTATTTATTTTTTTGTGGGAAGACGTACCCGTTCAGGATGGCCCAAGCATCTCGTACCTGCTCCTCATCTACACCTGCCACCCTCAAGATGGTTTTATAAATCGCTCACAACTTGTCATACGCTCGACTGAGCTGTGAACGTTTGTAAGACGCTGTCATTTCAATGGCAGTAGCTCCACAAAATTACTGAAACTGGTCATTTTATATATACATACACACACAACATGCATATGTATGATTTTCATACATGTAAAACTTATGTATAAATATCAATCCTTTCAAATAAAAACGTCAAAGAAGACACACACAGGCTGATTTTTGTCTCTTCAGCAGTTGGTGTTTGCTCATGTGTCTAATCAGAATCACTGCGACAACAATCAAACTGAGTAATTAGAAACTAATTAGATGACGGCCCTTTTTTCCTTCAGAAAGAAATTCAGTTAAAAGACAAATTTACTGCACATTCATGGCACTGGCACTGAATTGGGGGGGGTGCCAGGGCAGAGGAAAGGACAGAGGTGGGGGAGGCACTGTAGCGAACGGCCTGCTGTTATGACTCGTAATGGAAGCGTTTGATTAGGCCGCTGATCTCTAATCTCTAATTGTTCCATAGAGGAGGAGATTCTCCCTCCTAAGGGCTGCTTCAGCGTCCCCCCCCCCCCAGTCCTCCTTCCGGAACGATAAAAACACAACAGCTGCAACTGAGTAGAAACATTTAATTACCATCCATTCAAACTGAGCCTGATAAGAAGCTTGTGTGTGATAGGTGAAATGAAAAGACCCCCCCATCTCCTTTTTTGTCTCTCTGTCATTCCACTGTTACGAATTTCCAAGGCTTCAGCTTCTATTCTGAACCTCTAATGAGATTCCTCAGATTCCATATATTTCCCGTTAAATTCAGCACGGTGTGGCTGGGGCATTGAGAATGGGTGTTATTATCATTTAAATTGGTCATGAAAAGGCTCCACCGTAGAGAACGAGCGGGACTAAGTCAAGGAACATGAATTTTTTTATTGTTGTCGACTACAAAGGATTTGTTTTTTTGTATTCCTTTGTTGAATCAACAGCAGCATAATGAAAGAGCGAGAATTAAGGAAAAATCGTACTTCATTCAGTCAGTCGGTGGGTCTGGTGCGATTTTTCGTAGCACATTGCCACTGGTGCTTTCCAGTATATTTTCTCAAAAAAAAAAAGTGAAAAAAGTTCATTTGCCAGCTAGGAAAATTCTGAATGGCTCGGTTGGCATGGGAATGCTGGAAAGCGCTGCTCCTAAATGCCCAATTAATGGACACGATTAATGCAGTCTGACGGACCCGCTGAGAATCTCCTATTTTGACAACAGTGGAAAGTGACGGCCTTGGTCAGGTGACCCCACTGCCAGCAGTGTGGGTACTGAGATGCAGGTGGCATCGGGCTGACAAGCGGGCATCTGCACGGAGGTGATGCCGTCGTTACCGTAACGGCAAATGGGGGGTAGATCTCTCATGTCCTTCCCGACTCCCACCACCATTATCGGGGATTAATCAGGTAAACAGCGCTTAGCCCGGTGGCCGGTGTAACAACGACCTTCCCCATTAATGGCCCCTGTCGCTTCAGTTACCACGGTTACTGTCCCCTGTCCTCTGTCCCGCCTCTGTCTCCTGTCAGCCATTTACCTGAGAAAATGGAGCTGGATGGGGAGAGAGGCAGCCTGTCGGTTCTTGGGGTGAGATTTCATTCAGCGGGGACGCCCGATCTGCCGGGAGTGGAACGAC